>MU179315.1:177236-326472 GCA_016767475.1 Suillus weaverae
CTAATCAACTTAAGCTATCAAACAGTTCCTCCTGTGCTCAGTCTCCAGTCCAGTCAATTGAATTCTTCCATACATCACTCAAGGCAAGGGCATACCACCTGTCTCAGTAAGTCAATCAAATTCTTCCACACATCACACTCAAATGTCAACTCAAGGAAAGGACATACCACCCTCCTTCCTGTGCTTAACCTCCTCTGGTCAGTCAACCAAATTCTTCCACACATCACTCAAGGCAAGGGTGTACCACCCACCCATCACTCAAGGCAAGGGCATACCACCCACCCATCACTCACTTGAGGCAAGGGCATACCACTCCTCCACCCTGCATTCAGTCTTGGTAAGTCATTTAAATTCTTTCACATATCACACTCAAATGTCTACTAAAGCACATCTACTCAAGGCAAGGGCATACTGCAACAGGTTCTTGGTGCCATGTCACAACCACCCCAAGAGCCTAGCAGTCTTTGCATCTCCTGTACAAAACCAGGGTGCAACTGCTGGTTTAGGAATCAGTCAGGATACACTCAGCATATCAATGTGAAGCACCCCACTTTCTTAGTGCCACCTCATTCACCAAGTTTTGGGCTTGCCCCTGATATCACAGATCCCAACTTTGGGGACACCGGTCCCATGGATGACAAAGATCCTCTGCAATCAATGGCAGAATTTTTTGGCACTGGTGATCAGTTGTATAGGAATTACCATCCTTTCTTGTCTGGTAAGCTGTTTAACTATTCATTTTTTGTTAAACGATACTAAAAATATACCTACACCTACATAGCTCACCCCTGTGATCCTGACAGCGCATTCCCTCCACCAGGAACTCCTCCACCACCACTCACAGAAAAGCCACTGGATGACTGGACTCCCTATGGAAGCCATGTCAAATTTGAGCTTGCTGACTACCTGTTTATGAGGAATCAAACTCCCACACATTCAATTGATCAACTCCTGAACATTTGGGCAGCTTCCTTAGTCCAAACTGGGAGTAAATTCATGCTGTTTTCTGATCATCGTGACCTCTACAAGACAATTGACAATACTCCCCTCGGTGATGTCAAATGGCAGTCTTTTTCAGTCAAATACACTGGCACCATTCCAGATGAAGGTGCCCTGCTCTGGATGGAAGATTCTCATGACATTTGGTTTCGCAACCCCCACTATGATGAAGCCTGAGGTTGCACAGTTCAGGGATGGCCATTATCAGTGTGTGATCTATGGACTTGGACCTTACATTGCAGACTATGAAGAGCAAGTGCTGCTCACCTGTATATTATGAAATTGGTGTGCCAAGTAAGTTTTTCTTGAGGATCTACTGTTGTTTATGCTTATGCCAAGCAAGGTGTCTTTCACATCGTGGAAACCTTGATGATATCAGTCTCTGTTGCTCAAGATCTCACACAGATGCACTCATTGAGGATTGCGACTCTGGAACCCTGAAGTCCGAATATGGTTTAGTTGGTGAGCTTGTGGTACCTCGCTCCCTCATTTTTATTTACACTTAGATTTACTTCTGAATATAGCCATTTATGAACAATTTCCCCCACACTGATATTCATGAGCTGCTCACACCTGACATTCTCCATCAGCTTATCAAGGGAGCATTCAAAGATCATTTTGTCAACTGGGTAGAGAAATATCTCCTGCAGACACATGGAAAGAAGCAAGCTAACATTATTCTAGACGACATTGACCAAAGGTGCGTTTTCTCTATTTTAATTTCACTTTGACTTAATTTTTCATAGGATTGTGGCAGTTCCTCCATTCCCTGGATTGCGCAGATTTCCCCAAGGACATCACTTCAAACAGTGGACAGGCAACAACTCAAAAGCACTTATGAAGGTAATCTACCTTGTGTTCTATGTAAAACATTGTAGCACTAATTGTCCTAAGGTTTACTTGCCTGCGATTGAAGGTTATGTCCCGGTCGATGTTGTGCATGCCTTCCAGGCATTACTCAAGTTCTGTTACCTCGTCCATCATAATGTCATCACCAAAAAGTCCCTCTCTGAAATTGAAGATGTGCTTACTTGTTTTCGTACATATTGTGAGGTTTTCAAGACCACCGGAGTAGTCACTACCTTCTTGCTTCCTAGGCAACATTCCATGTCTCATTATGTCTACCTTATCCAACTGTTTGGTGCTCCAAACGGGCTGTGCTCCTCAATCATGGAGTCCAAGCACATCAAAGCCATAAAAGAGCCTTGGAGGCATTCCAGCTGATACAAGGCGCTGGGACAGATGCTGCTAACTAATCAGCATTTAGATAAATTGGCAGCATTGTGCGTGGATTTCTGTGTTTGTGGAATGCTCACAGGTACATGTTTATCTGCTGTTCTCACATCACTCAGTATGTTTTCCCTATCTTGTCTAGTATTTAATTATGACTTTCATTACTACTAGAACCATCTGCAGATAGAGGACCTGTTATTCGCTCTGTGCAAAGTGATGCAGAAGAGCCCCATATTGGCTCAGACTCACAAGAACCTAGCATGCTGAAAAGTGCCAGCATGCCTGATGCTGATGTTGCCACTGACTCTGAGGACATTGATGCGCTGACATCTGTCCTTGCACATGTCAAACTCACATGAACGTCTCATATGTCATTTGTCCATCTGCTCAATCTCAATATACTTATTATTGATTCAAATAGAGGGGATAAAGCAGGCGCAAAGTGTCCATGCACTCACCAACAAGCTTAATATCCCACACTTGGCTGATCTTGTCTCACAATTCCTTTCCAGACAATTATATCCAGACATGGACCCTACTGAAGTGCCTGACAGTCTCATGGACTGCCCTCATTTCAATGGGAAGATATGGGTCTTTAATTCCGCAGTATTGGTGTTCTTCGCACTGAGTGATTTGAGTGGGATTGGTGGGATGAAACGTGAATACATTCATGCATCTCCCAAGTGGAGAAGTGGGCATGCATGCAAAGATTGCGTGTTTGTCATTACTGACCCAAATGCTCACAGAATGCAGGGCATGGACATTGCTCAGGTACTCACTTTTTTTCCTTTTGACTTAGGGGTGTATACTATCCATGTGCGGTTGTCCGCTGGTTCAACCGAGTCGGAAATACACCAGATGATGACACCAGAATGTGGATGGTGGAGCCTTCTCCTGTTGATCAGCACACACATTTCACGGTCATCCATGTGGACACTATTTTTCGTTCTGCTCACCTTATTCCTGTCTACAGTACTGATATTCTCCCCTTAGTGATTAAATCCCACCATGTTCTCAACATATTCACCCTTTTCTACGTCAACAAGTATGCTGACCATCACGCCTTCAAAATAGCATGTTAGCATAACTCACTTTTCCTCTTACCTTGTTTACTTCTTCATTGTAGCTCACTTTTTGACTTGGTCACTTTTTTACAGCTTTTCTGCTTATCATATGCTTGTTACTTAATTTCAAAGCATGAGCTTTTCACATCCAAACAGATAGTGGAAAAAAGTGATGATTTGTAATGATCCACATAAATAAGTGCAAAAAAAGGTAGAAAACTAAACTCATGATTTACTGATGGCCTCTACCAAACTAGTACTTGATCCAACATCCAAACTTGCATACTTCAAAAAGCACTGGCCATCAAATTTGCTCAATGATGTGCTTGCTTGTGTTGAGAATGTCTTTGAACAATGCTACAATGAGCTCCATCAGTCACTTACATTGTTGCAACCTGCAACTACAAAAAGTAAGGTTGGTGGCCTCAAGAAACTCATTCAGGAAGTTCAGAGCAACTTGGAAGATGACTCTGAGGCAGAACCAGGTGCCATGTCCATCAGGAATCCATCAAAACCATGGAGGGCTGAGTTCACAAACTATATTGAAACCATTGAGGCTGCTCCCTTGGCAGGTATGACCACTATTTGGTGGGGTGTAAGTCACTTTCATTCACTACTCACTCAATGCTGACTGTTGTTTTGGTTAAGATCAATACCCTAAGGTATCCAGTGTGGGCTTTGCTGACAAGGGATTACTTATCCATTATGGCAGCATCTGTCTCGAGTGAGTGAGCTTTCTTGCAAGGAGGCATCATGATTACCAAGCAGCATAATTGGCTGAAAGGAGACATCATCAAGGCTCTACAATGCATAAAGTGTTCTCTTTGTAACCAACTTATATTCTGGGAGCCTGGTCCCTCATCCCATACAGAAGAAGTAAGTGAAGATTCCAAACATGAGACTAACAGATTAGAAGTCAAGCTAGCAGATGATGAGAGATGGGATACACTGATTTTAGAGGAGGAAGAGTCTGATGTTGATTCAGTGGATGACAACAAAGTACTGTAGGACTCAAGTGCTACTTATATTGAATTTTGAGTCATTTGATTTTTGAAAGCTGTCATTGAGCCCAAGCCAAGCCACAGCTTTGGCCTGGCTTTGGCCCACAGCTTGGCCTGAGGTTTTGCAAAGCCTAAGCCCCCAAAAGCCAAGCTCAAGCTGGGGCTTTCAGGCTGAGCCAGGCCTGCACATCACTAGCACTGCCAATGCAAAATAAAATAAAAATTTGATTTGATGGACATAAAACATGCCAGGAATAAGTGAGTCAGGGGCTGGCACCAGCACCATTACAATGGTGTATCCTAGCTATCAATGATATATACAGATCCACTACACACAGAGGAACACCTGGATGAGGCTTGGACTAACTTGGGGAGGCTAGAAAATGTTAATATTTTGGAGCTACCAAATTAGGACATATTTTGGGCGGTAGTACTGCTTCGGGCAACTTTCGGGCAATAACACCAATAAGTACATGGCTTGTTTGCCTATGAGGTTTCAGCCAATTAAAATCATTAACATTTATCCAAGGTACTTAGAGGATATTTAAGGTGATATTTAATGCTAGCATTGGTTTTTCCACAAAGTTGCTACTTATCAATCATCAGAGCCAACAGGTTTCTGAGGTCTTTTCGTTGTCATTATGCTACTGGTACCTTTTCCCACGGCTTGGCAGCCGAATGGTGGCGGAGGCACGCAAAGATAAGCGTGTAAGCGAAGTCTCTTCTCCCTACAACTAGCTAGTCACTGTCTGAGGTCTCCTTACGGTAGGCAGACCAATAGAAGAAAGACAGTCGTTCCTTCTATTCAACCAGCTATGTATGTACAGGGTTCCCGGGACTCCTGTGAAGTAACCGAGTCCCGGCCTGGCCCTGAAGCGTGGATCGCCAACCCTGCGGCGCCCTCCATTACAGTTTGGTAGCATGTGCGTTAGAGCGCTCTCGCGTGGTAAGTTCCTTAAACCTCATGTAGTGTTTTGCCCAGGTAGCTCCGATGGTGTTTCCTTTCATCCCTATTTACAAGTTATGGATAACACGACGGTAGAGCAGCAATAATGAGTCTAAACTTTACACACAACATCCGGCGGACTGGCAGGCGAACCTGGGCGAACGAAAGACTTCTGCTTCTCCTTGGGCCGTATGGATAACTACAGCAGGCCGTGCATGTAAAAGCAAAGTTCTTATTGGTGCGTCTATTCCAGGAATAGTTCTCTTTCAAACTCGCGGAATGACAAAAGATAGTCACCAATGACCAACGGGGAACCCCCAGACCTGCCGATTTGTTACGAGACGGTCCGAGGAATGTCTGCAAAGACCGAGCCTTGCCGTGATCTAGGATAACTCGAGCGCTCGCGCTGCAAGATGAAACCATGGTTCCAATCGCCCTTCGATTCCTACTAGTCAGATTTCAAAACCCTTGGCCTCGAAGCAAGTAGCTTCCTTCTTAATTCTTTTGCAGAACAAGTTCCGAGCAACCTTGCTTTTAAGGCGGGGCGAAATCAACTTGACATGAAAAGGCGTCTGTTATGTTACAACAACTTGAAGGTCAACGTTGCGGTACGCGGAGCGCAATGCGTATGTCAGGAAGCTATGTCACATTCGAGAGGAAGGACAACAGGTAGCCATCTTTCTTTTCATACTCCGGTATGCCCATGTGTTCTGCGTGTTTCGTGGAGTGTAAATGGAGTTCTTGTGCTTCGTGCGACCGTTAGTGTCGGGAAGACTGATCCGTGTGCCAATTGGTGCGAGTGGGAAATCATGTGGAGAATTTGCCAATGACGTTTTAGATACACCCTTAGCTACGTAATCCAAACTGTATCTCGACCATATCTTGTATTTCTACATTCAGTGCATCGAAGTTGCTGCGGTCGTCGTCGCCATCATCGATCACTACATTGTCTTCGCCGTCGTTAACGTTGAGGAAGAACGTGTGAGCGAATCAGCGGGCGATAACCAAACTTGGTGCAACTACAGGCCGAAAACTGAGTCTTGTGTGATCTCTACCACGCAGTCAACATCAGCACCAGCGACCCGTACGTGACGATAACTCTCTTGTTTGCCAACTGTCCACGATTGCCCTAGAGCACTGATTGTCAGATACGGGCGCGATGGACAGGCCAGCTGGGCCACGCCAGCCAGACAAGCGAAATGAAGCATACGAGTCTATCTTCGGTCGGCCATCCGCTTCTCACCACCAGGCAGGACAACATCCTGGCCTGCCTGTTGCGCAACAGCTGCAATATGCACAGTCAGTACACGGCATGCCTGTGCATGGCGCCCAATACCACAACCAACCATACCCAGCGCACTACCAGCATGACAGGAGGACATCACACTCCCAACCTCAAAATTACTATCCAAATCACTTACCGCAACACGCTCAGCAGCACATGCAGTCGCCATACAGGCAGTCATATCCACATACAGCTGCATCCCAGCAACAACTGCCTGCACACCACCATGCACAGTACACCCGTTCACACACCCTGGCGCCTCCCATGATCCATAGTCGGGCTAGATCTGTTGTTAGTTCATCCCATGCTGCTGGTATAATATCACCGCTACCAGACGATCCACCCGATGAGTCCCTCGAGGCTCTTACGAGAGCAGGCCTCACCCCTGCACAGGCGTATCAGGCTCAAGTTTACCGTAATAGTCCTACCAATCAACAGCAACACAACGAGCAGTCCAATTCCACAAGGGAACCCTCTTTGAACGGCAACCATCATCGTGTCTCTAACGATGTGCCCCGTCTGGGCGTCAATCTTGGCCTCGAGGATACTCGCTTCAATATCGATTTTGGCACTGACGATCACCAAGGCCCAGAAGAGTCCACAAGCGAATTGCCATGGGCCATTCCGAACACAGGTGCCAATGGAAGAGAATATACACGTGGGTTCTGCTCTCCCATATCTGGTCCCATTGCACAATGAGCTCATAATGTCCCTCTTCCAAAGCAATGGCTTCCTTCCCTAGGACACAGCAATATCGACAAGCAAGCCCTCTTTCCATCGCATCTGATCAAAGTAATTCATCTACCAGTCCACGACCACAACCCCTTCAGCTAGACACCACTCTCATGTCCACTCGTAACTCCCTCATCAGTAATTCTCCTGCTTCATCCTCCCGCGTCGACCACGCTGCCGCTTCCACTAGTCGTCGATCATCGGACTCTGTCCGTACGATGCCTGGCGCTGCATTTCGTCGTGACCGCACTCCACAAGACCGATCCATGTCCATGTCAGCTGCTTCTGGCAGCGTCCGCACTATGATCGATCGCGGCTCTCGTGCCCCGAACCCATTTATGGGTGAAGGTCGCAACAGCCCCACCACCTCCGCACGACCACCTCGCCGAGCACCCATCGTATACCCTGCACTCCTCTCTCGCGTTGCGGAAGCTTTCCGTGAACGCATCAGCCTCCAGGATCGTCTTAAGGACGGTCTCACGTACAAGGATGCCTTTGATGGTCGTGAGGCGGTCGACAAGATCTCATATATAATCAAGACTACCGACCGCAATCTCGCACTACTTCTTGGTCGTGCCCTCGACGCACAAAAGTTCTTCCATGATGTCACCTATGACCATCGGCTCAGGGATAGTGCTGCAGAGCTGTACCAGTTCCGCACGAAATTGAGCCCATTCGTGAGCGGTGAGCTACCGACAAACTTTGGGGACAGGGATGATGATGGTGATCTGAAACCGGAGCGACCATCGCCTCGCCCTCAAGATTCTGGATCGGGGCCTTTTGGACAAGGATCGAACGACTCGCATGGTGACACCCAGGAGAAGGATGCTTCACCTATTGTTGAGATCCCTGACCCGCACGGGCCCCAGGGATCAGAGAGTATCGATGAGATGCCCCTTCCTTCGGGCGTTTTCACGCTTCTTACGGACTGCTACTCGCCAACGTGTACGCGAGATCAGCTGTGCTATAGTATCGCATGTCCCAGGAGGCTTGAGCAGCAGTCACGACTGAACATGAAGCCACAGCCTGGGCTCAAGAAGCAGATATCGAGGGAGAGCTTGGGTGACTTTGTGGTGCGTGTGATATAGCCATCCTTTCCTCAGCGCTGATTACATTCCATCTGGGTAGGAACCTGGTACGCTATGGATACACTCTGTCCCTCAAGAGGTCGTCAACAGTGTCTCCGACGCTGAGAAAAGGCGTCAGGAAGCTATCAACGAAGTCATATACACAGAACGTGACTTTGTCCGCGACATGGAATACCTTCGCGATGTGCGTCTTTTTACTTGATACTATCCCTCGTAGATTAATCTTCTGCACAGGTTTGGATAAATGGACTGAAAGACAGTGACATTATTCCCGCTGAACGTCGTGCGGACTTCATCACACAGGTCTTTTGGAACATCCACGAAATCATCGCAGTAAATACCCGCGTTCGAGACGCGCTCAACAAGCGACAAAAGTCATATGCTGTCGTGGAGCGCATCGGCGACATTCTTCTCGAGTCTGTGCCGCATTTTGCGCCCTTCGTAAGCTACGGTGCTCACCAACTGTATGGCAAGTATGAGTTTGAAAAGGAGAAGAGCTCCAATCCGGCGTTCGCACAGTTTGTGGAAGTGAGTCGACTTTTCCATTGTGGTTCTTGGTGGTTGAATCGGTTCTCTTAGACTACGGAACGATTGCCAGAGTCGCGCAAGCTTGAGCTCAATGGATACTTGACGAAGCCAACCACGCGTTTAGCTCGATATCCGCTGCTTTTGGAGGCGGTCTTGAAGCATACGCCTGACGATAACCCAGACAAGCAAACGCTTGCGCAGGTGGTCATCATGGTTCGCGAGTTCCTAGGGAAGGTAAACGTGGAGACGGGCAAGACAGAGAACCGCTTCAATCTCCTACAACTCGACCAGCAGCTCGTGTACAGGCCAGGAGAGCAAGTAGTATGTGTCCACTTTGTCATCGTGATACCTTGAGATGTTTTGCTGACAATGTTCGATAGGACCTGAAGCTGCAGGACCCTGGTCGTGAACTCGTATACAAGGGTGCTCTGAATAAGAGAGGTGGTGGGCAAGGGGACAGCGGAGACCTGCTTGTGTACCTCTTTGACCATGCCCTGCTGATGGTGAAGCAGAAGAGCAAACACGAGCAATTCAAAGTTTATAGACGAGTAGGTGCCTGAACCCCATCGTGAATGCCTGCTTCTCACCCTTATCCGCATCGCAGCCGATACCCCTCGAGCTCCTCTTTGTGCACGTCACAGATGAATCTAATAACTCCAATCGTCCTGCTAACGCTCGCCAGGGGCATAAAACGCTCACGAAGAAAAACAGCTTCAACCGTGGTACACCATACGCGCCTGCCATTCCAATTAAAGTCGATGGCAAAAGCGGATTCGCCATCACGTTCATACATCTGGGACGCAAGTACTACCAGATGACGCTTTGGGCGAGCACATTTGTAAGCCACCGCAAGTGGGTCGAGACCATCACAAAGCAACAGGAGTCTCTCCGTGAGCGGAGCACAGTGTTTGAGACGATCACCTTGTGCGAGGGCTTCTTCCTCGGGCAGAATAGGGTGAATTGCGCTGCGCCGTTTGGTGAGTGATTCTGGTGCATACTCCGCGGAGAAGGATGTTGATGAGATGTAGCGTGCGGAAGGAGAATCGTGTATGGGACGGACGACGGAATCTATCTGTCGGATTTGAATCATTCAAACAGGGACCCGGTCAAAGTGCTGGCTCTACTGGATGTTTCTCAAGTCGATGTCCTTGAAGAGTTCCAACTACTCATAGTACTTTCTGGTCAGTCTTCACATTTCCGTGTGGCATTTTGTTTACGCGTTTTGCTTTAGAACGACAAGTCATCACGTTTCCGCTAGACGCTCTCGACCCCATGGACCCGATGTCTGGCTTGAAGCGGGCGAAGAAGATATCGTCACACACGACGTTCTTCAAGGCTGGCATTTGCCTAGGAAAAGTCCTCGTTTGTATCGTCAAATCGAGTCCGCTGTCTAGTACGATTAAGACGTTGGAGCCGATTGACCAGAACATTCGCGGAAGGAGTAAACCGACGTTCCGTAAGATTTTGCAAGGCGGGAATGACACGCTGAAGGCTTTCCGAGTAAGTTTTCTCATTGTATGGTGTTCAAGTGGCTCATTTCGCCGTAGGAGTTCTACATTCCCGTGGAGTCGAGTTCAATCCACTTCCTGAAAACGAAGCTCTGCGTAGGGTGCACGAAAGGGTTCGAGATTGTCGACCTCGAGAGTCTTGATACACAGGGACTTCTCGATCCAGCCGACGCTTCCCTTGACTTTGTACGGAAAAGAGAAAATCTTCGGCCGATGGCTATCTACCGTGTGGACAATGAGTTTCTCCTTTGTTATGACGGTAAGTGTTCGGAACGTCACTCTTCCTGCGAATGACTCACCCGTCCCTAGAATTCGCATTCTATGTGAATAAAAACGGTTGGCGGTCCCGACAAGATTTCATGGTGCACTGGGAGGGGTCGCCTACTGGCTTTGGTACGTTCAGGCCCCAGGTACGTTGAGCCAGCGCTAACGTAGTCCAATTAGCCCTTCGTTTCCCGTATGTTTTAGCGTTTGAACCTACGTTCGTGGAAATACGGCACGTAGAAACGGGTCTCATGTCGCAAGTCATTCAGGGGAACAATCTCCGACTTTTATTCGCTGACATGCCACCGTCTGCGACGCATTCAGGCAATGCGCAGCAACACCAATACTACGGGCAGCAAGGATATAGTCCATATCAGCAGCCGACTCCGTCACTTTATGGGCAGTCGTCAGTATATGGACAAGGGTATGGTTCGCCTGCCCATTCCTCTCAGTCTCAGCATGCACGCTACATACCGTCGGGGCGCGACGAGATCTTGATGGTCTCTGACGACCGTGTGTTAACATTGCGAATGGCTGTGGGATCACATGTTACTTGTGATACGGTATCATTGGCATCATCGCGATGACTGTAGGTATTTTTGTTTTGTGTATGTTGTGATATTCAAATGTGTTATATGAGTATCATCTGTTGTGATTTTGTCTATTAATTCGTGTTACTAGTACGTACCCTCATCATAGCATATATTTCTATTGCATTTTTGTACTCGACCTTGAGGAATTTGATATGCACTGCAGCATCCATGTTGCCGAGTAGCGCCGAATGGAACTCCGAGAATAGCGTTTCCAGGAACTATTACCATTTTTAGATGCCGTGTGACCGAATAACTCATTTATGGCAGGTGTAGTATTTATTTTGGTCTGATGTTTTTTTTCTATAATTATTTTTCTCTCTCTATCTTCCAAGCTTTCAAGTTCCAAGACCAATCGTTGTCCCGTCACTCTTTTGACTTTGTCTCGGCCAGGCCCATTCCGTCATGCAGCTGCAAGCCTTCGTCGCTCTTTTATCCCTTCTCGGGGTCGCTAATGCCACTCACGAACGTCACGCTCGTCTTGGAAAGAGACAGAATGCTGGCGCCGTCGTCGGTTCGAGTTCCTCATCATCCGGTGCCCCAACAACGAGCTTTGTTTCGGCTGCATCGACCTCGAATTCACCCGTTCCAACTACACCCGTTGGCACTACTATTCCTCCGCTGGCTAATATCACTTCGGGCATGGCGACCCCTTCGACCGTCCCCGTCTCTGCCACGTATTCCGCAGGCTCTACACCTCTGATTTCCGGTGCTCCAGTTTTGCCCACTCCCTGTAAGTTTTTCTTACCGGAGCTTTTTTTTTTTGGTGCTAACAATATTGTAAATAGTCGTATTCCAAGCTGCAAACTGGCCTGCTCAGGACCAGATTGCACCTACTAGTGCGTGTTGTAAAAAATTGCGATGCATTACAAAGCATCATATTATTGTTACGCAGATTCGGCGGAGGTCTCCCAATGGATGCAAGAACTCAATGGTTTCAATATACCCAATATCACTCCTACTGCAGATGGCACTTGCGTCGGTGACCCGGCTGCCGCCTCGCAAGCTGCTAGTCGTGGTTGGTGGACTTGCGGTGGTTTTACCCGTGCTACTGATATCACCGCATGTCCGAACAAGTTGACATGGGGTGTCAGCTTTGATGATGGCCCAGGTTTCTACAGTATGTATATTTTTTCAAGCATTGTACATTAATTAAGGCTCATGTTTTTGAACAGCTCAGTGTGTTATTTTTGACATTCTTGACTGTAATTTTCTCATCAATTGACAGGGAGCTTCTCAACTACTTGGCTTCAAAGAAATTGACCTCGACGTTCTTCGTTATTGGTTCTCGTATTGTCGAGCGTCCTCAGGTTCTTGTTGAGGAGTACATGGCTGGGCACGAAATCGCTGTCCACACCTGGTCGCATCGCGTGCGTGTGATGAAATCGTATTTGCGTTTATGGCTAATTGTGCAATAGCCTCTTACCATGCTTACTACCGCACAAGTCGTAGCTGAGCTTGGCTGGGCACGTAAAGCTATTAAGGACGTCATTGGTGTGACTCCCACATTGATGCGTCCCCCTTTCGGCGACATTGACGATCGTGTTCGTGCCATTTCCCTGGCAATGGGTATGGTCCCTGTTATCTGGACTAGAACTGGTACTGGAGCAACGTTTGATACTAACGGTCAGCGATCACGATTTTATGCTTGGGTTTCGAATTTAAATTTACTTTAATCGACAATAGACTGGAAGGTTCCTGGCGGTATGGTCACAGGTCCTCAGTCCTTCGCCACTTTTGAGGCTATTTTAGGCAATGCAACTATGCTGAACACTGGGTAGGTGCATATTAGATTGTCCTCGTTTGACTTTACTCATTTGTCTTTCCTAGATTCGTTGTTCTTGAGCACGACTTATACCCACAAACCGTTGATCTTGCTATTGGTTATACGCTGCCTGCTGCTATGAACTTTACCCCCACGCTTACTGTTCGTAGTTTCGCTGATGTGCGAATAATTATCTAACCCCGCGTTATGTAGCTCGACTCGATTGGTCACTGCAACGGTATCCCAAGCACGAACCTGTACCGCGAGAGTAACAAAAACACGAGCTTCCCCTACGCAAACAGCACTAGCGGTGACACGTCCGTCCCTAGCGGCTCAGGTGGGCAGGGTAGCACCACGACGACTTCTGGTGCTCTATCAAATGCTATGATGCCTATATCTATGGTTGTCGCTTCATTATTGGCTGCTGGCGGCTCCCTCCTCATGTGATCTGACGGATATACCATTTACACAAGCTTGATACTAATCTAGACGATGATGGACGTACGGCAGCTGTATATATCTATTTCGCCCTCTGTGGACAAGTATGTTTTTGTGGATGCTGCTCTATCTACTCTGATTTTTAAGCACCCCTTTTCTCTATTCAATACGTTGTAATCTTGTGTGAGGTTTGGGACAGAGGGCTTTGGAGGAGAGCAATAAATTACTTCGGCGTAGTGACAACTTACGGCAAGCTCGGGTGCGATGCTGGCGAATAAACTTACGGTGATAGCCGATATAAGGTTTAGAGGATAGTTAAGTTACACGGTATAATAGTATTATTGATTACTACCAGCCATATCGATTCATGGCTTCACTCATCACCGCTGTTCGCTCAAGTATGTGCGCTGCTCTCTTATAAGCCAGCGAGCGCTAATGTACATATCACAATTACAGAATTGCTTCAAGCGATCAGATCCGTGAATCCCCCTGGACGATGGAAAATCCTTGTGGTAGACGAACACTCACAGAAGCTGTTAGGCTCAGTTCTCAAGCAATTCGATATCCTTGAGGAGAATGTTACTTGTGAGCCCTTGTCAATCGGATAACCCAATTGGCACTGACAACCATATGGGTCAGTGATCGAGTCAATATCCAGTCACCGAGAACCCCAGCAGTTTGAGGCAGTGTATTTACTCATGCCGACTACGCAGAATGTCAAGCGCATCATCAAAGACTTTAGTGACGGCCGCCAGCAGTATCTTGGGGCTCATCTATTCTTCATCGATGGTACGCTTTCTCATCTGACTTCCGCGCCAGTTGCATCGGTTGAGGACGGCGTGTGCTTTAGGGTTGTCGGAAACCTTGTTCGAGCACTTGACGACGTCCCCTGCTGAACCGCACCTCAAAGGACTGCAGGATCTGTTTGTCAACTTCTGGGGTGAGTTTCGCGCGGAGGCCACTCACGACGAAGCTTGATGTTGATTAGGACGCCTCTGTATGCAGCGACGGAGGCGCAAACTTTCTCTCTTCAGTCACCAGGACTGTTCTTTAATACCTATAGCCCACCGCGAAATGAGGCTGCATTTAAGTCAGCCCGATCGAAGCTCGAGGAGGAGCTGCGGTTTGTTAGCAAGACTGTACGCATTCAAACGCAGGTGTTTGGAGCCATGTTCGTGACCTCAATCATTTGCAGATAGCAAACGTCTGCATCACCCTCAACGAGTTCCCTTACGTTCGGTACTACATGCCAACTCATCACTCTCCCCTTGGTCCCCTCAAACCCAACGACCAAACGCGCGCCCCTCCGCCTCCTGAAGGTAGTGGTCGATGGCGAACCAATCTGGCTCGCGGAGACGCCGCACGCGCGTACGAGGTTGCTGACACGGACTTCGTTACAAAGTTGCTTGCGTTTATGATCCAGCAGAACCTGGACGAGTACAGGCGGATCAATCCGGAGTTCCCTGTGAGTGCTCAGCTCAGGTGGCCTTTCGACCGGCTTGTTAAATTATTGTGATTGATGACGCTAGAAAGCTTCTGACCCTCCCCGACCCCGTGGCACGCTCATAATCACGGACCGATCAATGGATACTGTTGCGCCTTTCATTCACGAGTTCACATATCAGGCCATGTGTAATGATCTGCTGCAGATAGATGACGGCACGAAATACATGTCTGTCCGCGCGTGCTAGCGCGAAAATTCACTGACAACTTTACCCATAGGTACAAGTTCCAGTCATCGGTCGGATCTTATGAGGACAAGATCGCCACCCTTTCCGACGCTGACTCGGTGTGGACCACTGTCCGCCACATGCACATGCGTGAAGCGATCGACAAACTCATGGCGGATTTCAACAAGTTTATGGAAGAGAATGCAGGGTTCAAAGGAGAGGGTGCTGCCAGTCTCAATGACATGAAGGATATGCTTGCAAATTTGCCTCAGTATCAAGAACAGAGAGAAAAGGCGAGTGTATGCGTGTGCCTACTCGTATCAATGATACTAATCTTGTGATGACATTCAAGTTCTCGTTGCATCTGAACATGGCGCAGGATTGCATGAACCTATTTGAGAAGCACAAACTACCGCTGGTGGCCAATGTCGAGCAGGTAGCTGTGATACGTTCTTTCAATGGACAAAGCTAACACATATCCAGTGTTGTGCTACTGGACTCACCTCAGAGGGGAAGACACCGAAGACTCTTGTTGAGGAAATGGTGCCCTTGTTGGATAGCCAGGAGGTCATGTTAGTATTCACATAACCCTTCTGGGTATCTGACCTGATAAGTCTTGCATAGAAATGCCAATAAAGTGCGCATGGTCGCGCTTTACATCCAACATCGTGATGGTGTTCCAGATGAGGATCGCCGGCGATTATATCAACATGCACGGCTGAGCATGGCTGATCAGGACGCCGTCAATTCGTTGGTCCACCTCGGTGTTCGCATAAGCAGAGTACGCGCGTGGCAGGTGTAATTTAGCCTCACTCATAGTTGCACCCAGGGACCTTCAGACAAGGATACCAAGAAGAAGCTCAAGCAAAAGACATCCAGTGACGACGAGTACGAGCTCTCACGGTACCGACCTCTGCTTCGGACAGTCATAGAAGTACGGTCACTCTTAGGTCTCACTGCTCTGTGCTGAATACTATCCCCCAGGAACACTCCGCCAACAAATTAGACCCCACGCTGTTCCCCTACGTCAAAGATTCCCCAACAGTCCTGTCGCCGGCTGCAAGTCTTAAACAAACAACACCCCAAACCACGTCCTTGCGCAGTGCGAAGCCCAGCTGGCACAAGGCTGTTCGGCCGAACGTTCATGCAGAGAGCAAGCAGCGTGTTATCGTGTTTGTGGTCGGTGGGATGACATACTCGGAGATTCGGGAAGCATACTCGTTGTCGACGTCGCTAAACAAGGATATCTACATAGGTATGCCATTTGTCCCATCAGGAGCACTCGAGGTTGCTGAAAGTTTGTCATCTGTAGGCTCAACACACGCTATTACCCCCCGTAACTTCATCGATGATCTGAAAGTGGTTGAAATTGCGGGGGTCGGCTCACGTGATGTGCCAAATGGTGTCTCATTGGCAGGAGCACATCACTCATACCAAGAGTATTATGATGAGAAGTACTTCACACCAGATCCTCCTGCACCTCAACGCCCTGCACTCCATGTGCCGAAGGATTCGAAACACTCTGCTAGCAAACTTGTTAAGACACCGTCATCATACTCAACGTCGTCGGCATCGCTGGTCGGCCCGGGCACGGTAGAAAAGGAAGAGAAGAAGAAAAAGAGGGGGCTTTTCCGTTTCTGATTCCTATCATACCTCTCCTACTTATCCAATTTCTCCGCTCGAACCACCCACGGACGATATTCGACGACGCGGAAGTGTGTAGACTATAATAGGATGACGTTAATGGACCTTTTGAATTATTTCGTTTCTTAGTCGTGGAAAACCCTCGAATGCGAGATAAAAATGAAATACAATGCAGGCGGTATATTACATGCGGGTCTATGCAGAATACTCCAACTTGGCTGTGAATTGCTTGAGAAAATGTGACGAACTACAAAGAGCTTGGACTCACTCTCGTGCTTTTTGGCATCGCTGACCTTCCGTGCAGCTTTAGTGAGATCTTCTTGGACAATGTATTCTCTTCGCGGGAGTGAGCGAAACAAGTGCTTGTCGTGACAAGCTAGAACTCACCGATCATCCCTGATGGCGAACATGCCTGCTTCTGTCACCACATTCCGCAGGTCAGCACCGTTGAACGCATCCGTGAGCTGCAAGCCGGTGAGATGAATACAAAATAACGTCAATGGTACCTACCTTCACAATCGCTTCATAATCAATGTATCCGCTCTTATTCACGGGCTGCGCATGGATCTTCAAAATCTCTAGTCGTGCCTGTTCGTTCGGTAGAGGAATTTCAATCTTCCGGTCTAGTCGACCCGGACGGAGGAGAGCGGGGTCAAGAGTGTCTGGCCGATTGGTTGCCATGATGAGCTTTGTCCGTCCTAGGGAGTCGAAACCATCCATTTGGTTCAATAGCTGTGGAAGAGTGAGCTTGATCCCACAAAAGTGGGGAACAGTACCAACCTCCATCAATGTTCTTTGAATCTCACGGTCCGCACTGGTACCCTCCGAGAACCGCCTTCCACCGATAGCATCGATTTCGTCCATGAATATGACGCAGGGCTCGTGGTCCCTTGCATACCCGAACATCTCACGCACGACTCGTGCGCTCTCACCAATGTACTTGTCGACGATAGCAGAGGATACTACTTTGAGGAAATTGGTTTGGAGAGTGGCTGCCACAGCACGGGCGAGGAGGGTTTTGCCCGTCCCTGGGGGACCATATAAGAGGACACCCTTGGGAGGCTTGATACCAACCCGGAGAAAAAGTTCTGGGCTGAGTAGCGGTAGCTCAATCACCTGGAGAATAGTAAGTATGAAGTAGCAGGAAGAAACTATAGCAGACATACCTCACGTAGCTCTCGTACCTGCTCACCCAAGCCACCAATACCCGCAAACGATGCACCTCCAGGATCTTCCAAGCTCATCTTGTAAACCATAGGATCTACTTCTCTTGGCAGGATACGCATGATTGTGAGGGTGGTCATGTCGAGAGACACTCGTGTGCCTGTCTTGAGTTTCTCTGCTGGTAGGGCGGGGCGGTAAGAGACGACATATCGAGGTCCTGACGATGCCTTTACAATGACTATGCAGTGATTGAGCGCCCCAATAAATGAAGAAACCTAATGCGACTGACATCGTTCGTCATCTAGTTGTTTCATAACCTCTCCGATAATCTGCCCAACAGACTGCACGGCCTTGATGTCATCCTCGGTCTTCGCGTAGTCAGCCTCGAGATCTTTCAACGAAAACCGCACTGCACGGTAGCAATGTTAAAACATCTCGAATACGCTGATTCACAAACACTAACAGTTCTTGAGACTCTGGCTTGAGTTCTCGTGACTCTGCATTTTCTATAGCAGAGCTTAAATCAGCAGAAGCGCAAGGCAGGCAGCTCGCTTACATCTCGGTAGCTCTTGAGAGCATCCTTTCTTCGTTGGTCCATTGTGCTAGATGATGTTGGGTGATGATGTCGGTCCTTAAGATGAACGCGAAGGGGACGCGTCAGTAAAGACCTATTTGGAACTTGCACGATTATGATGGCTTATTAAGTCCAGGGTTTTATCGGCCTGATGGTCTAGTAGTATGATTCCTTGTTAGGGTTTACCCAAATTCGAGGAGGTCCCGGGTTCAATTCCCGGTCAGGCCCTTTGCTTTTGCTTTTGACTCCTTTTGAATCCCAACGCCTGTCTACATTCAGAAAAAGTGAAGAAGCTGTCCGCGTACTGGTAGGACAACGCCTTAAGGAATGATTCAGATTTAATGGTGACGTTTCATTTTTGAGAACCCATTATAGTTATCTCGTGAACAAAAGAGCTACCTGTAAAAACATACATTACGAAAATTCAGGCAATCTGCTCGTCTTCGAACATTCCAATGAGTTATGGAGAATACGATATGCATGACAATACATGGAGCGCTCTCTGGTATTACACTGTTATACATCACTGCCAGCCTTCGACAAATCAGTGCCAGTAAACATATCACTACCGATTGACATATGGACGTGCTCCTGGAAGTCCATCGTAGTCATGCTTATTCCTGCATCAGAGTTCGCTACAAGCTTATCGTGATATTCACGAATACTAAGGATGAGGCGTGGTCCCAGCACAAACATCTGCACGAGCTGGAAAATTTCAAGAGCACCACCGTAAATTTGAGATCCCATTGACGACGAGTTCTATAGAAATAATGAACAGTGGTCACACAGAAGTGAACAGAAGGTATACCGAGAGCTGTGGGGATAGATAACCGAGCTCGAAGCAAGAGACAGCAGTAAAGCTAGCATGCGCGAAACTTCAGCGGAAAAGACAACAACAACCATGTTCAAATCATAAGCTCACCTTGCAAAGTAAACTATATGAGCTTGCATTAACACTGTGAAACAGTCCCTGATGGTCCATCCTCTCGATGATTGTTGCAGTTCACGGAAGTGTTTCACGGCAATCCAGACTGCAAGACACAGTGCGAGGACCTCCCACGTAGTGTAGAGTATCCAGTTCGTGGAAATCAGAATTTGGGCATCTCCCCCATAGTTATAAATGCACTGGTATGTACCGGACAAGATGAGCGCCTCTGATATTTGTCCGATGAGCCTGGTGCACTTGAGTCTTTCGTCCATAAGTAGAGCTTACCCGCTGTAATATAGTTGTTTGCTTTTGCGGTGACCACTCCACAGGCAATTGTAACAGCCAGGACGATTACAGTGAGAGAAATGAGTATCCCTCTGGATCGCCGATACATGACATGTAACCGATGGATCATGATGACTTACATGACGTTCAGTCAATATGGCAAAGGTATTGCATGCAGTTGAATAATAGCTTACCGCCCAGCATGGCATTTACGACAAAATTTAACCAATTTTGTAAGGCATCCATAGCATCGCCTGAAAACACCGTGAGTCATGAGCATCGGATAACCAAACACTCCAGATAAACTCACAACTGTGGCAGTCATTATATTGAACAAAATAATTGGTCGAGAATCTCACCCCTACAATAGGAGCGCAGATGTTCAGACAGAAATCGTAGGGACCAATACAAATATTTACTGTATCTGTCAACAAAATTGATGGAAGATTTGCTGTATGCTGCCGGTCAGGACAAGGCAAAGGCTAAAATAGTGTACGAGGAGACATACGCAGCAAAATGAGGCTGTTTGTGAGAGAAGACTCATTAGCACAGCGCCAACTTGTTGGACTCTCAAACATACGCGGCGTTTATTATTCCAATGTAGCGCAACTATTATGTATTGACGTCAGCAAAAATTGTCCGCTTACAACAGGAAATACATGCATTGAGATATAAAACAGTGACGAGGGACCAGCGTCGCTTCTACCGCAAATGGGTCATATTATCCAGTTGTTCTTACATAGAACTCTGCTCACCCAGATCAGTTCAATCTATAGATTCATTCTTGGTGAGATGGCTGCGCTGATCGAACAAACTGGTCCTACCTCTTGTCCGAACGTGAGTGCTGGAAATCTCATAAATGATCCTGACTTCTTGAATAACATCTTGCTCACCCCAGTCGTATACCAGCGCAGCAGAAGAGGCAACTGCAAAATCACAGTAGAAGGTTAGATGGGGACATCATGTTCATTATTCAACGACTCCCCACGAACCTACAAAATAGCTGAAGATACTGAACGAACTGATTGTCGGCCACCAACTGGGATCGTTTGAAACTAGTGTCATTTTCGAAGGATATGTGGGGTGGAGAGGCGAACGTGGCGGATGATAGCGTTCATGCTAGATATACCATTTTGCAGCGCTCTTGTCACCGGAATAGGAATTATGGAGATGCTGCCATGATTGACCGGAGTAAGTATTTTGATATGGAATCAAGTTGAAACTTGAAAGCTGAAGCCGATTTCGGGGATTGTAGATGTGGACCTACAAAGCAGTCCCACGCAGAATGTATGAATACCGCAAAAGCTTGAGAAGCTGATCGGTACTTGTAGTCGATGCCATCCTGACATCTTTATGTTAACTCAGGAGTTCCATGATTTATTGACTGAATGTGATGTCACCATAGAAAGACCTATCGCCTTAATGATTTTCAATGCCGATCTGCGCAGCCTCTGCCTCACTGCCCGCGCCCGAGAGCGTAAGAGCGTGTCTTAACAAGGCCTGGTCACATTCTGTCGGAATGACACTAAGAACGTCAGACATAAAAAGAAATGTACCATACATGGGCCGAGATGAACTCACCTTTAAATCTCCCACCCAACATCCCTCGATGCGGCTAATATTCCTCCAATACCCCATTTTGTATCGGTGGCCTCGTGGACACATCATCACTCTGCCATGTCACGGGGTGACAATGTCGTAAGGATGCAGATTATGATAAGAATACTAGTGCGGTTTTGTCGCACTGCTTGCACTGAATCCATCCTGGAGTTGATACGTCGGCGGGGCATCAATTTGCACAGCCAGACAGCTGATTATATGATACCACCACTAGAGGCTAGTTCAAAGCAGAAATGACAGACCGCAGGAAGGGGAAAGAACACGCCCACACAACCACGCAGACATCTCAACATCTCGCTCTTCGATTGTGACAGGCCCCTTGAAACATCTGTTTCAGTGATCTCCTTCTGTCCAGACTTGATCCAGTCCATATATATATATATATATATATATGCCAGAACATTATGAGTGTACGAGATGAGGCAAAGAACTCACAGCCGGAATGTGACGCGCAGGGACGAAAGCTGCGCTGTGGCTTTGATGGTTGCACTCTCGTACACGCAGGGTCAAAGTTCAAGCGACCAAAAAACAGTACACTGTTTGAGGCATTCTGCAAAGCTCATCTACAATAGAAATCGGAAAATCAGCAACAATCCCACATACGCAGTTTGATGTTTTCAGCAACCCGTCCCGAGTTCGTCAAACTTTATGACCAGTTCGCTAAACTTGGAGATCAAGAACGCGAAGTCCTTGCAGATGGGCCTAAGCATCACATGCACTTGCTTCTGCCTACGCCATGGCGGTCTGCTCAGTATCCACCAGGTACTTTCTCGGAGATCCCATGCCCCTCCTCGTGTTGTTCCGGCAGTGTCTGAAGTCGCCGAATCTTAAATGTCAGAAATGACGACTTCAGACACTGCCAGAAAATCTAAGCCAATGAATGATCAAGGCTGTCATCCTCGATTCTCAAATCCTGTTGCCCCTGAAAAGCCAAGGATATCCTCTTCTATATCAGTGACGGCCTGGCCTCGGGGCTAGTCAATCGAGAAGCCAGGAGGATGGGAAACTGCAGCGGCCCAAAGAGCTAGTGTGGGAGCACACCGCAAAGCTGCTCAACTTGTTTAGCTTCAGGAACAGGATAAGTGACTGGACTCGTAGACATTCTGCGATGAGGAATGCGCCAGGTATGCTGCGAAACGCTGGAGCACCGGAAATAACGCACACATACAGAACTTATGGATGAGCGATAGCCTATACGTGACAATTGCACCTTCACGATGATTGTTGAAAAGGACAGCTCCCCAAGTCACCCTTTGCGGTAAGTCGAGTCGCTTGTAGACCATGACTTCGATGAATCGATGACGACTACAACAATGACTATCCGGTATGCGAATATTCGGCATATCCGTAGTTGATTAGTACGCAGTTTTCATGGATACTGTTAATAGATGTTACGCACTCGTACATGTAGGCTCGTGAGTTGTGGTTCTCAGACAAAATGATTGAGTGGCGTGGTCATGAGTCGCTGATTCAAGATCACGGGTCTAATACCAATAGAGTCTACTTGGTCTACCAATTCATGTACAGTTTAACTGAAACCTTAACATCACCATGCCACGCCGCAAACATCAATTCCTCGAAGACGATGATTTCGACTCTTCAGAAGGCTCAGAAGCTGACGTTAACCTAGACGATAATGATCCAGACGTTCGTGCTGAGCGTGCCCTCTTTGAAAATTCGCACAAACGGCGTCGGAAGAATGGTAAAGAAGACGCAATCTACGGTGTATTTGGTAGCGATAGTGAGGATGAAGGCCACGGTGGCCTAGGCTCGAAACGCAAGAGAAGCGACTGGACGAAGGTTCCCGTGTTTGTAGCAAAGGGAAAAGTAGATTTGGAGGCGGATATGGAGGCGCAGGAAGATGAGGCAGGGGAAGGGGAACAAGAAGTGGTTGGTGAAGCGGATGGGGTCGATAGTTCCGGTGACGATGTCGCTGAATATGCCGAGGATGATGAAGATGAGGATGGACTCTCAGCGCCTCCTTCGCCCCGGATACGAGATCAAGAAGAGGACGAACCACCAGAGCGGCCAGCATTTGCCGGCCTTGGCTCAACTAGAGCTGAGCCGGAACCTCCAATGCAGAACATTACTAGAGGCGGTATAAGATCGTCGAAAGGTGGAATTGGCTCAAAAGGTGGCATAGGTTCTGCCAAGGGTGGTTTCGGCAATTCTACAAGACTTGGATCTGCGACTGTAGGTATGGGATTTACGAAAGGTGATATCGGTTCTACATCTAGTGTTCCATCTGAGCCTGCTATCACTTCCCCCGCCCCTACCAAACTCGCGTCTACATCCGAGTTGCCAACCGCCTTTGGTGGCAACAGTGCCCCTCGTGCCCAACGCTCTTTCCTCCGCAGCGGGACTTCCTCTACAAGCAAACCATCCACTCCGTTACCTGCACATGAGCAAGCACACTTCAGCAAGATTGGGAGTACCCTTGGTGCTCAAATGCTTGCAAAGATGGGATGGCAGGCTGGTACAGGTCTCGGCGCGACCGGGGAGGGTATCGTCATCCCAATCGAGAGCAAATTGCGCCCGAAGAAGATGGGTATCGCGTTCAAAGGATACAGGGAGAAGACGGAGCAAAGCAAGCTGGAGGCTAAAAGGAGGGGCGAAGTAGTCAGCGACGATGAGGAAGAGGTGCGGCCGGGACAGAAGAAGAAGGGCGATGTGAAGGAGAAGAGGAGCGACGCTTGGAAGAAGCCAAAGAAGGTCAAGACGAAGGTGGAGCACAAGACATACGAACAAATTGTTGCAGAGGCTGGACAGGAGCCCGCCGCGTATGGTATTGGTCAAATCATTGATGCGACTGGCAGAACGGTGAATGCTGCTCATATTTTCCCGTCTTACCTTACTCATGCATCTTTTCAGCCTCGTGAAATCGCATCACTTGCCGACATATCTTTGTCATCATGGACGCCATCAACCGATCCTACTCGCATACCGGAGGTACGGCATAACCTACGACTTATTGTAGACACCTGCAAGAACGATCTTGACGGGCTTGCACGTGAAGCCAAGGCTCTCGAAGAACGTAAAAGATTCGTTGCTCAAGAAAACATTCGGCTGCAAAAGAAAGTTACCGATGAGGCTGAACGTATGTCTGCTCCCGCTTTTCAATTCCATCATCACTCACGCGCAGTGTATGTAGTCATTGCACGACTACAGCAGGTAAAACTTGTCGTGGACGATATTGGCGCAAAGGCGAAGGAGCTAGCTTCTGTTTATGAGGCAAGCTTGGATGATTTGTCGCCTTTGTTTTCCACGCTGCTGGTGCAGTACCCCACAGAGTTCGACAGATATCGGTTAGACGAGATTGTAGTCGCAGCAATCGCGCCGATGGTCAGACGCATCGTTGCCCAATGGAATCCACTCCAGGATCCTTCAGGCTTGGTCACAACTTTCCGCACATGGAAACAAGCGCTGAAGGTCAATTCTGTTGACAAACCGCCAGATACCCAGATTGACATCTATGGCGCGCGCACTGTGGCAACCCTTCCTGCCATTGAAAAGCCCATGACTCCCTTTGAGTCTCTTCTATGGAATGTATGGCTACCCAAAGTCCGTACCTGCCTTAACAACGAGTGGTCACCTGAGGACCCTACGCCAGCTATGAAGTTGTATGAGGCATGGTCGACATTCCTCCCGCCATTTGTGCGCGATAACATACTTGACCAACTCATACTACCCAAAGTGAGCAAAGCCGTTGCAAACTGGAGCCCCAAGCGCAGTACGGTGTCCTTACACGCGCTTGTATTCCCTTGGCTCCCATACCTCGGTTTGCGTATTGATGATGTTCTGGGTGATGCGCAAAGGAAAGTCAAGGGCCTTCTCAGGAGTTGGGTACCAGCAGACGGCGCACTCAAGGACCTCGGTGGATGGAGGGAGGTTTTCGACAAGGGCGAGTGGGACGCGATGCTCCTCAAGTATGTTGTGCCGAAATTGGGCTCGTTGTTGCGCGACGAGTTCCGTGTCAACCCTCGCAACCAGGATATGGAACCTTTGAAGCATGTTCTCGCATGGTCCACGCTTCTACGCGGAAGTGTATTTGCCCAACTGCTAGAAACCGAGTTCTTTCCGAAGTGGCTGGATGTACTGCACATTTGGCTCATACAGCCAAAGGTCAGTTTCGAGGAAGTTGCACAGTGGTATTCCTTTTGGAAGAGCAGTTTCCCAGATAGCGTGCAATCTATGCCCGGTGTTGCACGTGGATTCACTCGCGGGTTGCAACTTATGAACACAGCTATCGAGCTCGGCCCTGATGCGCCTACAATGTTGAAACGCCCAGATCTACGTGCAGAACAGGCGATCGCAAATGCGTCTATGAAGAAGCCAACTGCAACAAAGGTCGCTCCTGCGCGGATTCAAGAAATCACCTTCCGCTCGATTGTGGAGGAGTTTGCTGCGTCACACAATTTGTTGTTTATTCCTACGGGGCGCGCGCACGAGAAGTCGAGGATGCCGTTGTTCCGTGTCTCATCTAGCATTGGAGGGAAAGGAGGCTTGCTTGTTTATGTGCAAGACGATGCGGTGTGGGCGCCTGATGGGGATGAGTATGGCGCAATTACCCTGGAGGATATGGTTCTTAGGGCCAACAAGTAGGAAAAAATTCAGCAGTAATACATGTTCTACGCGTACGTAAGCAGTAACTTGGATCTGATTCAAGCGGCTTGCGCTTTGTCCTGTCAAGACGCGACGTGTCGGTCAGGTGACCAATAATCTTTCAATGACAATGACAATGTTAATGATGTCGCCTGTCGATGTCAACTAAACAACGTGAAACTTCAAAAGGGCGACAGGAGGCAGCATTGCAAGTCGATCACTCCCATCACACGCAAATCATTCTTCCCGGCAGCTTGCGCATTACTAGCATCAGACACTCACTGCTCAGTCGGGCCGCTCAGAGGCGCTCATCTCTGTTGAAGTCTTTTATGTTTCTCAGTTTGCTATCATGTCTCTCAAAGTACCAGCTGAAATTATCGATGTCGATGCTCTCCTATCGGACGAGGAGGAGAATTCTAACGCGATTCAGTTTGTAGGGTACGGCCCGGAGGGGAACTCACAATACACGAACGCCACAGGTCGAATGATGACTATCAAGAATGAACCAGTCGCTGCCTCGTCCCGCTTGCCTCAGCCCCCAGGACCCAATTTGCAATTCAAAGAGTAAGTTGCCATCATGATTCTAAGTGAGCCGTCGGCGTTAATTAGGCATTCGTTGATCATCTCTCCCGTGACATCGTGCAGCAGTCATACATTATTCACTTACGCGCGTCCAGGGCTCTTTGAAGTTGTTGAAGAAGTGAGATTTTACTTTTAAGCGTCCGGGCGGTCGAGGACTCATGCAAGACAACCTTTATCCTTAGGAAAAGAGGAAAAGAATCGCGATGGAACGCGTTGGAGAACCACCTTTGAAGAAGCGCGCAACAAGTTCCACCATCGCAATTGCAAACGCGCCCAGTCGACAAAAGGAAAAACGCAAGCAGCCGTCTGGGTGGAAGGAGCCGGAAATCATAGATCTGTCGATTTGTAGCAGCGACGATGACATCCTTGCAAAGGTAAGATTTTCCTCGATGTCGCTCTTGTACTGGCCTTATGCACTTGTCCTCTTAGAGACCTAGACTTGGATCCGAAGAAAACCACTTGTTTGCTGACCGCATGACCGATATCTACGCGAATGATGAGAGCAACCAAATGGACTATAGTAATGATATACATGACCCGAACGATTTCCTCCCTCGTACAAACGCACTACCGTCCATGTCTCAATCACTATCATCCGAAGACCCTGGATATGACTCCGAAGAGGAGTACGCGAATTACATGGCTTCTCTCGACATTTCGGATGAATCCAAAGTTAGTGTTTCTTCAATCGACACTCATATGTTCAAACTTTGTTTCCAGTGGAAAGCAATGCCTTTACGCAACAAGGCCGAAGACTTTTCGCTGAATGTGGAGCTCGAGGTCGAGCCGGCACGTCCACGACCTGGAGAACTGCGGCCGTTGCGTCCGAAGTACTTCGCCGTGCACTATCCAGTTACCCCCTTAGATCCGATTTACAAGGAGCAATTCTTTTGGGGAAAAGTGTGTCGTTGTTTATCTTCATGCGGGCGAGTGACGAAATTTTGCTTAGCTAAATTCAGTGCCAGGTTTCCGACCGCGCGCACTCAAACCACCTGCCCGACTTCGCTTCGCCAGGCACTTGCCGGGACGCACGCGCCCTCTCAAATTGTTCCAAGATCTTGCTTACGATAAGTTAGGTGCTGTGCAATCGCATCGTCAGGCAGCATCAGGGTGTGAGTGATATCCTCTAGCCAATATTTTGGCATTGTTGCTGACGAATTTCTCAGCCATAAATAAGATTATTCAAGTTCCAGGAGCCATTGTAGCGTGTGCGGCAGCATCGGGCGGGCATCCCGACTATTCGGATGAAGACAGAGAAGGTGCGCGTGTCGCATTCTGTTCTTATTTAGAGACGCTTAGTTCCCGCAGCGCCTCTCCCATCAGACAACAATGCCGGGACAATGGTAGTGCTCCACCAGGGCCAATGTAAGTCTGTCAGCAAGTGGTAGAGGACACTGTTTTGATCATACTTGCAGGTCATGTCGTTGATGCTCACTGCATCGATCACGGAGGTGATTCTCTCCTTCAGGAGTTATACTTATGACTGAACCGTATTGCAGCTTCTGCAAAGAAATACTACACGGTGAATGATGTCTTATTCAATCCATTGAAGTATGGTTGGGCCCTGCATTTGTTGTGCTTGATGAGTTAATAGCCGCTGTAGCCCCGAACAATTTCTATCGACTGGGAATGATTGTCAGGTGCAGCTTTGGCAGCTGCCTAAGATTGATGAAATGGAAATGAGTGAATCCATCACCAGCGCACCCTGGATGATGAATTCCAGTGAGTTAACCATTGCTACCTTTTTACTCACTGATGTCCTGTTTCTTAGTGACGCTCGGAGATGTCGCCCAGGACTTGGTGCACTCGTCCGACCGTGCAAATATTGCCGTGTCTTGTCGAGATGGGTTTGTATCTCATCCGATTGATCAATTTGGTTGGAATTGACTTAAATACTCAGCACCGTCTCTGTCTTCAAGACGATAGAATTATTCACTTCATTAACATGGTCCAGAACTACGCCTCCGCCTGATCCGGCGACGAGACTTCATGTTGCCCCTCCTGACGCCAACCATGCCGCGGGTACTGTACTTTGGGGCCATGGTCCGACCGAACGCTTTATGTACACATCTTCAGAAGCTCACGACTCTAATGGGGAGGACAAGGATGAAGGTTTCCACCGTGCACATGATATATCACGAGGTCGAGTGCTATTTCCTTTCAGTGCTAATGAGTCAGGCGATGCAGGAGCCGTCAGTCCAGATGGTGTGTGTGTGTGTTTACCCGTGACCCAACTTGTATAATTCTGTGCAGGGAGCATTTATGTCTTGATCACATGTGGTGAGAATAATCAGCATCCTATAAGGTTGTACGATGTTGCCCGCAAGTCCGGGCATGCTGTCGCCGAAACAAGACTCGAGCCGTCAGCCTCACAGGTCGCTACATTTGAAGCTACAACAGCCACTTTCTCTTCCGAAGGTCGCCTCCTTGCTGTAGCACGCTCAGATAATGCCGTACACATGTACGACATTCGCGCGCTTACCAAAGGTCCCCTCGCCACGTTCAAACACGAGGAGTTGGATGCAGTAGGTTCAGCCGGGTATGGTGCTGTTCATGCATGCTGGGTCGAGGGGCGGGATCGGCGACGAGTTGGCATTGTCAGTGGGGGCAACGATGGGTGCGTGCGAGTATGGGATCCGTTGATTGCCTCGTCGGACAAGTCCCAAGGTAAAGTGCTAGCGCGCACGGAGTTCGACGTCGCATACTTTGCCATGGGTGATATGTGGACAGGAGAGAAACCACTCGTTCTGTGAGTATCATCACGCTACTTTGCTTTTTGTATAAGTACTGACCGGATTAAAGTGGCCACTGTGGTGGAGGCCTTTATGTTTATGACCACTTGGATGGTGACGGCCTACCGATATACTGAACCATTGATATTTAGTAGAAAAGCATCCTAGTCTGCTGATCGCACACCGGATGTGTATTATTGGATGGGGAGACTGCTTGATTGTGCTACGGTACCATTGGTCGATTAGATATGCACAAGTTCGACCGAGGTCATACTCATCCTACCACATTTGTTGCTCGGTCTGAAGTTTATGCATTCATGTATTGAGTTCGCCGATCGAAGCGCCTGTACGATCATGCATAGTGGGTCCCTAGACAGACCAAAGACGAATGAGCATTCTATAACTTACCATTGGTGAGTAATTCTCGTCGACATAACTGTGATTTCTATCATTTTCTGATATCCGAGGCTTTGGCTCAACCGTTGTTACCCGAGTAGCGAGCCCTTAATAGCACTTGGCGAGTTGGCTGTTTCACTTCTCCACCCACACCTTGCCGTAGTGCATACTTTTCATAGTCAAAGGACGTAGGAGGTCTGATATGAACCTGAGGTGCTGAGAGTTGGTGTTCGGAAATTTGTGGTACTATACCCTGACTTGAACGTTGAATGCTGAAAGGTTTACTCCTACTTTTGATGCCGCCAAAACTCGACTGACGACTCCGTCCCGCAGGCCCTTCATGGCGACGTTATCATCTTTCCAAGTCGATGTATGCATCCCTCACTCGCACAGGAATGATCTGGCTCTTATTTCTGGCCTTCCGCCAGAGATTCTCGCCACTGTCTTCAGACACTTCGTAGAAGAGTGGCAGAATCACCCGGCCAAAGGCGCCCCTACTTGTGTTGTATTCACACACGTCTGCAGGCACTGGCGCCAAGTTGCCCTTAAGAGCCCGACTCTTTGGACATATATCATTTATACTCCTCCTCGCTGGCTAGGCGTCATGCTTGAGAGGTCGAAGAGCGCTTCTTTGTTCGTCGTGTATGATGTGGCGGTCTCGCTACGAGATTGCTTGGAACAAATCCTTTCACAACTACCTCGGATCAGAGTCCTCCGACTTCGTACAATAAATACACCGGATATCGATCGCACTATCCACTTGTTATCATCGCAACCCGCACCATTGCTCCAAATATTCGAATTCTCGAACACGTTTTTCGGCGAACCCACAACTAGGCCCATATCAAACACCGTCTTTCAAGGACAATCACCCCGACTTCGGAGCGTTGAACTTACGAGTTCTAACTTCAGCTGGACTGCGCATATTTTCAGCGGGCTTCGGATTCTATCTCTCAGAGGAACGGGAGACACCTCATTTCCCACACTGCCGCAGCTCCTGCAAGCTCTGAGACGTATGCCTGCTCTGGAGCAGCTTACGCTTGAGCAGCTGCACATAAACTCCCAGGAAACGAACCACCTCGAAAAAGTGCCACTCGCTCAGTTGAAAAGTATAGCGCTGGGTTGCGAAACGATCCAAACTGCTACGTCTCTCTTCGCGCAACTAGTCATTCCCGTCGACGTCAAGATTGCTCTACTACTCTTAATTGAAGGACTTCGAGGATTTCCTGAACTTTTTTCGGCCATGGGCATGCGTCCTGATGGATCTAGTTCCGTCATTCGGTCCATACGTGGCATCCGCCGTTCGCACCATACTTTTTGCATTCAGCTTAGCACGTCGATGATGATCAATCCTGAACCTTTCTGGAATCCTAGCGATAACGACAATATACGTCTATCGATCCAATTCACACACAGGGAATCCGCTGGAGTAGAGCCAAGCATCATATTTGATATATGTCAGATCGTCAGGCAGACAGGATACAAGATTCAAAAATTCTCTTATGGATCAGAGTTTGACCTCCCAGGGAGAGATTTCTGGCGCGCGGGGTCCGCCAACCTTCTAGAGCTCGAAGTTATCCACGTGAACAGCACCTTCATTGGAGGCTTAATCGCTGCACTTGAGATTATCGAAGGCAAACAGAACTCGGATATAGCATATCCTTCCCTTCGTGTTTTAGAGCTCGAGAAGGTTGACTTCGAGGAAGATGAACCTGAAGAGCTTCGGGATGTCATGAAAGTGCGCGCCAAACATGGTGTCGGCATATACATCCTCCAAATTGCAGAGTGCCGAAATTTAAAGGCTAATCAGGTGCAAGGTTTCGGGGAAGTGGTTGCGACAGTCGATTGGGATGAACATGAAGAGCAGTTCGAAGATGCCAACAGCGTCTGCAGTAGTTGTGCTGACGATGCAGGGGACGATGATTGATAGGCATTTTGGAGTATGCACTTTATTCAGGAAGTTAATCGTCATTCGGGAAAAGGGAGATGAAGGCCGCAAACAAACCTTCTGCATATTGATGAGATGATTCTGTGACTGTTGTCAGCTGGCACTATTCTACCATGGAGGTAGTTTTGGGCCCCCGATCGAGAACGGAATTGTGATATTCCCTATGACTTTGTGACAGCGGCGGTGCAGCACGTGGCCTCTCACCACACAGTGCTCGGCGCTCGCGCCACCGTCTCCAGCACAACTCCAGCAGGCTCAAACTTGCCTGCAGCCTTCTGCTTTTCTTTTCCTTTCTTCTTCCCTCCGAAATTTCGTAATTCTAGGTAAATCCTAAATTTTTATTTCGCGTGGTCTCTATTTTCTAGGCTATCTCTGGCTACTTGGCAACTCAGACGTTGCACTTCTTTCATCGATTCCATACCCATTTATTCATCACCAAAAGAACGCTCCCATCTCCATGTCAGATCACCGGATCTTCCCGTAGCACCCCTGTCGCTCACATCGAAACAACGTGATGAGCTCGAGCAAGCCATACTCGAACAAATTGGCGTTTTCTTGAACTGTGCGCCGTCAGATGGGCTGTGTAACACCATCGCCACATTCATCATCCGGGAATCAAGGCGTTTTCTCAAACGCGAGAATCTGAAGAATGTCTTTCGAGCCGATTTTGACATGATAGACGAACAAACAGTACAGCAACACCCTCAACTACGGGACATAATCCGCGAAGTCTGCGAGACGCGCTCAAATTTCACCCGCATCGCTAACCTCAGTGAGTGTTTGTGCACTCCATATTTGTGTCCCCGTCTGTGCTTCTTGCCGAGGACATGTACGTTCGCCGTCATCTCTCCGAAGGCACGATCTCGGGTCTATACTATAACGGAACCGCGAATACGGAATTGATGAACTGCCAGAAAGTCTATCATCGATTTCCTGGAATACCTTTTCGGTGACGAATTCTGGTTGAATGCGGGCATGGATGCCAAGACAGCTTTTCAGCATGCCTACATCGATTTCTCGCATTGGGTCCCCATGGAAGACTTTATATCGCCGAAAGATTTCAAGCTAGATGACGTTGAGTCGTCGAGATAAGCTTCTACTCGTTGTCAAGCAATATTATCTCGTAGGTACCTCTGCACAGCGCCAGATGCGACGCCCAAGAGTGGACCTTTCGACACTGGCATCGCACGAGCGCGGTGCAATGCTGCCACCTGCAGCCGCTCGTCGACAAGATGATTCCCATCTATTTTGATGATCCCGCCCTGGGCTCCAATGATGCCGACCGCATGTCGCAGATGTTTGTTTCGGATAAAGCAGGCAAGAATTGCAATGAGTCACCCTTGGCGTTCATCACGCACAAGGATACTTCGATCGAATGCTTATCAGATCTCCCCTACATCGCTCTCCTTCTCGACCTCAACGTGGACCCGAAGCTTAGCAACACATTTCCTACGAGGGTGCCAAACCATCCTGAAAGCGACCGATGTCTGCGGATCTACGCTGCCGGAATGAGCGACACCACATTTCCATTCTTGCATGAACATCCCGAAGTCGCGAAACTGCTGCATAGGCTTGTCTCGCGGCAGCAAGAAGTGCCATCGCAGTCATTTAAACGTCTAGAAGCACTCGTCAAATTCGGGAGTACCGCTACGTTACGCCACTCGCGGTGAGAGGCACAAGATGTACTATAATTCATCCGAAATTTGGACCACAATGAAGTGAAAACCAATGTATTTTTACTGGAACAATCATGTTGGGAATGTTGAATGCGGGTAATACCAGTTACTGCCATGATATCAATACTCTGACATATTCCTGTCTGATCCTTGCCATGGAAAGACTTAATATATACTACGATAATTACGCCCTTTGCTTCAATTTGCAGTGCGGGTTGTTCCGGCTGGGTCAATCTCGTAATTTACAGTCAAGTATTTTGCTTCTGCATCGAACATTGTAGTTGTGTCTTGGATTTCAACGTACGACGACATTCGAAGTAGCTCAATTGCTTCTATTACTATGGGACAATCAATCTCCTCGCCGCATCACGCAACTGTAACGCGCACTTCTCCACCGTCATCGTGCCCAATGCATGATGTGCCCAGCACTGGCTGTCCAATCCAGCACAACAACCCACCTGTTGCGAAATCCTCGGGTGGATGTCCCATCGATCATCCCTCACTTAATACGTTGAATCCCTCAAACCAGATGCCCAATCTCCCTCAGACTCCCATATATCCACAAGCCGTACCACTACCGACTGAGCGCACCATGTCATCCATACCGCGTGTGGTGGACGGTGAAACGAGCACGCGCCAAACGTGGGAGTACCCATCCCCTCAGCAATTCTATAATGCACTGGTAAGGAAAGGTTTGGATACGCCCGCTGAGCATGTTGAGACGGTAGTGGAAATACACAATTTCTTGAATGAGAGAGCTTGGGGAGAAGTGTTGAAGTGGGAGAGGAGGGTTGCACAGTGCGTTGTGTGTTTGCTATGCCGATTATGATTATTGATATTTTTTACCACTCAGGGAGGGTGACGAGGAGCCGCATCTTGCTCGCTTTAAGGGACGTCCGGGCGAGATGTCACCAAAGGCAAGGTTCTGGATGCTGGCTGGCTGGTTGCTTCCTTCGAGATTCAAGTAGGTTTGTCCCCTCTATGTGTTTATTGAATACCGATATCAATATCGCAGCACTGAGCCCCCATTCGATCGTCATGATTGGATAGTACGTCGTCCGCGCGATGGAACAGAGGTTCGCTATGTCATCGACTACTACTCTGCACCGTCTACTCCTAACGGGGACCCTGGTTTTGCATTGGATGTCCGGCCTGCTCTCGACTCGTTTGAAAGCATCCAACAGCGTGTGACAGTGGGCATGGACGACGTATGGGAAGAGCTTCGCGAGAAAGGGTGGGGAAAGAGTGAACGCGGGGGTACGCAACAGGCGGGGTCGTAGGAAGTTATGGAACATGTGCGCTCTGCTGAAGTTCCCAATAATGGATCAGTCGTCCGACTGTCAATATTTATGTTGCTTTGAGTAAGCTAATGAACACCTCTCGTATTATACACTAATATGATAGACTCCCTGTCGGAAAGTTATGCCGTTGCGGACACTCCTTGATGTTGGTCAAAGTAACGGAAGATGTGCGGGCCATCTCTGATGAGCTGGGTGACTAAATGATGCGTTGATGTCCTCTCTTATCTCGCAGATTTAGGGTTGTTAAGACGTACCTGTAGGTGCATCCAATGGGTGTCTGGGCGGTGACTTGTTCTCTGATGAAACAGTCGAGCTCCGGGAGCAATCGATAATGAAGTGGTCTGGATGCCACACGATGCATACAGGTCGATTAGACATTGGGTGTGCCATAAGGTATTGCTCAAATAATGCATGGGCCATAAATATTGACGCTTGAGTTCGAGGGAATATCAATGTGCTTGCAATCTCGATTGGTCTCGATCAAAACGTATGCAAACCGAAATGCCTGCAGGGGCTGGTCTTGCTATTTCGTTGAAAGTGACGTCTGTCAACTACTTAATCCATTGGAACTGATGGCCTCGAATCAGCATCAGTATCGTGCACTGAACGAATTTCTCGTCAATGTCAATGATTGTTCCGAGGAATTATTTGCTCTATGATGTCATGTGGAAGGAAATCCATTGGAATTATGACCACAGGTGAGACATCCGCAAGTGAGACATCCGCTGACTCCGAAAATGAATGGAACGAGAGTTCCGCTTCACAGGTAAATTCAAAACCACTCTCTTATTCTATTCAATCCACTATCCGCCAGGTCCACCTTACGTTTAGGTCCACATCCACTGTTTCGCCCTTTCAGCCATAAAAGCTCGACCAATGCCGGGTCCGGGTTTCTATCCCATCGAAAGCATCTCTATCATCCACCACCTTGAGCTCACATTCGTCTCACATTATTCTCTACCATGTTCTCAAAGAGAAAACCGTCCAGCGCAGAGAAAATTCGTCATCGCATCCCAACACCACACACCTCCCGCATCTCCAAATCTACCACTCAGATATCTGGACTTAATGTCTCGCGCATCACGGACCTTTCGACCAACCCTACCGACGGTTTATCTCATCCTTCTGCTATCTCTTTGACAACTCAGCACTCTTCTCGATCTAAGCGCTCTTCAGCCACGCGTAAGAAAAACAAAAAGCGACGCTCTCAGAAGCCTCTTGCAAACCTCGATAGTTCGAACCCAAAGGAACCGTGGCTTGACCTCTCCTTCTTGAACCGTCAGTGCACGCAGGAAGACTATCTTTGCAATTACTGGCGCTACACGGTAGCCGACGAGCAAAACATGCGCTTCGATTACTTTTTGAATGTGATCGATGCGCACGAGTCCGAACTTTGGCAAGGCTTTTCCGATGACTACGTGCCTTCCTGGGCGAAATTCCTAGAAGTTCGTCAGGGCTGGGAAGGCAACGATCAACGGAAGTGGCAGTCGGGCGGCTGGATTTCCGGGAATAATGGAATAGAATGGCGCCCAGGCCATGTTATGTTGAGGGTACCTAACAACGACTGGATAGGCGGCAGTCACGAAGACCTGGACGATTACTCCAATGCGAGCTCAAGAAAGATGGATGATGAAGTTTTCGTTCCTACCGAGAACCATGAAGATTACGGAGTCGGTGACGAGTTATCCCCGGAACGAGGAAGGCAGTTATATCGTGAGCAAGATTCAAAGCCACGTCAGGAAGCCAAGAGGAGCGTTGAGCCTCGCCCGATCGTCCCCCATGTCACTTCAGCAAGTTTCATTTTGGATATCCCACCAGTCCATACCATCACCCCAAATGAAGCTTGTATTATCCCAGCCGCTCCCTCTTTCCACACTCCGCCAGATCTAGTGAGTATTGTTGCGGATACAGATTTTCTCGTGTCTCATCATCTTCCATAGTCATCTCTTTCGAAACATGACTCGCGTACTGCGAAGGCATCCAGAGTATCACATGCTCCTCTAGTAACACCCAACCGTACTCGTCAATTCTCTCACCGCCCTCGGCGTGTCTTCACACCTGCCCCTACCCCACTTTCCAGCAAGCACGCTGACGACGAAGTCACTCAGAATGATGGGGAAATTCATAAACTGTTTAGATTCCTCAAGGTCAAGGAATATTACTTTTACGTTCTAGAATGTTGATTATTGATTTGTTTTCATTATATAGATGAATACAGAGCAAAAAGTAGCCGAGATTCATCGGTTGGCCAGATCTATGAGGCGAGGAACGCAGTCGTAGCTGGACTCGACTGTTATTAACTCTTCCATTTACTTACTTCGTATTGATCGTTACCAAACTACTCACAATGAAACAACATTTTGGTTTGTTATTTGCAACTTTCAAGCGCGAAGCTTTGCACTTTTCTCCAATCTTCTTGAACACTATCCAATCTCTCTATGTCGTGTACTTTCGACATAAGGCAGGAAGACTACAGGCTGTACTGACTTCCATAGTTCGATTACCGGCGTACATACACAATACAACAAGCCTACGTAGCTGTACCGTTGGCAGCAAATTGGCAATCTACACTTTTGAAAACCCAGCTGATGAATAGTGCTCGGGCACAATTTGTTAGGGTCCAGAACTCTAATAAGTAGTAGGAGGATGGTGTGGTGGCATTAGCTATTTAAGGTATGCAGCTCGAAGGCAACGACACAGTTAGGAAGACACTGCACTTTGAGATCAAATAATGGCACCCAGTATTTTACGAAAATATCATGTAATCAGGAAATAGTCCCGATGTAGCACAGCGCCTCGCGTTTTCAGTGGATAACTCCCTCGTATCTGCATCCACGTGTGCTGCCTCGTGCAACCACGCGCGTACCGCATCTTACTTATAAGGTACAAATTGGACAGCAATTTATTAGGCCCTGCCTCGATACAAATGCCGTCTCTGACATCATGTGTGGCCAAGTACTAGGCCACCCTGTGTCTGTTCTCCCCCTCTTCTCCCGCTTTCGTCCCAGCCTCCGCGGGCCCTTTGTTGTTGGAGTAACTGCAGCCTGCCTCATTCCGTTCGGTCGTTTGCATCCCTCGGTTCAAGGGAAGATGCAACATATGATTAAAGCAAAGCTGAAATGGACATAAGAGTAAATCATAATATAGAAGGAACGATTGTCTTCCTTCTCTGTTGATCTGACTATGCAATTGCAGGGGAGAGTGACTCTGCATCGGTGCATACAATGAAAAGGATGTTCGGCGGCCAATCCTGAGGTGCGATACTCCGAATGGCCATTAGTGTATGCATCGCGCGCATGGGGATCCTTATGGGTTAACCAGACGAGTCCATTCAAGAACATCTGCGTGCGATGGCTTCCTACCCGCACCCGTAGTACTATTTAGATAGCCTGACTCCGCACTATCATTTGTGGCTGCGCAGGGAGAAACTGCGTGCTTGGACGTACACCAAATTGGAGGTGCGTAATTACCGCTAAGCACAAGACATTATCATGATTACAATGATATGAATCCGGGGTATATTCAAGTTGGGTCTATCTAGGGGAGACCATTAGATACATCAGTCGACTATATGAACATAGGTACTCTAGAAACACATCAAAACGTCAGTCTAGTAAGGAAACAGGGCAGCCGCAGTCGTTCTGAAACCACCATCAAGCCTGAGAGTGCTCAAGAGTATATTGATCGCAATCAATGTCGTTCACAACCACTTCTTGAAAAAGCTTCATCTGATTAGCCGTAAAGTCTTTGCATAGCCTGAGGCGAAGGTCGTGAACGGGGGCATTATGTTGGAGTCGCATTATAAAGACATCCCGAAGGTCTTGAAGTTCATCACCGTCGAACCAGATATCTTGGAGCTCCAGAACACGGAGCGAGGGATACGTTACATTTGACGGCCCTTCAATCCGGAGCGCAGCGGTTAAGGCTCCAATGAAGTCTGAGCACCCCTGCACCTGGATGGATTCGAACTCCCCAGAAAAGAAGGTTTGAGGTCTGCGTTGCGCGATGATCTGACATATATTGATTGTGGTGTCTCGCGGAATCTCATCGAAGGGACCGTTTAGCTGAACCTCAACGTCTTGGTTGTCGAATTCGATCGAGAGTCGTATGTCATCATCTTGTGGATTCCAGGAATAGTCGGAATTGATCGTCGTCGACGTGCTAAATTGGACAGCAAGTCTCCATGGCTTGGGTTTTACGACACGTAGCGACCGAAAGACGGGACCGGATCCATCAGGGTGTTCACCCATGACCGAAAACAAATCAGCAAATGTTCGAGGCCCTTCAATTAACGAGAGTTTTAGAGCAATCTTGACGTCGACGGGAAGGGCTAGATGTGCGAGGAGAGACACAGCATTTTGGAGCGAGACCCCGTCCAGCGCTATACTTTTCAACCAGGCGAGTGGCACTTTGTTGAAGAGTATTGGTTGGAGGGATCTTGACAGTCCAGACTGGAGTGTAAGCTGCTCCAAGGTAGGCATGCATCGCAGAGCTGAAAGGAGGTCCGGCAAGGGCGTTCTTCCCACACGTAGAGTTCGAAGCCCACCGAAAATGCACGATGACCATGTGCGGTCGCAATTATCGACCTCGAGGTGCCGAAGTAAGGGTGCTTGTCCTTGGAAGATGGTGTTTGATGTGGACACCGTTGTAGGAAGGCTACTATAGAGAATGAGTTTGAATTTTTCAAGCATCGGTGCAGGCTGAGATGATAACAAGTCCATAACGTGACCGACTGCATATGAAAATGCGCGTAATTCGAGGTGTTTGATCCGAGGTAGGTGTGAAAGGACTTTATCCATGCAACCATCTAGTAGTGAGATTGAAAATGGCGTATAAATGACGACCAAAGGAGCCTTCTGCGATCTCTCAAGCATGACATCTAGCCAAGGCGGAGGGGTAGAGCTGATGAATGTCCAAAGAGTCGGGCACTCGAGAGCGACTTTGCGCCAGTATCTGCAGACGTGTGTGACTACTAGACAAGCAGGGGCATCACCAATGTCATCGGTCATAACTTCGTCATCATCGCTATCATATCCATTGAGACGCTTCTCTTCTTCGAAGTGTTTGAAGACCATCAAGAGAATCTCGTCTGGAAGGCGCGATACGGGGACTCGACCATTGCTGCGAGAGCGAAGGACGCGCATAGACTCAGCTAATGCAGCAGCAGCAGCAGAGTCCTCATCGATGTGCATCACGGGGGATCTACGGGGCGGAGTCGTCAGTCGAGTGCAGACGAAACCCCGGTCAGGTGCAAGAATTACCCTTTGTGACTTGACAGCAGGTTTCAAAATTCAGTGTTTGCCACAGATTCGAACAAGGATTCGGGTATAATAACAATAGCAGTGTCGTGCGGATCTATATTAGATAGATTCTCTCTATCGTAGCACGCGATAATGCAGACGTCTAGTATGTTTACCTATATCAAATAGCTTTGCGCAGCGTAAGGATGGGTTATATGTGAAGGAACAGTGAAATATCTTACCTCGGTCGTAGCACAGGATAACGCAAAGGTCTGCAGATGCGACTTCAAATGCAGATGTTAAAGTCGCATCTGCAGAAGCTACTTAAATAGACGAGGTTCTTGTAGCTCAGACCGTAGTGAAGCGAAGATGTTGGACCTGCGGATCCAAGGTAACAAAAGATTCAGTAGTCGCAATAGATAAACAATGTAACAAGAGCGCATAATGTAAAGGAGGAAAATGACGACACACAGGAGAACGAAATCTTGTCAGTAGACTCGGCCAAGACTCGGTGGATGCTTGCTCCAGCTCTGAGATCTGAATTCTAAGTAGCAGTATATAATCAACATTCTCGGACGATGATAAGTTCAATGGCGTCGTACCTTGTCCTATTTCCTCGCCTTCTGGCGCATTGAGCGTTGAGCTCTGTTAGTACTCGCGCAGGACGCACTGTCGACGCTGAAAGCATTACCTGGGGGTCTTATATGCTCGCCGAAAGCTTGACATATAATCGATTGATCATTCGACAACCGACTGAATGTCATGAACATCATGTAGAGAAAGCGAAGGTAATTCTACACCTATGGCCACGGAGATGCACCTTGAGAGATGTTGTAGAGTGTGTAATTCTGACGGCGATGGCGCTTTGCTGCGAATGCTGGCAGCTGATGACTCCCCTCCGCGGTCATACTCTCCACATCTACCCAATTAACCCTATCCTCCAAGTGGAGTTGCCTGAGGAGATCCAGAAAATCAGGTTCGCTCACCTGCCTGCCTGCCATATCGTCGTGTATACCTTTCAGTGCCGATTTCTAGGCGATCCGGAATATGTTGTGCCAATCGTTTACTGTGCACCTGGTTCAGCCACCACGAGCAGAAAGAGGGACACCACCACCAAGTTCTCGATTCCAAACAGGTTCCGTGTGGTCTCTGAATGTTTGGAGTCCCCATGCTTATATGCGTTGGCATACACAACTTGCTGCTTGGCGGCCATTTCTGAGGCGCGATACGGACCGATTGACCACCGATATCATTATCGAGTGCATGGGGTGAGACAAGGGCTGAAAATCATGCAATATACCAAGGCTTGCTCGAGCATGAGAGTCGATGCCGGCAGCGGTCGTGTATTGATTGGGTATCTATAGAAACATGAGACGAAGAGACTGCACAGTGCAGATATGCCATCACGTGACCAATTGATTTTTAACAATTTCTTGAGATGTCCTGAGAGTTCTTTAGTCGCTGAAAGTGATGCTTCCCCGTCATCTCCGTAGCTTCATTGCAGGCCAGCGTGCGCGCTCGTTGCTTGCGCACAGACCAGCTGTAGCGTCCTGCTCGCTGCCTCGTTATTCTCCAGTCAGCCACTCTCTGTCGCGACCCGCAAACACTTCCGCATCTCGTTCCTTCCATTCCTCATCACGAAGACATGACGAGCTCCCAAAGTCACCCTTTCAAACATTTGTCGATGTCCTTCGTGACGAACTCCGGAAGAACCGAGGGCTCCAAGAAAATGTCAAACAACTCCAGGGTGACGTTGACAAGCTTCAGGATTCGGAGACCATGAAACGGGCGAGGGAAGTGTATGAGCGCGCAAGAGTCTGTACTTTTTATTTCCCTCATCTGGGTCGAATCTCACATCCGCTTCCGCGCATAGTTGACGTCTAGCATAAAAGAGAACCCTCGTTTGAGGGCAGCAGCGGAGGAGCTGAAGAAGACAGGTGTCAAGGTCGGAGATGCGGTAACAGAGGCTTTGAAGACGATGGAAGAGAGCGAAATTATGCGTGCAGTGCGTGTGGTTTGCTTCTAACTATCGGATGTCATGAACTAAATTTCGGCAGATTTCGCGAGCAACAACGTCCCTCTCTAGTACCATTGCCACCACAACCGAACCCATCCGCCAGACGGCTGCTTACAAAACTCTTGCAGAGACTCTCGTCGATGCCCTGGATGACTCTGGGTCTGCAAAGCACGCTGGATTTGAAGACAAGGAAGCTCGGAGACGACGTAGGCAAAAACGTCTTGAGAAGGCGGGCCTAAGCGGACGTCGAATGATGGAGGAGAACCTGGAGTGCGTCGTTTGGAAGTGAAATGTGTGTGCTGGTAATAACAAGCATGACGTTTACAGAGCAGGCCAAGCACTGGTCTCTGTTAAAACCTCACCCCGTGCTGAGGCCTGGGAGAACTTCAAATCCACGAACCCTGTCATGCAACGCTTATCCTCGCTACATGCCGCATACGAAGAGTCGGAGTCTCCCCTTGTTACACCGCTTCGTGCTGTGACCAGTACGATTGGGTCCTGGTTCGAGGAGAACGAAACAGCACAGGTGACACGGATGATCCGCGCATTGGATCCGAACTTTTCGAGGGAGGCGTTCGAGAAGGAGCTAAGAGAATATATTATTCCTGAAGTTGTAGATGCGTACTTGAGTGCAGATAAGGAGTCGCTTGTTAGGTGGTGCAGTGAAGCAGTGAGTGTGCGATCGGAATCGTATTTCGAAGGCTAACCCCCCCTTTTTAGACCTACAATGTTCTTTGGGCGACTATGGAACAATATCTCCGCCAGGGCCTCGTGAGTGATAGCAAAGTGCTTGATATCCGGTCGGTAGATGTAAGTTCTTCATTTAGATCATTTCCTGTCCATCTGTATCATCCAGACATGAAATACTGAATACTTCCAGGTCTCCGATGGAAAGATTCTCGACTCCTCTATCCCTGTCTTCGTTGTGACGTTCTCGACACAAGAGGTTCTCCTCTTCCGCAACGCAGCCTCGCGTGAGATCGTCATCGGCGCTGAAAACCGAGTGGAACAGTGCGTATATGCCGCAGTGATAACGCGCGTTCGCGAGGAGCTAGCGGACGAGGTTACAGGGGGGTGGAAGGTCGTCGAGGTGGGTCTTGTCTCCTTCACGTGCTGCTCGTATTGATATTCTTCTGTGTAGATGGCACGCAGGTCCTCCAGGGCGTATCTATAGTTGGATACCGGGCACTAACACACTACGCATCAATCACTGCTTTGCTTAATCATTAACCACCACTCATCTCCTCATAGCGGTATCTTATTACATTGACTATCATATAGATCGTTTTGTCTGAAATTGGTCTGAACTTTTGAGTGATTCACGTGACATGGTATTCTGAGCTTACATGAGCGTAGATGGCCAAATATACAATTCAATTCAATTCAATTGAATATTGAGCACTCACTGCAAAGGCTTGGTAATTGATGTCGCGTTCATCGTCCAAGTCACAGCCTGCGCATACAGGACCTTCACAATCAGCACGGATTCGTATTGCAAACGAAAGTGCTACACCAGACAGAGACGTCGGAGCCGTTCCCTCTTCCTTATCTTTACTAACAGCACGTCGTCCGTCATGGGCTCCTCCACTTTATGATCACACGCAAGAAATGTCCGCTGGGCTTGGTTCCTATCGCGATGTACCATCATTTGGAACGACACAGACAGTGCATCCATCTTCTTCGCCTGAAGATGGTGGCAACTTTCGGAGAAATCTTCAGATAGACATGAAGGAGCTTGTCGGGGATGCAGTTGGAAATGTGCGTATCCCTTCGTGTCATCAAAAAGGCAGTATCTTGACCAAAGTATACAGATGAGTATCAGCCCTGCGAGCAGAGACATTGTCCTTGCAGCGTGAGTCAGCATAAGTTGTACCGAATGATTCTCAACAGTGCGAAGTCGCCGAGGTTTGTTTATCATTGACCTCGAGGCACCCCTCGAGGTGCCGCGTTTCCTTCCTCAAGGCGGAACATGGGACGTTGCAGACGTGCAGTGGAACCCGCATCGTGCTCGCGCAGAGTACATTGTATCTACCTCATCTGAGAAACTGTGAGCTCTCCTCTATACTGTTGTAACTGATACCTTTTACTGACAGTAAACTTAGCCTTATATGGAACCTCATGATGGTCGGAAAGATGTCCATCGAACATATACTTCACTCTCATTATCGTGCCATCACTGACATCAACTGGCATACCAAGGAGCCCGACATCGTAGCTAGTGTCGGCATTGATGCGTGGGTGTGGTCTTGGGATCTAAGGGAGCCAAGGAAACCTGTGCTAGGTGCGTTTTTTTGACCATCCTCATCAAATGTAGTTTGAATGATCGCAGGACTCTGCGCGTTCAATGGTAAGTATTTTCGAGACTGTACTCGCGTGTTGAAATGTGATGTTTTGCACAGCGGGGGGTACGCAGGTGAAATGGAACCGACAGGATCCCAATGTTCTGGCATCCTCACATATGAATGAAGTTTTAATATGGGATCGCCGGGTATGTCGCCTTCGTTATGTTATCTTCTGGAGTTTATCGCCCCTGGAGTTATTTACTAATCAACTTGATAGAAAGGCTCGCTTCCTACTGCGCGAATAAAGGCGCATACTGCGAAGATTTATGGTATAGACTGGGCGCATGAGCGGATACACGACCTCGTTACTTGCTCGCTGGACAAAACGATCAAAGTGTGGGACGTGCATGATGCTCCTTCTTTCTCCTTTAATCAGTCTTTGCAAACCGAAATCGAACCACGCTCAACGATTTCAACGCGGTATCCCGTCTGGCGCGCCCGAAACCTTCCTTTCGGACACGGTGTGTTGAGCTTGCCACAGCGCGGAGATACGACCCTTGAAATGTACACACTGGAGGGGAGTGAGATTGGAACACCAGTAGAGGTGTTTGAGGGACATGCAGATGTAGTGAAAGAATTTGTGTGGAGAAGGGGAGGACTAGGTGAGCGTGCACACTTCAGGCGTCAATCATCGTGTAATTTGGTGTCAACAGAGGGAGGAGATTACCACCTTATTACATGGTCCAAGGACAGAACTCTCAGATTTTGGCCAGTTGATGCTGAAATTATGGAGGTGCCCATTTATCTGCCATTGCCTGTTGTTCGGTGCCTAACATATTCTATTTCACAGAAAGTCGGCCATACGGCTACCACTCAAGCGCCTTCGCACCCTCATATGCAACGTTCACGCTTTTTCACGGACAAGTCCTTCCGCAACCCGCCAACAGCAACTGATGCGCACCCGTCACTTCTATCAGCACCCATTGGACATCGTGGAATCCTGGCTGAAGGGAGAGCGGGTACGCCTCCTTCTCGGGTACCAACAACTACAATTACTGGCGCCAGTGTTCTTGCGGGCAGAGACAAAGACCATAATCCCGTCCTCCAGCCACACCACGGCTCTGCAGCACGGGGGCGCGGTGCACTGCTTCTGGACGCTCCTGGATCAGCCGCGCTCAGTATTCCCGGCACTACACCGAAGCCACACGTTCAACATATTCCTGGGACACCCGCAACGATGACGATGACGCGTGGTCATGCGCTTGGCGGCAGATCTGCGAGAATGGACGCGTTACAGTGGCTTGCAAGTATCAAGGTTGGCGAACGGCGCGAGGACAGCGCTTCCGGACCAGAAAGTAGAGTAAGTTCAGGCGAACGAAGAGTGAAGCGCGACGAGAGCGTTCCACCGGGCCAGAAGAGGCAACGGAGTGGGAGTCGTATCATGGATGGAGATGGAACGCAGAGCTTGCAAGATGAGTAAGTAAACCTATTGACTCTCCTTGCTGTCACTGATCTCGGTGTGTAGAATTACTTCTGCGCTGACGAAGCTGCAGACATCCAAAATAAAACTTGAAAAGGTTTCTTTCATTTCTCTGAGCGCGTGCGTTGACTTAATATTTGTAGCACGATCTTACTAAACGACATACATGCACCCTTGGTCTGCATGGGCCATGGGGCGAGTCATCTTCCGTCAGCGTGTTCATACGCATTTCCTTCCGATTTCCTAAGACATACCCTCAATCTGGCGTACCTGAGATTGATCTTGAACGAAACCCCCTAGTTTCGATGCAAAGTCGTGCATTTATGTTAAGACGGTTGAGAGGTATTCGAGAAAGAAGAAGACCATGTCTTGAGGCCTGTTTGAGATTTCTACTGTTTGGGGATGAAGACGAGAGAGTTGGTATCCCGCGAGGAATTGACTCGGAGTCATCCAACGAGGAAGAGGAGGATAATGCACGGAAAGGAGAGGGAGGGAGAAAGTCAAGGGATTTTACGGTTTCGTTGTTGAGGAACAACAAGAATCTCGCAGAACCGAGAACTTCTCAAGGTGTCTTTGGGCCGAACGGTTGGTACTTTGCTGGGTCATCTTTAGCATACGTTAAAGATCAGATCAGGAGAACTGGTGTGTTTCTTCCGTGCACCGCCCCGGATAGTGCGCAATCCCATGAACGAGATGTCGGCTTCTCCGGTCACGACTCCTGCATCACGCTCGTCTCCTTCTGCTCAGAGGTTGTTCCAATCTCCCGCATTGCTCTCTGATGCGGTTCGACGGCTTGATATGGCTGCGATCGATCGTGACAGGCTGCTGGACTCCCTTCCACAGTCATCTGGTGATAACGACACGACCATGCGCATAATGACCAACCTCCTTACCTTTTCACACCATCATCACCACAAGCGACGCGAATCGATGGCCACTTCAGCCAGTTCCCTTCCAACAGCCAACCCGAATTATGCCAAGGTGCCAGTCCTTACACGAAGAAGCACGGTGTTCATAGAGGGTCCAACGGATACCACATTTGCTCAACGGAAAGTGGCAGAGGCATATGTGTTTGGGCACGACGGCCAGAGCGTAGGCGCCATATGCGAAGTAAACACAAAAATTGCGCACGAACATGGGCAGTGGGGCCATGAACGAGTATGGAGGACACTGAGAGGCTTGTTCCCCGCATCAGCGACCAAGGGCACAGGTCTAAGCAAGACTGCGCGGAAAATTATTGATTCGCTGTATGTTCTTGTCCTATGCAGTATTTCAAGCGTTAACTTGGTTTCCCACAGGTACAAGGAGTATTGTGCAAGCCATGACGTGCAGATGCTTGCAATGCTTGGTATAATTCTACTCAGAGCCTTCGCTTCGCTTCCTGATACTGGCAAGCCTTTTTGTTTCACTCATCCGAGCATTCCCTCTGATAATACCACAGTACCAAATACACCCTCTGCGAATGAGCCGTCGTTAATTTCACCGACCCCTGAAGAAGATTACTTCTCATTTGTGCGGCGGAAAGGCCCTCATGCGGCAGCCCTCTCTCCTGGTTGGCCGCTGCTCTCATCGACATCTCCAACAGCTCCGCCCCTTATGGTTTCGTCGCTCTCGATGTCTAACTCCTCCCGTGGTTCTTGGTCAAGCCTATTCAATACTGGCAGCATGCGACAGTTTATGTCTGGCGTGCAGGAAAGTATCTCGACACCTCTATCGATAGATACCCTTCAACTCCCGACGAGGACCCCAATGCCTATGCCTTCACCGTTTCCTGGGAGCGAAAGTGCAGGTTCTGTGGTACTGAGACTACCCAATCCAGACATACCAAGACGAGGCAAAGCGTCGACGTTGATGTCACCAGTTTCAAAATCATGGTCAGATACATCTGTCTTGTCAACACTTGCGCCTGTCGTACCCCTTTTACCGGCGGTACATGAGCGTCGACCAACTTTTTCGCAGGTTATTAGCCCAAAGCAAGTAATCCAGGAAAAGAGGTTGGTCATAGAAGAAGAACCTATTGAAGAAAAGTACAGTATTTGTTTTTGGGTAGTGGGCGGATCTTCACTTATCACGATCATTCAGCCCAGCCGCGTATGATCAACAGATTCTTGCTCAGTACAAGTGCCATGTTCTTGCATATGCGGAGATGCTCTTTAGATGGCAGCTCCTGAACAAGCGACTTGAACTGCTGAAGAGTGCCAAAATAACCACATTTCATGTCAATAAGCGAGAGGCTATCTTCGGTACGCAGCGAAATGGAAGACTCGTGTGTCAACTGACAACTTTTAGTAGATGTGCAGCATGCCTGTGCGAAATGCAATCGCACTCTTGACCCCCACGTAGAAACATGTTCATGTTGCGGACTAAGGACTCTTAAACCGCGGTGCTCTTTGTGTCGTTTGCCTGTGAAAGGTACTGCAACGTGACACTCGTTGATGATATTGACTCACGCTAGGCGTTCAGGCCTCTCACGCACCTGTGGAAACTGCCTCCACGTCACTCATTTGGGATGCTGGCGAGATGCTATGTCAAATGTGTGCGGCTCTGGTTGTGGATGTCGGTGTAGAGGAGAGCTACGTCCTGATCCACGAGCATCCATGGTGCAATCCCCGACACCTGCACCTTCTGCATTGCCGAGGTAAAACCAAATATTCCTTGGCCCACAGTATACATGACGCTTGGGTGCCTGCTGAGTGGTCATACACTATCTACCGTTTAGGCTGCGCTTCTTGGCTTGGGAATGATGAATGGTTGTATTGTTGGAACGGTGTTTGTCTTGATGGCTATAGCGTATCCATTCGCAAAACTCACCCGCAGCCCTAGCCTACCCCACTAATATTTGTTGTAATGCTCACCTAAGGCAAATTTAAACCCCTGATCATAACGTTCAATGTTCGACGCCACCACTGGCATGACCGGGATTTTCGGTGTACTTTCTAAATTTGGTAACTTTCGCGTTAACTGTCACTGTTCGGCTTCCAGAGTCTTGCCCGGCCTACTTTTTAAGTCAGATAGTTTGAGACCTCAGACCTCAGATCTATCATCTCAGACCATTGATTTCCTCGTGTGCCCTTTACCAACTGTTGTAACAATGTCACCCCCTGCACAAGGTCGTGTTTTGCTAGCATACTCTGGCGGTCTTGGTAAGTTAATCTGCGTGGGGGAGATCATCGTTAAATATCAAGATCTGCAGACACTTCATGCATCTTGGCATGGCTGATCGAGGAAGGCTATGAGGTTTATGCCTTCATGGCTGACGTCGGTCAGGAGGAGGTACTGATATCTTCGTTATACGCTGCCGCTAATTGACTGTTTGTACAGGATTTCGAAGCAGCTAGAAAGAAGGCACTCAGTGTCGGTGCAAAGAAATTCTTTGTGGAGGTTTGAAATTCTTCCAGCGTTGACCTTGCTGTGTTTATTGCTCATCAACCCGCAGGACCTGAAGCGTGAATTTGTGACGCAGTTGATCTACCCTGCTGTACAAGCAAACTGCATCTACGAAGTATAGGGCATCCTCTGACAGTTATCATGAGCTGATCGCCATCGCAGAATGTATATCTACTTGGAACTTCTCTCGCTCGTCCTGTTATTGCTCGTGGTATGATATCCGTTGCAGATAAAGAGGGTTGCGAGTAAGCCTCGCCTCCATCTTCCACTCACCTGAACTCAGCGATATTCTGACAGCTATGTATCACATGGCTGCACAGGCAAAGGGAATGATCAGGTTCGCTTTGAACTTGCCTTCTATGGTCTTAAGCCCGATATCAAGGTCATCGCTCCTTGGAGGCTTCCTGGTGATCCAATCTCCCGAACTCACAAAGCTTTTTCGCTAATCCCTAATATCCAGAGTTTTACAACCGTTTCCCTGGCCGACAGGCACTGCTTTCATACGCGGCGGAGAAGGGAATTCCGGTTCAACAAACTGCTGCGAAACCATGGTCAACCGATGAGAACCTCTTCCATATCTCCTACGAGGCAGGAATCCTCGAGGATCCGAACACCACGCCTCCCGACGACATGTGGAAACTTACCACGTCCCTCCAAGATGCACCAGCGGTACCTGAACAGCTGTCGATCGAGTTCAAGGCTGGTCTTCCCGTAAAGGTTGTGATTGCTAACCAGGCCCCTCTCACTGATCCTGTCGACATCTTCCTTGCACTTAATGCTGTCGCGAGGAAGCATGGTGTCGGCCGTATCGACATCGTCGAAAACCGATTTATCGGCGTCAAGTCTCGTGGTTGTTATGAGTCACCTGCAGCGACTATTTTACGTGTTGCACATATGGACATTGAAGGTCTCACGCTCGACCGCAATGTTCGTGCTCTTCGTGATCAGTTCGTTACCATCGAACTGGCCCGTATTCTTTACAATGGTCACTTCTTCACCCCTGAGCGCGAGTTCGTAACTAGTGCCATCCCCGCGAGCCAGCGCACCGTCAATGGAACAGTACGCTTGAAGCTCTACAAGGGTAACGTCGTTGTTATCGGCCGCTACTCCGATGAGGTAATGAATTTGATTCATGACTTTCATGCTTTCTTATCTACTTTTCAGGGTCTTTATGATGAGCACGAATCTTCCATGGACGAGCTCGGTGGGTTTGAGCCAACAGACACCACAGGCTTCATCCAGATTGAAAGCATCCGCATCAAAAAGTATATTTTCAGCTGATCTCATTACAACCTGCTCACTTATCTTTTCAAGGTGGGGTCAGGCCAATGCTCGCAAGGGCCAAGCTGGTGTTGAGCCACAGGATGTTTATGGCTCCCGCATATAGTCAAGCACAATATCCTAGTTCTCAAAGGGTGGAAATGAATTATCTCGCCAATTGTAAATCTTACCCTGCTATTGCGCCCCAGTCACATCCAGCCGATCCTTAAGCACTAACCAGTAGTACAAGCCTCGATCGAGTGGTCTGGATGTTTTCCTTTTAAGAACTAACTGAACAACTTGCATATCATGGTCATACATATATATATGTACCTTGTATAATGTACACGAAGTTTGGGGTATTGAGACGTGGCAATTTCTCAATCAAGACAACCAAACTATTTCAACGGGCAAGCTGAGTTGCAGGGCGACCTAGTGGGATGGGCGCGTGGGGAACAGGAGCGTGAGGCGTCCTGACCTTGATGCCTAATGCAACTCTTTCAGCGATGACAATTCTTAAAAAGATAGCAATTCACTGACCGAGGTCCTCACAGATAAGATCTGCTCCCTTCTCACCAACGAGGAGCGCAGAGGAGTAGGTGTTCGTGCCCAAATTGTCCTACATGATAAGGTAAGAAAGAGCCTCTTAGATATTTCACGGCAATCACTCACAGGACAGATACTTAAGTCGACACACTTCAAGTTCTGGGTACCATAGACATTGAGGCGATGATCAACAACACCTCCCTCCGAACGAGGCTTCATAGCTAAGAGCCAATTGAGTGTCTTTTTCGATTATTTATAGAGACCGCCGTACCGCAGGTTCCTGTTTGAGAGTTTAGTATCATTTCGTCACAAGTCATTCTCAGTATGGTACTCGCCTAGACTGTGCCACGTAGTCTCAACGTGATCTGTACAGTTTTTGGAGCTCAGAGACGAAATTGCAGAGTCTCCCAGAGTTTCTTACCTGAAATCCAATTGTCGATGGCCTCGTCGTCGTCCTTGGTGTACTTGATATCATCATGCACCTTGCTTGCGTCGTATGGTTCGCTAGGCTTGTGCCAGGTACCTAAGTACGGCGAGTCATTCAACAAAGCTCCAGTGCAAGAAGAAGGCCAGTCACGAACCCATGTGGATTCCAACGGTGAAGCCGTTGGGCATCATTTGCTTGGCTGTCTTGATGTCGATGTCATGAGCAGCAGCTGGCGAAGCAGGGTGGAAGTGTGGGTGGTGAGAAGTAAGCTCGCCACGGAAGGCTAAAAGAAAGGCGAAATGAGTTCACAAGATGAAAATGTTCGAAGTGGGCTTCACCCACCATCCATGCGTCTCGCAACTTCGCGAGTCTTCTTGTAGCTCCAGCGGATCGGGGCAAAGTCGGCTTTATTGTTCATGAAACCGCTGTCAAAGAAGGGTTCGACGTAAGGACTGGGAGAAGTAATATGGATCTGGCCGCGCAACATGAGTTCAACGCTAGATTGGAAATTGGCGTCGACTAACCTTTCCACGGCTGGCAGGGTATTCAAGGTACTGGAACATTGTCATGTACTTGCCAGGAGGAAGGAGAGAATGATCCGCATAAGCTGGTATGCGTATTAGTTGTTAGATTGTGAATGAGCTCTCACTAATCTTACCTGCTGAGACGATGGATCCAAACCTACGAAGAAAGTTGAGTCGAAAACTGGAACAAGCTTTAAATACCTACATGACGGGCTTGTCAGGCTTGTCTTTGAAGTATTTGTCCCAAAGAGCGTTGAACTCTGGACCCATTTCTTTCAGCTCCTCTTCAGTAGGACGAATCTGTTAATGTGCTTGAACCCAGACAGCTTAAGTCTAACAATCAGTTTGAAAGCTGACCTTAAAGCCGGCATCGATGGCATTCGATGACAGGCGTGCCTTCTCTGGGCTCACCTCCCACTCGGCAAAAATCTAGGTCCTTGAGCGCCTGTAGAAACGTTTGCATTGACATTAGGCTCACCTCCTTCTGAGCCTGTTGATCACCACGCAGGAAATCGTCCAAGGTTGTTGACTCGTTAGAAACGCGGTAAACTAAGATCATAGCCTCAGCAGTGCACCTGGATCAAGTGCTTCGTAGACTTACTTGACAGAGTTGTGTAGTGATCCTGGTACTCCTCGCTGTGTCGAGTGTTAGCTCCATCTTCACGAAGAGTCTGTTGTGCACGCACCCCACGCCCGGAAGGTCACTGACAACCTTGACATCGAGTTGTTTGAGCAGATTTGCTGACCCAACACCAGATCGCTCCAAAATCTACACAAAGACATCAGGCTACCAAATGAAAACTTGAACGTAATATCCTACCTGCGGAGTGCCCAAAGTTCCACTGCTCAAGACAACCATCTTGCGAGCCCGGACCTGTGGCTCTTGTTAGACATACATCAGCGTGGATGAGAGTGAAGCTTACAATGGTCTCTTGAATCGCAGCGTTGTTCGCACGATTCCTGGATGGGACGTATGCAACACCAACAGCCTTGGTACCCTCAAATATTACGCGAGATACACGGGCATTCGTGCGCAAGTATAGGTTACTCTGAATGTCCGTGACGCCGTGGACGTATGCTGGATTGCATTAGCTTAAAAACCCAAGTGGTCAGAAGCATACTCACCAGTGGCAGCATCACTGCGGCGACCAGTGTGACGATTGATGTATTTGGCCCAGATCTCAGAACCGTGAGCAGTAGTAAGATCTGTATTCAACAATTAGCAGGGAGAGATACAAGCCAGTCGCCCATACCCTGGATGTCATCTGTGTAAATTACCAGTCAGCCTGTTTTCTCATGATGGAGCCTCGGGTCTTACCGCTGAAGGGAACATCGATGGCATGTGCAGCTCTCAAAAAGTCCTGAGCAAGGGGAGTGACCTGCCCACCGTTACTGATGGCGATTGGACCATTATATCCGTGAGTATCGTTGTTGACGGGCTTCTGGTAATTTTCGAGCTACATAAGAGCTGTTATTGGTATTACTTGCTCTTCTCTGGTGCAGGACACAAACCCGTTTCATGAGAGGAAGAAGGTCTGTGAAAACCATCAATGCATGGATAATGATGATTGGTATGATCACACATACCCTTGGCTGTCCACCCTTCGGCCTTGAAGTCATCTGTCGAGTTTATTTAGCCATCACGATTTCATCTTGGCAGGACCATTTTGACAAACCCCAGTCAGATGCGGATGCCTGTCAAAATTAATTTAGCACATGATCATTTGGTTAATTCTCGTACTCACTCTTGTGTACATTTGGAAGTTGATGCTGTCAGAGATGAAATTAGTGCCAACGATAGATAAGCAGATCATGCAGCTTACCTACTACCACCGCCTGTTCAAGTCCAAGAAGCTTCGTGAGATATATAGTCGTACAGGGGTGAAAAATGTATACCGAGGATGTTGGCGCACCTGGAAACAATGGTCAGTAATCATTCATTATGATGATGGCAAACAGCGTACGGTACAATGCTCTGCCTTCCTCTGAGGTATGGGGAAGGTTGAGTATCAGTGTAAAATGTGGCTTTGTCATTGCTGACAATTCCTGTCAGCAGGACGAATCACTAGCACATAGTAATGACCAACATTCCGTCACGTTGCATATTCTTCACGTATATGCCAGGTCTATCATAAGTCAGGGGAAGTTTGATTGCTTGTGCAAAGAGCTTACCTGTAAACCCAGGGATCATCGCGGTTATTGGCACCACCTGCGGCTCACGTTGAGGGGTCAGCAAAGAAATGTTGTCAGCGAACATACCTTCAATGAGCATGACCTTAAGGGTGGGATCTGCATAAGCAAGTCGTCCGGCGACGACACATCCTTTGTTGAAAGTGCTAAAGTTAGTTGCAAGACAGCACATGTCCTACATGTCCACAGTACCTGCAGGACCTCCACTATGATAATGTTTCAGTAAAATTTCCAATGACTAGTTGGACATGCAATTACCCAGCAATGATGACATCGACTTCTTCTGGATGACCCATGTTTGTTTCAAGTTGAGAGGTGAGATAATGAGGATGATCCTACCTGGCACCCCATCTTTTATATGCCAAATATCGCAAAGTCCCTGAGAAAGAGCCCCTGAAGGAATAGTAACAGCATCTGAACACACGCAAAACGGAGATCTGAGGAGTCAGATGATGGTCATATGATAGCCACTCGTAGCTATTCTTCTCGATAGCTGATAGCAGGCGTGATGATAGAGCGAGAACTACTGTCCCCATCGTGACCGATGCGAATTTGAAAAAATAGCCTGATGTTCGCAGGGGATAAGATCCGGATGCTGGGGCCCCTCACGCTATTTTCAGGAACAACAGACACTGAGTAAGGGTGGGCCGCTTTGCTGATTGTCTCGACCAGCCGTCGAGCAAAAGGACGAGTTCTCCAGCGATCACATGGATGAGATACGTATAAAATCTGAAATGTTCTCAAAGTCTCGTGGGATGGCCTTGCTCTTGATGAGTACGAGAAGTCCCATAACAATCGTAACGAGTTTTAGAAACCATTATACATTTGTACGGCATCTTGCGCCGGCGCGCGTATCGGTGACTATCATCTCGACATTGTTCTTTGGAGCAAAGAAGGTCAACTTACCTCAGTGTCGACTTGCTAAGTAATTTGCACCGACGATGCGACTGCTACAACGCATGGAGCATGGACTACATTTGTTTCTCTTCGGGTTTCCACCAGTGCAGACTCCAGACAGATATGCATGTGAATAGAACCGTGGGGTTCAAGTTCTTTTGGAAAACCACCTTCTCAAGCAACTAGTCAGGTGGTTCTGCTCATTTGACCACTAGATGTCACGTACCGTGTAAGTTTTGCAAATTCACCGTTTAATCCACTTTCAATAGTCAGGGACGACCCAATTCGAGAGCACACACCCAGGAGAAACTAGAATCCGTAACGAGAGCGGCTTATTGGGATAGTGCGGTGCAACATCAGCAGAAAGGACACACGAGGATCTTGAAGATTTTTTCGCGTTCGAGTCTAGTTGTGAGCCCAATTATCACATCGCCCTGTCAGAGCTCAGACCTCAGATATATCAGAAGTCTGCAAGCGAGGGAATTGTTCATTGCTGAGCTGTACAATTACAGTGATGTGTAGATATCACATGGCAAACCTCCAGTAATATTTTGACACCTAACTTGAGGCTACCCTAAGGAAGGGATGATTCGTCTACGTTGAGAACCAGAGTGGTGTAGAATCGGATCATCTCAATGAAGCTGTTGATGGAGATTGCTGGAGAAAAATTAGCCTTTCAATTGCTGAGAAATCAGTCTAAAATGTGTACCTTCGTTAACTGTGTGCACGCCAGAAGGGAGAGACCCTCCGCCGGCTCCCCCAAGGTGACCATATCGGAAAATGTGGTCAGTCAACTTCCAATAGAACCGTGTATCTGTATCCCAATCGTTACTAAAGCTGGTGCGATGCGTGCTTAAAACCCCACCTGTGTTACCAGACATGATGCCGGGGCTCACGATGATTGCATCTGAACCAGAAATATTTCTATGGGAGTTGTAGGCTGCCTTGATAGTCCCAGATAAAAGCTGGAACGGCGCAGCGTCTTTGCCAGATGGAGTGACTGGTGCTGGCTCCAAGCCATCACCAAACGCAGTGGAGAGAGTCAAGGTGCCATACGAAGGCGCACCCTCATTGGAAATATGGCTACCAAAGGCCGTGTAAGACAGATTGAAGTCGTTTGCGAGAGATTCCAACAATTCGATGTCGCGCACTTTTGTGGCGGCGATAGAACTACAAATAAGATTAGACGTATTAACGACGATATTGGGTTGCATCAAAAGTCCTACCTTTCTGTAGAAATGCGGTGATTCACAATGGCCCATGCCTGTTCTGGGAGAGCGTTTACCTTCACTCCGCCATCCACGAGATCGATAGCTTGAGTAGTTCCGACAAGACTCATGAAAGCACGGTTCTTAAAGAGTTCCTGCTCAGCGGCACGAAGTGCTCCATCACAGTGCTCTGCACGTAACATGTGTTCCTTTAACGAGGAACTAACGCCTGGTGCGTGTTGAGCCATGCATTGAGCGCTCCTGTAAGTCGGTGATCCTCTTGTCTGCAGGGAATGTATCAATGTATCATCATAGTCAGTCTCTTAAAGCTCACCAGGTGGACCTCGAAGGGGTTTTTCTCATACTGTACAAGGAGCTCTGCAAGCATACCGATGCTCTTAGAAGATCAGAGACAGTTGGTGAAGAATCAAGTGTGAGCAAGCTCACTGTGTGAGGTGGAGGAAGGCTGGAATGGCCACCAGGAGATGTTACTTTGATTCGGACGTTCAAGGTACCTTTCTCGGCGATTCCAGGTACTGCAATAACACGACCATATACCTCACCGTACCCAGCTGTCAACAAGAACCCAATTATTCATTGCGTTAGTTAGTCCAACAATAAACAACTCACAGCCCTCATCAAGAAGCATGGTAAAGGCATTTTCTCCAAATCTCTCTAGCATTTCGGTGGCTAGGGAAGACGCACCCTTGAAACGGCATTCGATGTTAACGTGTTAACGTAGCTACGCAGAATCTTAGCAACTTACTCGCACTCCACTGACTTCCTCGTCAAATCCTGACGCGATCACAACCGTGCGAGTTGGCTTGAAGCCGTTCTCTAGCATAGATTCAATCGCAGACCTACAGCAATCAGTATACTTTTCTTGAATGTCTCAAGGGCACAGACATGATTCCTAGACGCAATCAATGAGTTCAGTAGTAGAACTAATGGTTGGAACACTACCAATTAGACCGCTCTTATCATCGCACGACCCGCGACCCCAAAGGCTCTCCCCTACAAAGGTATCAGTTAAAAATATGCTACCCATCATGAGACTACTGTACAAACCATCAAAGTAACCGGAGAATGGAGGATGCTGCCATTCATTAATTGTCGTTTCTAAGACAGGGACCACGTCTAGCGGCCAATAAATCACTCATATAGATATATGTATGATACACAAATGAACTTACCCTGGTGAGCAGCGAGGAGGAGTGGCTTCAAAGCACTGTCTGAGCCTTTCCATACGTATAACAGTCCGTATGTATTGACTTTCGTAAGTTCCAAGTTTGAGTGACTGGCACGCAATGTGAACTGGCCAACTAAGCACAGTGCGGAAAAGTACTTACAGTAAAGGGAATGAGTCCTTCAGATAATCATGTAATGGGAGGAACTTCTCCCAAACGGGCTCTGTCACATCTCCCATGTCATCGAACGTTTCTGTGCTGTATGAGGGCTGTAGTATTTAGCGCAGACGCCCAGTATATCGCAGGCGGAGTAAACGTACGGAATTCGTACAGCTCCCCCAAGCCAATCTATGGCTCTCGCTTTGAACACCTCAGCACTATATGTGTATTGAAGACTTTCCCAGATCACCCCATTCTTCTTGGGAACAAGTTCATCCGCCTGAGGGCACAAATCTACGCCGTCCTTGATGGTGCCGACAGGGAAACTGTTAAAGGGTCTGTTGACGAAGTAGGTTGAAGCAGAGATTAAGAGTGCAGTGACGAGCGCGATCTTGAATACGATAGCCTTGGCATTCGAAAGCTTCGTAGTGGATGTGCGGGTGTTAACGCCTGGAAGCTCGTCAGCTTTCTTTTCGACTAGGTTAACTTGCGACATTATGCGACAGAAGCCTGAAAACCTCTCGAAAAACAAGGGATTTCTTCCTTCTTTCAAGCTGGAGACCGATAGAAAGACACCACCTAACTGGCAACTACCGCTTTACGGACCTTTTTAGATATCCATTAATATCAGTAGATTCAGCACAAGTCAGAGGATCAAGTGCCATGCGAAGTTTGGTGCCCAGAGGTTGTCATGAGCAAGTCATGAGTCGTCGCTTATCCGTAGACCGTGGTATTTACCAACTCGGTACCAATTCAGTTCAAATGTTGTAAAGCTAAGTAATTCTTTTCCGCCGGATAAAACATAAGTTGCATATAGACTCTCAGGGCAACTCCGATTCATCAACGTTGAGAATAAGTGTGGTGAAGAATCGAATCATTTCAACGAAGTTGCTGATCTTAATGGCTGTCATGAATTATGTATCAAATACGTTTCAGGAAAGGGAAAAGAGTCGAGTCTCACCCTCGTTGACGGTGTGTACCCCAGAAATGATGCTTCCACCCCTAGCACCGTCTGTATGGCCATACCGGAAGATGTGCTCGGTCAGCTTCCAATAGTACCTCGTGTCTAACAAGGGCGTAAGGCATGGTGATGGTCAAACAGATATCGCTGACCTGTGTTGCCTGACATAATTCCGGGACTAATGATCAAGCTGTCATCATCTGAAAGACCTCTGTGAGAGTTATATGCAGCTCTGATAGTGCCGGATAACAATTGGTAAGGCACGGCGTCATGTGCAGTAGGTGAGACTGGAGCAGGCTCAAGTCCATGCGTATATGCTTCAGATAGTGTCAAGGTGCCAAATGCAGGAGCATCAGCATCAGTTATTCTAGCACCAAAGGCGGTATATGAAAGGTTGAACTGGCTTGCTAGCGATATGAGCAGCTCAGTGTCACGCCTTTTCGTTGCAGTGACGGAACTAGACTTGATGTTAGCATGCAATTGTGCGATACTGGTTAATCACCAACCTCTGCGTCGAAATGCGATGGTTCACTACAGCCCAAGCTTGCTCTGGTAGGGCATTGACTTTTACCCCTCCATGAATGAGGTCAATAGCTTGAGTGGTTCCAACGAGACTTTTGAACATCGGGTTCTTGAAGAGTTCCTGCTCGGCGCGGCGAAGGGCAAGTTCATTATGTTCTGCGTGAATGATGTCTCTTCGCAGTGATGCAGGAAGTTCAGGTGTGTGAACAAGACATTGTGCAATCTTGTACGTTGATGAACCTCTTTCCTGCGATTGCGTGAGAGTTATTCTATTGCCCTATTGGTATTCCAGAGCTTACAAGATGAACTTCGAACGGATTTCTCTCAAGATTGACGAGCATGTCCGCCAGTATGCCAATGCTCTATGCTGACATGAGCACCCAGTCATTAATTCTAGAGCAAAAACTTACAGTGTGAAGCGGTGGGAGACTTGAGTGGCCACCAGGAGATGCAACATTTATCATCACATCTAAATACCCTTTCTCAGAAACGCCGGGAGTTGCGATGACTCGGCCAAACTGTTCGCCATATCCAGCTGTAACCCAAAGCAATGCTAGTCAAGAATGGCTGGCTGGTGGCAAAAAGAGCATCTTACAGCCTTCATCCACTAGCATGGCATAGCCGTTTTCACCGAACATCTCCAGTAACACTGGTGCCAACATTTGAGCGCCCTGTCAATGGTTCAGCCTAGAAATCAAACTGTGGGTTGAGGTTCTTACATGAAGGCCGCTGGTCTCCTCATCAAACCCGGATGCCAAAACTACGGTTCGGGTTGGCTGGAACTTGTTCTCCAGCATCTTCTCCATGGCGGACCTGACGCAAAAAAAAAGTTAGATTGAAAGAAAGGCCACGAGATATATCATACATGATGCCTGTGCATCCATGATCAGCCAAATGTAAAGCGTATAACTTGCAAAGAGCTCACCTATCAGCCCGCTTTTGTCGTCTTGCGAGCCGCGTCCCCATATTCGCTCACCTATCATACTCATCAGAGGTTACCAGATAATCTGAAGAGAACACACGGACCATCGAAGTACCCAGAAAAAGGTGGATGCTGCCATTGGTCAATTGTCGTCTCCTCCACGGGAACAACATCTGTGTCACAAAAATTCTAGGGATTCGCAACGCAAGAACGGTACTAAGCTCACCTTGGTGGGCTGCAAGTAACAGAGGCTTGAGAGAATTGCTCGTTCCTTTCCATACGTAAATCAGGCCATAGGTATTGACTTTGGTCACCTCAAGGGAAGCATGGCTGTGCAATTACAGGGATAATCAGTCTAGACACAATGAACTAGCAGTACACCTACACCAGTGGAAAGGCCTTCAACAAATAGTCGTGAAAGGCACCAAATTTCTCCCAACGCGGGTCAGTCCCGACAGGACCCATCTGGTCATAGGATTCTGTTCTAGCACTAGTGAGTGCTCTGATGGGGCTCATAAGGTGAATAATAAGCTTACGGGATTCTAACAGCCCCTGCAAGCCAGTCCACCGCTCTCATCTTAAATGCATCAGTTTCATAGATGTCGCCCAAAGTCTTCCACAAAGCACCGTTGGACTTTGGGATGAGTTCAGACACCTGGGGGCAGATATCTGCATTGACATCCTGGTGGGAGTGATACGGCCCTGCCCTCCATAGAAAAGTGGATGCGAATACAGCCAGTACCACCAGACCCGTCTTCAGTGCCACTATCCTGCCGTTCGACAACGTCCCCCCAGTACCGCGCAGTGGCAAGACACCAGGGAGGAACTCGTTTGTTTTCTCGTTCGTGGCAGACATACCCAGCAATCAACGAGGTATATCTTGGAGGACCCCCAGCAGCCGCCAAAGTACGTACTTTAAATCATATCACGGACCGGGTGATACGGATCTTGGGACCCCGCTTGGCCATGAGACCTGCTCACGTTGTCGCGCGTGGATCAACAGCACGAAAACCTTACTTAGTCACGTCACCTGTCAATGCACCGTGCATCGTGCTGTAGTGGTCTAGAGTATGGAAGGAACGGCTCGGATTATATTCATTCGTCTATAGTTTATCGAGACGAGACTAGCAGGTATCATAGTCTCCCTGGGATGACATGCTATGAAGCTCGGGAGAAACATTTGACTGTCTTTTGCCAGGAGCCTGAAGAGCGTGAGATAGTTCAGCGGGCGATTCCCTTCTAACAGCAATGCAACATAATAATTCTAGACACGATCTTCATTGTTCAACGTATCAGCGTTTGCCATTATGACTCTCTTGCGCCATGACCATCGATGCCCGCGTCGCCGTCACTGGTTCCTTTCGGACTCTTGCTTCAAACGGGCAGTCGCCGACCGTACTGCTCAGATGCTGTCCGAAGCAGAGAATTCTTCTGTTGGCCTCGCTGTCTGCTTATCGACGATCAGGATGGCTCTCGCCGCCGACAAAGCTGCATAGAGGATCCTCGGCAACGAGACCAATCATATGCCCGCCGCTCCCAAGGACGACGATGCCGACTATAATCCTCTATATGTTGATGACAATACCACCTCCGCTACGCCTAAGCCTATCATTTGCAGCCATATCTGACTCCACATCTATCGCGTTTAATTGAATCGACGGAAACAACATCCACCGTCTTTGCTGTACTTCTACTGTAAATGCCTGTTTATCGATTCCAACACCACTCTTGTACCCCATGATAACGACTCTGTTACCGACGTCTTCTCTGACGATGCTTCGGACGCCAACGACTGTGAGTCGTTTAGTGACGAAAACACTATTCACAAGGTAAGACCCAACATATCTTCAAACTACACACCACCTGACATTTGAGTCTCTAGGACGATCGTTCTGAACCACAACCTCGGAAGGGACCTGCACTAGAACCTACGCTCGACATCCCAATTACAACAGCTCGATGTCCCGCACCGTCCTTCCAAGCTTCGACCACTCATTCTAGTCAATAACCACCACAAGACACCTCCTATCATTTGTCCTCCGCTCCCTAAACCCGCCTACTCTATAGACGCGTTGACCCAACGTATGGAGGCGCGCTCTCTCTCTCCGATAGTCCGTCTACTGATCCTAGCCTCGCTCTTCCTGAACCCGGCTGCCCCATCGACGCGCTGACTCGAAATACGGAGGCGCTTTCTCTCGGCGATCGCCCGTCTTCCACCTCGAAGCTAAGGCCTCTGATCCTGGTTACGAAGCGCGCCATTGGCCACTTCAAGCACCCTCATCCCCCTGCTACTCCGTTTTGACAGCCTAGATCCGAAACAACAACGCAGAGCCAGACGTATTGGCCTTTTTCACTGAACCCTGCGATCTGGGCACACCCACAGCCCAAGTGATTCAAGACTGCCTCCGCGCTACTAGTAGCAACCTACGCACAGCATATCTCCGATGTCAGGTCCCCTACGACCAATCCGGACGACGGCCTCCTTCCTTCTGTCCCCTACGACCCGAAGCTTCACCGCCCAAGACATCGAAGGCCACTTCCAGTCTACGCATACTATACCACATCATGAGTCTTTGACGTCAGAGGTTTCCTACGACCCAATCTCGACGACACTCTAACCGGCCCTCTTCACTACCACTATACGGCATTATATGGCCACCACCACGGTTACGCATGTACGTTTCATCCCTTGCGTTTCCTCCTTCGATTTGACTTTTACAAGACAGACATTGAACTCATTATCTCATCACTGTCTTATCTCTTTGGCATGTATCCTTTCATTTTTCCATTTCCTTCTCTACATAGAGGTCTGCTTCGATTTGTATTCTCATTTACCGGTACGAACTGGCTCATTTAGTTTCTTTATCTCCTCTCGCAATGCATACTTATTTTATTGATCTTGTTATACCTATTTTGTGCATGTATGGTTGATAGTATACGTTTGGAATATGAATTTCTTCCACTAGTATGTTCTGGGGACTCGCTTGAGGTTGTAGTTGTATCCGTGCTCTTGCAATTGTTAACAAAGCCTGTCGAGCGTACTGCAGAGAGTTTACGCGTCGTCGTCTTCAAGATACATCATACCGCGCAAAAAAAATCCGTGTCTGAACGAGGTGCATATCTAACATCAATATTTGCATGCTAGGTTGCCCTTGGGTAGCCCGATTGATACACAGAGAGGCTCAGGGAGAAATGTTTGACGGTCTTATTGCAAGAAGAGGAGAGTGAGATGTCCAGCTGTATGCATAAACTCCTTGGAAGGCAATTCTAACTAAGCTTATTAGTACTCGGGCAGCGCATTCCATGGCGAGGGAAACACATCTAGAAAACAGGTGTCAGGGAGGACAGAGGACACTCGATCGCTGACTCAATGGGATGTATGCTCTTGCGGAGTATGAAGCTCCCCAAGAGACAGGGATCTCCTAGTTCACACGTTATCTGGATGAGGAGTCCTAAGGGAGTCCTGCTGCTTCTTAGCAAGGCGTCTGAAATCTAAATCCTGGATGTGGAAGCATCTTGAATGACGAAATACTTTCCATGGGATTTAGCACAGTCAAATGGGTTGTCTAGGTTCCGGGTCTTTTTAATATGAGGTCTTCGCATCGCTCTCAAGACTTTAAGAGTAAACTGTGCAGATTAAGCAAGATTGTGTACTATACATCCAGGCCCTCCCGTCTCGCCTCTATCTCCTCTAGTGTCGGTCGCTTGGGAGCGACGATATTGCTACGTCCTGAGCTGGCATAAAGAATTTCAGCCTCACCGAGTAGCCCGGGGGTGTATGGTGCCTCCGCTCCAGTCTTGAAGATATTGCCCTGCTTGGAAGGGAATGTCGATGAGGGGACTTGGAGAAGGTGGTTTGGCGTCCGAGTAAGGTATAACCGGTGTAGCGAGTCTTCAGCCGCCTGTAGCACGTACAGTAAGATGACTATAGATAGGTATACCTGGAAGGTGCTTACCCGGTATTCTGCCATCTTCAACGAACTACCGAAACCCTCACCAAGCTTGTCCTGTCCAGAAAAAATACCCACTACAAATACGGGCGAATTCGAATAACGACCAGTCTCCTTGAGTAATCTGTATGGCAAAGGCTCTTCAGTTCAGTGAGACACAAACATTAAGTCCAAGCAGCATACCTAGACTTTGGACGTTCATGACCGAATTTTTCCACAGTTTCTATAAGGGCTCGTTTTGGATCACGGAATTTGATCATGCTCCGCAGGTCAACCTGCCTACTCAAGAAAAACGACTGGACAAATTTCCGCGCAGATTGGAGTGATATTTCTTGGTAAACGAGGGCAGTTATTGCCCTCGGTATAGATGCTAATGCATCCGAGTGCAGTAGTGCTGGAGACATCGGTGTCATAGGCTAAATGTTGGATCAGTGACAAGGAGCTTGTACTGTAAACATCCAATACTCTACCTGTCTATGCCACCGTAGTAAGGGTACCGCACCCATTTCCTGAGCAACACTCGCACATGTTAATGGACCAACGTGAGCGCTGACTGCAGCCTTCAAAACGCGAGTCGGCAAATGGGGGTATGCGGCATGAAGATGTTCAGATGCAAACAGTCCCATCAATGCATTTCCTAGCGTCGCAAGGTTTGCGTTTGTTGGGGGCGTAGGGCTCGAAGGGTAATATTTAGCATGAAGATTGACGAACGACTTGTGTGTGCAAACGCGTCGAACTACATCTGCCGACGACAAGACGTTTGCAAGACCTATTCGATGAGCGAACGCGGTGAGGGCAGACGTAGGTGGGGGTTGGAGAGTTGCCCATGACTCCGGGTCAAAGAAATTTGGTTTGCCAGAGTCTGGTCTGAGGATGGCCTCTTTTGGCGGAAACTGCTTCAGTTGTGAAGTGGAAACAGCTAACTTTGAAGCAGAGGAATAAAGGCGTTTTGAGACATGACCCATTGGCAGAAATTAACGCAGAATGAGTCGTGTTCGACACTCGATCCGATGCTGACCCTGTTAGACTTGTTTCCGCTCAAGCCTGCTCAAACCAAAAATTAGTCCAATGTCATTTCGGCAAACTCCGCAAACACGGTAACCGGTCCCCCTGGCCCCTGCAAGATCACTGCCTTTTATAAAATTTGATTCACTGTTGAGACTTATAGCTAGATATCCATCTCAGGAGCAACGTAGCTGACAGTATTTCATTTTGAATGCAACTGGGTGATAGCTGCAGGTGAAACGTTCATGTTTTGAGCAAAGCGGTCTACCCGATATATATGTCCGCCACGTGGAAATATTGTTACTGCCTCAGGCCTCAGAAGGCACCTTGTTGTCTAGTACTGTACTCACTCCAAGCAGTGCGCCTGAACATCATTTTACTCAAGAATATCTCTTGGACATACACAAAGTACTGTTCAGAGTGCTCGATATTCATTCATGGCAGTACTATCCCTGCCGTTAACATTTACTAACTCGTTCTGGACCCAGGATTATCGGAAAGGCTTGGAGATTTTGTATAATAAGCTTGAACAGGCAAGGGCGCGTCTCTTACTTAGGGAATTGGTCTCATATTTTGACAATTTCAGGGTGTAGTGGAGAACCATGAGATTGTCGCATTCATAAGAGTGAGTTCCTTCGTGATACTTCAGATGCCCTGAAACGAGAGATATTGCAGGCTCGCGCAGTCGCTGAGGCTCAAATTGCAACATCATTGCAACACCCTGTTGCAATTGGCTCACATGGTCGGTGGATGTGGCCTCTACTGAAACCGCAGGCTAACCTCCTGCAGGCGCCGGCTTCAACAAGGATGATGGAGCTTCGTTGTTGATGGCCTTCCGTGGACTTCAGGCAGAGTCGGAAACACAGGGCCAAGTTCACAAAGACATTTCCAAGGACCTACGGACTCTTGTAGCTGACCCATTTAACGAATGGGCTCAGGGATACGAGGTAGATATGCACGCTCACCGTGTTGTCCATTCGTGATCTCATTCCTTTGCAGGAGCGCCTTTCTTCCAGCAAAGCTATGGCCATGGACAACTGGCTGCGTGCCTATGAGGATTCACAGAAAGAGGTGTGTTAGCAAGAGATAGCACAGACCATAAGCACAAGATCCTCACCCAAATTGCTCAGGTTATCAAACTAAAGAACTCTTATCTGCAAAAGACTCGTCGGGCAGATGAGGCAGAGGACGAGTGAGTACTTCTCTTTCCTATTTCCACCCACCAAACCTGATACAACGTTCTCTACCAGCGCCAAGTTTGCACCTAACAATGATCTGGGGGATCATTACACGACCTCTCCGCGCCTTTTGCCACGCGACAGGACCACGCAACCACGGCGCTCAGCTACAGTGTCTGAACGCATTGCCCAGCGCTTCAAGGAAATCCAGCGCAAGGCCGCTGGTACCTCAAATTCAGGCGTGGAATCTGATGGAGCAAGCGAGGCATCAGAAGAGAAGGCTTTCACGAAAGTGGACAAAGGTAAAAAGAGAGCAGTAGAGTCAGGCCCAATGGAATCTCCGCCACCGTTGTCGCCTCCCTTGCCTCCTGCAAAGTTGGAAACTGCGTCCCCATTAACTATGGAAGCACCCCTGCCTCCGACGCCTATTCTATTGGCAGGTCTGGCAATACCCCCAGCTGCCGTTTCTGTATTGCTTTCACGAGCTGCTACTGAGCTGAAGCCACGGTCCATCCGGTTCCCGTTACTTGGAGAATACCCAGATTGCTTCACGGGTGAAGAGTTTGTTGCTTGGTTAAATATTAATTTACCAGGGTTTGATGGCAATCTCGATCGGGCTGAAGACGCCGCGAGGGAGCTGACAGAAAGAGACGGTCTCCTTCGTCGTATTGGCGAGTTTGGTAATGAGTTCGAGCATTCTGATGAAGCGTACTATCAGTTCCGACCGAAGGTGTGTTGATTCGATATGATAATCTTTGAAACGCTCATTTACGCCACCAGGCTTTCGAACTTGGATCAGAAACAGAAACAGCATCATCCGCGCCGAAGCGTAACCTTGCACCTCTGGCAGATAACCTGATCAAGCGCTCGAACAATTTCGTGAACGTCGTTACAAAGGCCTTGAACTCCAATGCACAGACTGAGCCCGCTTATATCAGGCTTCGTGAGGAGGCCGAGGAGGCCGACAAAATCTATCGCGTCGCTGTCAGAAAACTTGACAGACAGAGGCTTGGTCTCGAGGAACGTATTGAAGAAACCTTGAAAACCCTCCAGAGAGGAGAGATGGAGAGGCTGAGAGCCGTCAAGACAGGTAAGCCCTAGTGAGTCACACGTCAAGGACATGAATTCAAGCCGCTGCAGTGCTACTTCAATACCAAGGAACCTTGGCCACCATACCAAAGGCATTTGAACCATCCATTGAACGCTCTGCCACTTTGGTTGCCTCATACCAGCCCGACGGGGATTTAACCGCGCTCATGGAACGCTACCGCACCGGTCCCTTCAGACCCGTCCCGCAGCTGTATGAGTCTGTTGCGCATGATGAGTCAGACGTAGTCTTTGGTATTGACCTGCGTAAGTGGGCTGAGGGGGGTTGGAACGCACTTACCGCTGGCGAGGAGAAGAAGGACTTGATCCCGCCAGTGCTGACGGCATTGCTCAATGCGTTGACCGAGACGTATAACCGTCTGCCAAATGACTCAGGTGAGTGGGATTTGTCGTGCAGAGTCATGCAGAGCGTGAGATGCCTCTCCAGAAAAACGGAAAGCCTGGATTTACGAAGTTCCGCTCCCTGCGTTGCATCACCTTAGAGAGGCTCTTAATGCCGTTCCTCCCGAGCAGCCTTTCTCGCTCGAGATGCTTGCCAAATATGATGCTCCTGTCCTCGCAGGTGGTATCAAGTTATGGGCTCTCGAGCTTGACCCGCCCCTTGCTCTTTGGGAGGGATGGGATGATATCAGGAAACTCTATCCTACAGGTAAGTTGATACATGCACCAGTGGCTTTAAAGACTAATGGTGAGGATAGTTGGGTCTGCGAAGGCTGACGGCGATGTTTCGGAAGAACAACACCTCCAGGACTTGCAAGTGGCTCTTCAGCGTCTGCCGAAAGTCCATCTCTATGTCCTAGATGCTATTGTGTCTCATCTCAGACAGTACGTCTACTACACATTGTTTCACGGTAAATTGACGAATTGCGCTGTAGTTTGATTGAATCAACAAGTGTGGAGGAACCAGATGACATGTATTTCACAAAGTTGGCTCTGTCAATCGGCCGCAGTACGTCCTAGTCCCACGACTTACAGTACAGAACTGACGCAATTTAACAGCGATCATCAAACCCAAAGTGGAGACGGAGCTGTCCATCCAGGACCGCCACCCTATGCGTAAGTGGTTGCTCCACTCATCATGTCCATCATCTCATACTCTAGGCTGTGTAGTTCTGTTCATCGATCTTCTCAAGAACTACGATAATATTCTCCCCCCTACTATCGCCAGGAAGAAACGGGAGTCCGAGCGACGCATCCCAGTCCGGAAACGCACAGCACCTGTTGACATGCGTATGAGCCGAGGCAGAATCTCTGTCGGTGCTCCATCTCGGGAGATCTTAGCTGCCCAGCAAGCAGCACAGAGAGTCGCTGCTCAGGTTCCGGATGTGACAATCCCTGAGCGTGTTCCAGAAGCCCCACGTGCCGCAGTCCACGCTTCACCGATCTCAGAGTCGAAGAGTTTCGACACTGAACCAGAAACGTCTGATGCAGCTGTTGAGGAGCATGAGCAATTTGATCGCAATGAACAATCTGTCATCTCTCCTCCTATCATTGAAGACGACTCTACGCCCCAACGTCCAGAGTTCAAAGAGCCACCCCCTGAGTTCGACGAACCCCCCAGGCCTACGTTCAAGGAACCGCCTCCGGAAGTTGATGATGTCCCTAGCCCTAGCATGCAGCCTACTTCCTTCGTTTCTCCGCCTGCTTCGCCACCCCCTGTGACGGACGAGAAGCCACCCTCGCCTCCGGTGTCCGTGACGCCTGCTACGCCCCACAACCAAATCAAGGCACTCAGGCGCAACTCAGCCATACGCTCTGGCAGTGCATCGCCAGCGCGTAGTCCATCTCCACTGGCTTCGTCTGCCACGCCTGCTATTCCAGTAGAAGATCAGGCTCTGAGCGCCGTAAAAACTGGTTTGTCGAGGCATTCCTCTGGACAGGCGGCGGTTGTACGCGGTCCGCGTCTATCCCGTGGCCCACGACCAGCTGGTGTAGGGAATGTAAGCAGCATGGTGGCGAATTTGAACAGGACTTCGATATCAAAGTCTCCACCTCCATCTCCGAACTACAAGAGGCTCTCTGGTGGAACAACACGTCCGGGATCGATGCTGGGGGCTGCGGATGGGAAAAGCAAGATTGGCAGAAGTGGTGCTTTCTCTAGGAGAACCATGGCTAGTGATGCAGAGGATGAGGTGGTTGACAGATGAGGTACCTGACAGGACATGAGGTTTTGCTGAAATGTTTGCCTACGTTTCGGATCCATGGAACAATTAATGATCTAGCTCAGAATATGCCCTTGATATGGACGCGATGCTCTTGACTTGCAATATAACTTATATCACAAATGCTGTCTGCGTTTCAATGAGTGCAGCGGCCAGCCTGTTATTCAGCCCGGCCCCCAACCGAAGTACTGCTCGAGGTTTGCGATGTCTATGGTACAATTATGTAGATTAAGGCAAAGAAGTACAATGATACAAATGTGGAATACAAATCTCTGCAGCGCTCTAGACCTCCTGTGAAGCACCCTCCTTCTTGCCCTTGCTGGTTTTTGTAGGAAGAAGTTCTGGGTTGATGAATGGCACGACACCACCCTGGCTGATAATGACATCACCAAGGAGTTTGTTCAACCTGACGAACACGAACACATGAATATCAGATCAACAGCCAAATATAAAGACTTACTCTTCGTCATTACGAATGGCAAGTTGAAGGTGACGGGGAACAATACGTTGTTTCTGTTTATGGTTCAACAACAGCGTGATATGAAGGAATGGATGCCACGGACTTTGTTATCACGGGCGGCATTGCCAGCAAGCTCCAGAATCTCGGCAGCAAGATACTCCAAGACAGCAGCAAGATATACTGAGCGATTGTCAGTCTGATATTTCCAACCACATGGCGGATGTGACGCACCAGGAGCACCAGCACCAACACGCTGTGCATAGTTGCCCTTCTTCAACAATCTGTGAATACGGCCGACAGGGAACTGGAGACCAGCTTTTGATGAACGCGATTGAGCCTTCGAATCGCTACCGGTCTTTCCAGATGAAGATTTTCCACTGTCAAGGGAATGTGAGCTTCCTGCGCTTAACCAGGGGTAGGTATGCAACTAACGCCTTTCCCTTTCCAGACTGCGTGGAATAATTCAGTTGATGATTTCCAAATGTTATAAAGCGTATACTCACCATGTTTTTGAATCAAACAAGCGTTAACGGCAAAAGTGTGATGTGGTAGAGGGGAGAAGCAAGTGTGGCAGGTCATGCAGCTTTCCAAGTGCCTAGACTTTATTGGATCGGATTCGCACTCCGCTCAAAACTACAATCAACGCGTTCGTGTGTGACACGTGACTGACGCGCCTTTCATTCTCCCACGAAATTGAACCTTGACGAAAACGGACTTGACAGCGGCTTGCTTGCTTAAGTTTGCTGTGACTTATAAGTACTTTCAAGCCTTGAGGCGTCCACGAGGAAATCGACTCTCAAAATTCGCGTTCACGCCTCCTTGTGCTGTTCTTGATCTCTTGTTTCTCTGCTACTTCTTGTGTCTGGAGAGCCTTCATCGATACGGTAGGCTTTCTGCCGACCCATGTATCCAAGGGATGTTCCCATTGCTACCCAGGCGCCCCAAACGCCACCGCTTACTCCAACTCACGACCAGGTTCGTGTATTTTTTATGACGCCTTAAAGTGACACGTACCGCATGGCTTAACTGTGCTAACCTTTCTCAGATAGTCGTTTTATACGTTGTACGTCTTTCAAATCCACATACTCTTCCATAATATCTTGTGCTTGAACTCACCCACAGACCGTTGTTTACGCCGTGGTTATATTCGGAATTTGGAATATACCAGTCGCACGGACGCTAATTAACCCACTTAAACTCTTTACTATTGGGTGGCATGAATTTTGCCACATCGTAGCGGTGAGTTTGTCTCGCTGCCAGGCACAGCTCCTGTTCAATGAACAACGCCGGTGTCCAGGCCGTCCTGACTGGAGGGACCATATCATCGGTCACGATCGATCCAAATTTGGGTGGTACGCCCGATCCATTCTGATTCCGAATCGCATCTTATAACGAGCACAATAACAGGCGCGACCATTGTCGAGGGCGGCCGTCCACCAATCATACTCGCTGCAGGCTATGTGGGATCAAGTGTCTTTGGTGGGGCCTTCATACTGGCTGGCTTCGATTCTCTTGTCGCCAAAATTTTGAGCTTTGTCCTGGGCCTGGGGCTTGTTACTCCGTTGGTTCTTGTGCGAGACAAGCTGTGAGCCCGAAGAACCTCACCTTGCTTCCACGGATGCTCTGATGCCGATGCAGGACTATCCTGCTTACATTGTTTTACGAGGGTCTACTTGTTGGCTTCTGGTTTATCGGACATGCGTGAGTGGAGCGATCCGATGACATCGCCTTGGTACTGAAACCTAAACAGGCAAGCTCTTCGATGGTACCTCTTATTCGTCGGCGTTATGAAGTGTGTATCGATGCTGTGTCTGTCCTGAGAGCTCAAGCTAACGGAAGTTGTGATTCTAGCACGTTCTATGTTATTTGTATGCTTCGATTTTTTTTCGTGTATCATCCATTCGCTTGATTCGTTGCAGGGGACTTGACAGATGACAAATTCTTTCGAAAAGCGAACGATTCTGACTGCACGCAGTTCAATCTTATGTTTCCACGAATACCTGCGCATGGTGATGTTTTACGTGGTGGTCCATTGGATGAAGCTGATTAAATTGCTTAGTGTGGGCTTGTTTCTGGATAATGTTCCAGACAGGAGTATGCATATCGTTTTTATTCATAGGAATAGTTTCGTTCAAGGTACGTCAACACCCTTTCTATGTTCACAAAACCTACAGCGTGCATCTAGCTATCGACAGGGGATATGAACACACAAGCAGGTGAGTAGTTCAAGACAGTCTTCGTTGCAATGGTAGCACTAACTGCGGCGCAGCTGTTTTCTTGCCAACATGACAATAGCAGAGCCCCGCGAGTACGAAAATGAACAGGCTTGCACTTGCATAGAATTCGTGGGCTTTTGTCGTTCACATACGGACTTGTACGATCGGAGAGTGGTTCAATTTCATGTATTTTTGCTGCACCATTTACCCCGCCCAGTATCTATACCACACATGACAATGCGGATTCATACCATCAGTGACAATGATTGTCCGTATTTCTGGATGCATTATTCTCGTCTTCATAGAACACTCGCTAACTTAATGTAACTATAGTTCTCGCACACTCGATTCACTTTTAGGTTTTACATGAGGGAAGGTAATATATGTCTGCGGCCTGCTTGTGTCGCTGGCGTTCGCTTTGTCGACCGAGCTGGAGTTTGGAGCATTCGACGAACTTCGGGATGGTGATCTCGGCTAGGACCGATGCTCATGGACTTTACTGTCCCATATGAGGTCGTGGAGTGCCTTCATGGTAGTAGGGAAGGTATATTGGACATATATCGCATTGTGTCTAGAATATTCAGCGGCTACTGTACATACAAGCCCAGTGACCGATATTTACAAAATAGTGTATTGCGCAAAGGGATAATCGTGATATAGAATAATGCATGGTGCAGACAGCAAGATTGGCGGTGCAATAGTGTAAATAGGAAGTCGTGTCAGAGTTCTTCATTTCGAATTATTTGCGAGTTGCTCGCCGTATGAGACCCGCGATGAGGAGGGTGCCGACTGCGGCTACACCGCCCGCAAGTGCCATACCCACGTATCCCTCTGCGCACCTTAGTAAGGCACAAAAATACTCCAAAAAATGACGTACCTCGCGCAACACCCTTGTCTATCAGTGATGCTAGACTTTGTGCTTGCAGATTGGTGGGCTCCCGTGAAAGCAGGAGGTCTGCGCATCGAGTGTAAATAGCCAGGAAGACAGTATAAGGAGGCACGTCCTCAACATACCGTTGAAGCTTCTCGCATCTGTGAAGTTGCCCATCTTATAATATCCAAGTGCTAGGTAGTACAAGCACTCTCGCCGTCTTGACGGCTCTGTCCGGTATATTTCTGTGCAGCGTCAAGTCAGACACCGCGGAAAGGAGAGACCGAAGCAACGCAAACCTTGCAGCAGTCGCACACCCTCGACCTGATTTTCACGTACTGGGCTTTTCACTAGCCCCCATGCATAGTTGAATTTAGTCTGGACGGTGATGTGAGCCTGCGCAAGCTCTTTCTCGTATTGTAGCCGAAGGACCTGTATAACAAAGTTTTAAAGATATCAACTTGAGTGCAGGGGAGTACGTACCTCTATCTCGTCGTAGGATAATGAAACTTCAGCGTCAGCAGCGTATGGAAGGTCTGTAGGCATAGCAGAACGAGTTCAAGTGGACAAATTATGGCCTGGAGTGCCAGCAGCGCAGCGCACTCTGAGGTGGTGCTTCGGAGGACCCGGCTGACGTAACTTTTTCACATTGCCAAAAGCTTGGACCCTTCCTTGAACTCGAACTACATCGAGCAAAACACTTAAATATGGCGGATGCAGCAGGTGAGTTTGGTCTCCCATTCTTCATGCGTCATTTTCACGAGTAGGCGCTAAAAAGCCGACTTGTATTCCTTGAGAGGCACTGCTGGAGGTACTTGTTCTTTGCTTCATCTTTTGCCTGGAATTTTTCCTGCAAAAGATGATACACTCATGGTTCCATGAGAATCGTCCTCTTTTTGCCCCGTGTTTCCTTTTTAGCCAGCTAGGATACAGCAAATGCACCTCGCCGGACTGCTGATCCCGCCAGCAGCATCACACGTTACTCACTACCCATGGTTTTCTTCTTTATATAGAGCACAGCTTCCGTGAGGAACGCGACCGCCGGAGGCGTGACGACGGACACCGCGATTACAGGGACCGTGACAGGGATGGCCATGGCCACAGAGATAGAGGGGACAGAGACAGAAACAGAGAACATTTCGGTGATCGTCGAGACGACCGACGCCGTGACTTCGGTGGCCGTGACTTCGATGACCGCAGAAAGCGTGGTGGTGGTCATGACAATGACCGTCGCCGAGAACACCGCGAAGAGAACCGCGAGCATCGACAAGGTCGAGGTCGTGAGGAGGGATCTCCTCGCCGTGGTGGGCGTAAGGGACGGGACGGGCTTGGCACTCCAGAACGAAGGTCCCCTACACCTGAGGGTGCGGTTCCTCTGGCCCAGCGGAGGCGCAAAGCTTCTGGATGGGATGTTCATGCTCCAGGATACGAACAATATTCTGCTATGCAAGCCAAACAAACAGGTTGGTTGACCATCCAATTATACAAGTGTATCTAAATGTCACGTTTTTAAAAGGTCTTTTCAACCTTCCTGGGGCAAACCGCACACAAGTTCCTCCCATCCTTGGTATAGCTGGTTTGCCACCTCCAATCCCAGTCCAGACTTTTGGGATGGGAATTGGGAGTAACCCGAACTTATCTCGGCAATCCCGCCGCCTCTACATTGGCAGTATCACACCTGAGGTCAATGAGCAAAATCTTGCCGACTTCTTCAACAGCAAAATGATCGAAATGGACATTGGTACTGGTGGCCCCGGAAACCCTGTCCTCGCAGTTCAGTGTAATTACGAGAAGAACTATGCGTTTGTCGAGGTTTGTGTATCCTTTGGCCGGTACTAGGCATGTTTGACCTTCTGTCTTTTGTAGTTCCGCAGTGCAGAAGATGCAACGGCTGCTATGGCCTTTGACGGTATCATATTCATCAATGGTCCACTCAAAATTCGGCGACCCAAGGACTACGGTGGTGTTGAGATCACTGTTCCAAGCGTCCATGTTCCAGGCGTTGTTTCAACCAACGTTCCCGACTCCATCAACAAAGTGTTTGTGGGTGGTCTACCGACTTACTTGAACGAGGAGCAGGTACAGGAGTTGCTCAAGAGTTTCGGCGAGCTCAAAGCCTTCAACTTGGTTCGTGAAAATGGCAATGGTCTATCCAAGGTATTCTTCCGCTTCTCAATCCTGATGACTTATATCTAATCTTGCACACGAGCAGGGTTTTGCGTTCTTCGAATATGTGGATGCCTCTGTTACTGACGTTGCCATTCAAAGCTTGAACGGCATGGAGCTAGGAGACCGTTATCTAGTTGTACAGAGAGCCTCAGTCGGCGCGAAACCCGGTACACCGGGCATGATTCCAAACCTTCCTTACGACCAATTTCCAGAGATTCCTCGACCCATCATGCCTGCTGGCGAAAGCAACAACGCCGATGCTCGTATTCTTCTCATGCTTAACATGGTTACCCCCGACGATCTCACCAATGACGACGAATATGGCGACTTGTACGAGGACGTCAAAGAAGAATGTTCCAAATACGGGAATGTTGAAGATCTGCGTATTCCTCGGCCGGTCAAGAAAGACAAGTCGAAATGGGCTCCTGGAGAGCCTGGCCAGCAAACCGCCATTGAAGCTCAGCGCGCAGATGAAGCATCGGGTGTCGGCCGTGTGTATGTCAAGTATGTTGATGCCGAAGGTGCACAGACAGGTCTCAAGGCGCTTGCTGGGCGATCCTTCGCTGGACGCTCCATCATCGCTACAGTCTTGAACGAGGACAGTCAAACGACGCCCCCACTCAACTTGATCTTTGCTCCTCAGCCAGATGCTCCTCCTCCGCTCCCCACCTCTTGATTGATCGCTCCTTCTGGGAGGTTGGAAGTAGTTATCTAGTTGCTCAGTCGTATGTACGTCCTGTACCGTTTCTGATGTCGTTCCATACAGATGCTTTGATTTCGTGCAAATAAAGTGCCCCATTGCGATATAATAATCACACCCGAGGGTCTCACGGTGTTATTATAGAGAGTTGGATGATCGCTGGTCTCTTCATCCCGTTTGTCTAGCTCCCTTGGGTTTCCAAGGCCTTCAGAAAGGATTCAAGAGATTGCTCGCAATACGTGAGCGATTATATAACATGCGCTGCCACCCTCTGACGGCACGCATTATCAATATGCCTTATGTCCTGTCGAAGAATGCCATCGCTCGACTGATACGCTACACAAATCGCATTCGGTGATGCCAGTATCAATGTGAACATTACGGAACGGCCATCGCAAGAAACTCACGACTCGCCTATCGTGTGCGCCTCGACCATCGCCGCCCCCATCGCCTATCCTTGCCGTCTTGTCAGCTCTCTCCACCACACGGCCGCTTGGGCGGGATTACTTTTTAGATGATAGCAGGCTTGCGAAAACACATCCACCAGAGTTCCACGTGGGTTACTGTACAGTGCAGACTTGTGCGCCAAAATGGCTGGCATGATCGACACACAGGCGGAGAGCAGCCTCACTGCGGGGCATTTGTAGTGAAGGGGACACCAGCGTATGCACTCTTGTTAACACATGGGGAACTTCAGATGCTGAAGCCATGTACGTGAGGTTATATACTGGTTGATTTTACAAGCACGTGACGAGCGCGTCGCGATCGAGTACTGTTTATCGCCTGCACACAAACCTTAATTTTCTAGGCAAATTCCAGGAGTATAAATACTGCGTGTCCTCGCAAATATTTTCCTCCCGCAGTTTACCTTCTTCTACCCATACCAGCATATTTCTACGATCTTCACCTCTCAATCAGCATTTACCATCATGACTCTCTCTACCGCCATTGCCCGCGTCGTCGTCACTGGCTTCCTTACGATATCTTGCTTCAAACGGGTTGTCGTCGACAATACCGTTCATGTCCTGTCCACAACAGAGAAGGCTTCCGCTGGCCTCGCTGTATACTCTGTCTACTTGTCGACCATCACGTTGGTTCTCGCCGCCGACAAAGCTGCACAGAGGATCCTCACCAACGAGACTAAGCATATGCCCGCGGCTCCCAAGGACGTCGACGCCGACCCTAATCCTCCATCCGCTCATGACACCACCTCCATTACACCTCAGCCTGTCGAACCGTATCATTTGCAGCCATATTCGTCTCCATCTCAATCGCGTTTAATCGAATCGACGGAAACAATATCCGCCCCAATTTCTACTTGCACGCCTAACGACAACACCACTGTAGAACCGTGTCATTTGCAGCCATCTCCGACTCCATCTCTATCGCGTTTAATCGAATCGACGGAAACAATATCCGCCTCAATTTCTACTTACACGCCTAACAACAATACCACCGCAGAAACGTATCATTTGCAGCCATCTCCGACTCCATCTCTATCGTGTTTAATCGAATCGACGGCAACAACGTCCGCCCCAATCACGTGTTCTAATACTTGTACGCCTTGCATCACTCTGACTTCGCCGGACCTCTACTGCAAACGCCTGTCCATCGATTCCAGCACCACTCTTGTGCCCCATGACAACGACTCTGTTACCGACGTCTTCTCGGATGACGCCTCGGAAGCCAACGAATTTGAGTCGTTTGATGACGAAAGCATTGTCCACGAGGTAAGACGCAGCGTATCCTCAGTTTCCACATTATCTGACATTCGAGTCTCTAGGACGATCATTCTGAACCACTGCAACCTCGGAAGGAACATGCACTAGAACCTACGCTCGACACCCTGATTGCAAAAATGACAGCCCTCATTCTCGATGACCCGCCTCGTCCTTCCAAGCTTCGACCACTCATTCTAGTCAACAACCGCTACAAGATATCTACTACCATTCCTTGTCCTCCACCCCCTGGACCCACCTACTCTATGGACGCATTGACCCGACGTATGGAGGCGCGCTCTCTCTCCGATAGTCCGTCTACCGATACTGGTGTTGCTCTTCTTGAACCCAGCTGCACAATAGACGCCTTGGCTCGAAGTATGGAGGCGCTCTCTCTCGGCGATCGGCCGTCTCCCACCTCGAAGCTGAAGCCTCTGATCCTGGTTACGAAGCGCGCCACTAGCCACTTCAAGCTCCCTCATCCCAACTTTATTCCGCTTCGACAGGCTAGATCCAAAACAAGAACGCGGAGCCAGACGTATTGGCCTTTTTCACTGAACCCTACGATCTGGGCACACCCATAGTCCAAGTGATTCAAGGCCGCCTCCGCGCTTCTAGTCACACCTACGCACAGCATACCTCCGATGTTAGGTCCCCTACGACCAATTCGGACGACGGCCTCCTTCTGTCCCCTACGACCCGGAGCTTCACCGCCCAAGAAGTCGAAGGCCACTTCAAGTCCACGCATACTACACCACGTCGCGAGTCTTTGACGTCAGAGGTCCCCTACGACCCAATCTCGACGACACTCTAACCGGCCCTCTTCGCTACCCCCTACTACACGGCATTATATGGCCACCACCACGGTCACGCATGTACATTTCATTCCTTTTGTTTCCTCCTTCGATTTGACTTTTACAAGGCAGACATTGAACTCATTATCTCATCACGGCCTTATCTCTCTAGCACGTATCCTTTCATTTTTCCATTTCCTTCTCTACATAGAGGTCTGCTTCGATTTGTGTTCTCATTTACCGGTACGAACTGGCTCACTCAGTTTCTTTATCTCCTCTCGCAATGTATACTTATTTCATTGATCTTGTTACACCTATTTTGTGCATGTATGGTTGATAATATACGTTTCGAATACAAATTTCTTCCACTAGTGTGTTCTGGGGACTCGCTTGAGGTTGTAGTTGCATGCGTGCTCTTGTAATTGTTAACAAAGCCTGTCGAGCGTATTGGGGAGTTTATCTCGTCGTCTTCATGATACATCATGCCGCGCAAAAAAAACTGTGTCTTTGCAAAAATGACGAGGTACATATCTACCAATGTGCCAGGCACTTCGACGCGGTTCATACAGGAGTAGGTCTTCCAGCTCTACGATCCTCACGTCTCTGCTCCAGCTGGAACATAGTCAGCACAAAAGTTTCAGACTTTGTGGGGATGCTAGTCTCTCACCCACGCCTTCTTACAGTCCCTATATGCCTGGAAGAAGTCCATGCAATTGTCCCGGTTATAGTCGTTGCGGTCCATGCAGGTCAAAGATGCTTTCGCTGCTTGTTCGCATGGACTGAGCACCAATACGACAAGGTTATTGAGGAAGTGAGAGGATGCGCAAGAAGGAAACGCACTCTGTATGTTGGGTGTATGATTGTCGGGCCTGTCGTTACCGTGAATGCGGACTAGTTTGAGATGACATGCGGGAGGGACATACAGCAAAAGTGACTTTATAATCCGCAGGCTTCACATTATCCTGTGGCGAATTCGAAGGCGACGGAGTAGACATGGCGATTACAAGGTGCAAGAACCGTCATTCACACAAAGCACAGTAATTATAAGTTACCTGATTTGAACAAAGTTTGTTGCTACGACATCAAATAGTCATATCACAGGCCATCTCAGAAAGAATGACAGTCAGCGTTTCTTTTATTTCGCAGCATCACAGTTGAAACGTTGAGGATGGTTGATGATCCAAACCGATTGTGTTACGAACTACAACATGTACCACAATCTTCTATTCATCTTCCACTTCTCAAAACAGAGATATTTTGCATCATAAGAAAAATGTTCTTCTTGTCGTCTCAAGCTCAGGCTACAGAATATTCAGCATAATGTTCGTGAACGAGTGGACAGTACTTTACCTTCCAACGCCAAATATACTCATTATCTTTTGGAGGATTGCTAGCTGGAAGGGGCTCAGGCGGCTTCATCTCCGATTCCTCGTCTTGTTCTGGCATGGGCGCTTCTTCTGGAGGTTCAGGCAATTCCTCTGTCCCGACACTGATCTCTAGAGCATCTGGCGATGCCCCGAAGTTTTGAACTGCTGGCAGCCCTCTTTTGAGCCACCGAAGTTTCAGAGTGAAGCGAGGCCCGATTTCTTGGAGAGCAACTTTCTCAGGCGAGCGAAAAGCATACCTAATAGTTTCGGTTGAGAATTCTATTCATTCAATTCTTGTGATCTCCCTTACCGATGACGTCTGAAAAACAAAAAGTCACGCTGGTTGTGAAGCGCCACTACCTGTCGCCCCTGAAATTCAGGTAATGGCGGAAATAAAGTCTGGAACATTCGTCCAACACCGTGTCCCAGGGTAGTCGAGAAATTATTGAGAACAAGCTCGGGGTTGTGTGGCGTTGCTCTCGCGTGACCCTGATACAGGTCCGTTATTTCTGCACCAGCGACAAGATGGAAGGCGGGCTCACATATATCTGTTTTGTGAGTTCTATAGACGTAAGCTTGAAATACGCCATAGGACCATTAGGGAGATATACCAGGGTGATAGCGTCTGGGCAATGCATGAGTTTTCAGTAGCAAAGATGGCCCAGACAACAAACTTGGCTTCTTCATGTCCTCGTTCACAACAAGCAGATGCTTATAACCACGGCCAGCAGCCCAGCCAGCTATTCGACCCATCTCGAAGCCTTTCCCCTTTTTCCGCCGTATAAACTCAGCACCTGGAAATACTCCTACCAACTCATCACAAAACTCATATGTGCCCTTGGAAGCTTTTGCAGAGGTTGTAATGAGAACCTTCGGGGGGATAGTTGGATCCTGCGTGAAGTTGAAATAGTCCGCAAAAGGATCGGATGCGATATCATTGGAGAATTCCGCATGCTGGGTAGATGAAGGGCCTGCTGCAGAGAGCATAGCTGGGTCTGCCTCACGGGCATTATCGAGCGTACGTGGTACGTTTTCCGAAATACGTTTCTGATGCAAGGTCAGCTGCGAAAGGAGTACAGACTGATCATTACGCGCACTTTCTTTGCTGCCGGGTCGTTGGCTTCGACCTTGGCCTGATCGAGCCTTTTCTGTAGTTTTGCCTGGCTTTTGCTCTTTTTCAGCTTGCGCGAAACCTCTTCCCTTTTTATCTTGTTTTTGATAGACGATGGTTGAAATCGTGCGGGAGCCATGGTATGAATATGATGAAATGAATCGCAGGACGTAGAAATTTCTGAGTACATAACACGTGACTTCTAAACTTCTTCCTCGTCAACCTCATCCGGCTCACCGAACAACATGTTCGCCGTTCGCCTTTCGGTGCTTCTGCCGTCTTTCCTTCTCTTAATAACGACAGTTAATGCCCTTCATTTCTACTTGGATGCAAACGAAAAGCGTTGTTTTGTGGAGGAGCTGCCATCAGACACGGTGGTTGAGGGTAAGCGTCGTCGTCACCGGTCGGGAGCACCTCGAATGTCTTACCATGCATCATAGGGCACTACAGAGCGTTAGAGTGGATTGATAGCACACAACAGTACACTCTAAACGAGGAACTCGGAATCGTAGTCGAAGTGGAGGTATGTCCCAAAGGCGCCTTTATGAATAACACATCTCACATGCAGTTTCTGCCAATAGGAAATGGAAACGTCGCACGTCGTCACAAAGACGAGGGGCCCGTCCGACGGCCGCTTCACATTCACTTCCCACGAATCAGGCGACCACTCCATTTGCATCTCCACCAACTACACGTCATGGTGGTCGAGTACGCACATCAAACTCTATCTGGACATCGTAGTGGGAACCATGAAACCAGACATCGAGAGTGACCGTACCCACATTGGCGAACTTAGTAGCAAGCTCCGCGATCTCAACCAAAAACTTGAAGAAATTCGGAGGGAACAGCAGTACCAGCGGGAGAGGGAGGCGGATTTCCGAGACTTGAGTGAGAACACGAATTCGAAGGCTGTTTGGTATAGCGTGTTGCAGATTGGAGTGCTTATTGCTACGTGCACGTGGCAGTTGCGACATTTGAAGGTGAGTGAGGCGGTATCTTTTCTGCGTGTTACGAGTTGATGTATGCCTTCTTAGCGTTTCTTCGCGGATAAACGGTAGTCCTGCCTTAGATATTATATTCTAATGGACTGGTGGTCGCTTTGATATTCGCGGGTATCACTGATTTGAACCTGCCTGCTGTCGTCAATCGGATCAGATTTAGACGAGTTAATCGCCATGAACTATACACGAAAAGGCAACGTAACGTTGTTGGACAAAGTTCAAGGTACCTACGGCTGTGAGATTATTGACATTTGCCTCCTTTATGCTCATATGTTAGATTGGGGCATTTGGCTCAGTAGGACTCAGTTCAACTGTTTGGGATATAACTCGAATGTCAGGCACATGCCGTCATGACATTGGCAGTATCGCAGAGTGCCGCTGCGTTTTTGCTGATACAGTTTGACAAGAGGGTTACCAAAGGTGTGCGTTGTTGAGCCCAGCGTGCTTCATACACTGTCTTCCTTATATTTCAATGTCTACCTGCGGCTGCTCTAAGAACACCACTTTTAGAACAAGTATAAACGAATTTGATTGGTTGACTCTGTACCCCATTAGAAAAAAAATAGACAGGCACCACATGCTGTCACTGGCAAAAGCACATGTGTCATGTCCAAGTGGGGTAGGTTCTGTCTCTTAGAACCACACGTTCCTGAGCTCCCATCTGGGTGTGTGCAAGGACCATAAAGAGATCGATGCTCTCAGATCCAGGACCGAGCGTCGACGGTCGCAGTACTACCAGAGATACCATGTCCGAGTCCCTCGATTACAAGCGCGATTTTGAGGATGCGGCCTCAGCGCACTCAGTTGTATTAGATACAACCGACCTCGCGCGGGACTTTGTTCGCCCTACGATCGACTATTCTTCTCTAGCTGCTTTCACGAGCAGTTCCTGGGCTAGGTGGAAGAGTATATGGACTAGGCGCTTCATACTCTCGCTGTTGGCTGGACAGGTGGTTTCTCTGTGCATCACAGTGACTAATGTCACGACGACGGAGCTGGTGAACAGGAATTGGTCGTTGCCAACTACGCAGACATGGTTCTTGTGGGTGTTTTGATTCTTGTGGCGATTTGTAACGCCTATGTTCGTTCTTTCAGGTACACTTCGTTGTTTATCGTTTATACGCCGTATACGATTTATAAGTGTAAGCATGGCTGTTTTTTTCCTTGGTCGATGTTGACGGCAGATGGTCCATATTGAAGATGGTCTGAAGGGCTGGGGCCAGATGTTATATAGAGATGGGTGGAAATGTTCGTGATATCATCATCATCCCCGCCGGCGAGAGAGATTCTGATCCGCCCTAGATTTCATCCTCGCGGCTTGTGACGTCGAGGGCAACTTCTTGGTAGTAAAGGTAAGCATATATCTCCGCTCATTTCAATCACGCTTCAACTATCCTCTCTCATCGAACAGGCATACAACTATACCGATCTGCTGTCCTGCATGCTTCTCGACGCGTGAGTCGTACTCGGCCGCTCATATGTATAATTGCATCTTACAGGGTCCGTCCTACTAGTTGGGCAATTCCTGTTTGCCTGTTCTTCTGCTGGGTGTACATGCGTACGAAGTATCATTGGACTCAAGTATTGGTGAGGAATCATCAAAGCGTAGCCATCTCCATGTCTGAATAGGTGTACACAGGGCATCCTAGTGTGTGTCGGAGGACTCGGCATGCTAGTAGCATCAGACATGCTCACAGGCAAGAACTATCCTGCACTAAGCAAGGGCAAAGGCGATGCCTTCATGATCGTTGGAGCGACGTTATACGGCTTTAGTACGTTATTCTTCATGTAAACAAATTGTCGTATTGACGACGGTCATCAGCCAATGCCACAGAAGAGTTCTTTGTAAGGAGATCGCCGTTTTATGAGGTGAGTGAGGCGCCTTAATGGAGGATCGCGCATCTTATCCTGGCAGGTCGTTGGCCAGCTTGGTATGTGGGGGACCTTGATCAACGGGATCCAGGCTTCTGCTTTGGAGCATGTGGCTATGACTACGGCGTCGTGGAACGGTGCTACGAGTGGGTCGATTTGGTATGTATATAATGTGGGGTTTTGGCTGATTGGGTCCCTCAGTTGGCTTTCTTGCTGCTTACACAGTTGGTCAGTTTCCGCTAAATTTTAGCTTGATCCTCACGCTGACACTCGTTGATAGCGATGTTTATCCTCTATACGACTGCTCCTCTATTATACCGCATGGCGTCGTCACCTTTCTACAACATCAGTCTGCTCACGAGTGACTTTTATGGTCTTATTTTTGGTACGCTACCATGTTCCTTGCGGCTGCTCTCAGGATGACTGATTGTATGTTAATAGGTCTCTTCCTTTTCGTGAGTGTTACGTATCTGTGAGGATCGATGGGCACTATATTTTTGCAGCACTTTTCGCCATACTGGCTGTACTTCCCTGCTTTCTGCGTTGTCATCCTTGGCCTTATTATCTACTTCTGGAATGCTACGCGTAAGTGTCTTGGTTATGATTGTCTGAACGGTCATTAATCCCGCATATTAGCTGAGGAGCAGGGGAAGCTCGATCCTAGAGCTCCGGCATATATCCGAAGAATGCACCCGGATGACCAAGTTTAGTTGGATACCTGCAGTGATACCCTTATACGATACTTGTAAACGATTGGTGTCAACAAGAAGTGAGCGTCATTATATAGTGGTTATTTATAATGCCAAAATCCAATTAAATGGATAACGAGGGAGGGGTGATGTTTTACAGATGTGATGCACGGTTCTTGGATTTAAACATATCGAGGAGGTTCTTTCTTTTGCCGCTCGAGTTCTTTTTCGTAGTTCATTCGTTCTTGTTCGCGTTGAGTCTTGTGTTGGGCGAGTTTCTGGAGGTTGATGAGAAGCTGGATCTGAGGAATGAACGGGAGGGCATACGGTTTTCAGTGCTTCCACGGTAGAGACGATGGACTCTAGGGTGGATTCAGACATATCGAGCATCTTTAAGAAACCAGTATGAGGAGAGATACTGGATATCATTTCGTTCTACTCACTGCATCCTCGGTACGCCTCTGAATCTCCTTAAGGCGTTCCTTGTCCTCCTCCCATTCTCGTTGATTCCAGCCCGCAGTTCCATCCCCATTACGGTCAGGCTGGTTCTTATAGATGAAGTTCCACCTGTGTTCCTGGGGTTCTTGAGCGTCAGGTTTGGAATAGACAGGGGGAGTAGGATGTTCGCCGCTCCCTTCTACGCGATGTGCTTGCATGACGCAAGGAAAGTACTGTGCACGATGTTCGTACATCTGGCGCCTGCAGTGCCAGAAAGTGGCAGCACCTGCGCCGAGGATGAACCAGACGATGCGGGACGGACGACGGAAGTAGTGGTGATGGTAGGGGTGCATGTTAGTCAGGGGGATCGATGATATTGATCAAGTAGGAGGTCATCAGAGTGGGTACAGCGACTTATATATATACAATCTCGAATGTATACGCGTCTGTACGCCGTCACGGTCGCCGTCGACGAAATTGCTCGGCCCTTCTGACGCGCAGTTGTTCGGCGTGTCCATTTCTGGGTCAGCCGTGTTTATGACGCCATCGGGGGGCCGATCGGCTCGGACACCCGGTCTGGAAGTAAGTCGAGTCCCGGCCGCTCTTCCAGTTTGATATCGATTTTGAATTATTCATGTGATTAGTCTTACCAGACTTTCCTCGCACCTCTGAGACCTTTCTTCCTGCACCTTCAACCTCCGTGGCATGCCACATCTTCGCGGCACGGCCAGTCCTGCAGCCTACCACCACGAGTAAAAAACGGGATGACACCCAACAATTCTTGATTCCAGACCGTCAGGTTCCAGTTTGCAGCTCCAAAGACCAATATATTGCATCAGTGCATACAATTTTCCGCGGCCAATCCAGAGGTGCGATACTCCGAATGATCATTAGTATATGGATCGCGCGCATGGGGATCCTCATGGGTTAATTAGACGGGTCCATTCAAGATTCAAGAACATCTGCGTGCGTGGCTTCCTACCCGCACCCGTAGTACTAATTAGACAACCTGACTCCGCACTATCATTTGTGGCTGCGCTGAGAAAAACTGCGTGCTTGGACGTACACAAAATCGGAGGTGCGTAATTATCGCTAAGCACAAGACATTATCATGATTACAATGATATAGATCCTGGGTATATTGGGTCTATCTAGGGGAGACCATTAGATACATCAGTCGACTATATGAACATAGGTACTCAGAAACACATCAAAACGTCAGTCTAGTAAGGAAACAAGCTCTGAAAGCTCTGAAACCACGATTGGCAAGCCTCAGAGTGCTCAAGAGTGTATTGATCGCAATCAATGTCGTTCACAACCACTTCCTGAAAAAGCTGCATCTCGTCGGCCGTAAAATATTTGCATAGCCTGAGGCGAAGGTCGTGGACGGGGACATTATGTTGGGCTCGCATTATAAAGACATCCCGAAGGTCTTGAAGACTAAGTTCATCATCGTCGAACAAGATATCTTGGAGCTCCAGAACACGGAGCGAGGGATACGTTACATTTGACGACCCTTCAATCCGGAGCGCAGCAGTTAAGCCTTCAATGAAGTCTGAGTACCCCTGCACATGGATAGATTCGAACTCCCCAGAAAAGAAGGTTTGAGGTCTGCGTTGCGCGATGATCTGACATATATTGATTGCGGTGTCTCGCGGAATTTCATCGAGGGTGTGTGGGTAAACACCAAAGTTTTGGTTGTAGAATTCGATCGAGAGTCGTATGTCATCATCTTGTGGATTCCAGGAATAGTCGGAGTTGATCGTCGTCGACGTGCTAAATTGGACAGCAAGTCCATTTGGGTTGGGTTTTATGACACGTAGCGACCGAAAGACAGGACCGGATTCATCAGGGTGTTCACCCATGACCGAAAACAAATCAGCAAATGTTCGCGGCCCTGTAATTGGCGAGAGTTGTAGGGCAATCTTGACGTCGATGGGAAGGGCTAGATGTGCGAGGATGGACACAGCAATTTTGAGCGATATCCCGCTCAACGCTATACTTTTCAACCGGGGGAGTGGCACTTTGTTAGAGGGTATTAGTTGGGCGGATCTTGACAATCCAGAAACGAGCGTAAGCTGCTCCAAGGTAGGCATACATCGCAGAGTTGAAAGGAGGTCCGGCAAGGGCGGTCTTGCCACACGTAGAGTTCGAATCCCACCGAAAATGCACGATGACCATATGCGGTTGCCAATAAAGACATCGAGGTGCTGAAGTAAGGGTGCTTGTCCTTGGAAGATGGTGTTTGATGTGGACACCGTTGTAGGAAGGCCACCAAAACTATAGAGAACGAATTTGAATTTTTCAAGCATCGGTGCAGGCTGAGATGATAACAAGTCCATAACGGGAGTCCGAAAGGTATCAAATTCAAATACGCGCAATTCGAGGTGCTTGATCCGAGGTAGGTGTAAAAGGACTTTATCCATGCAACCCTCTAGTAATGAGATCGAAAATGCCGAGTAGCTGACGACCAAAGGAGCCTTCTGCGATCTCTCAAGCATGACATCTAGCCAAAGCGGAGGGGTACAGCGGATTAACGTCCAAAGAGTCGGACACTCGAGAGCAACTTTGCGCCAGTATCTGCAGACGTGTGTGACTACTAGACAAGCAGGAGCATCACCGATGGCATAGGTCTCGTCATCATCGCTATCGAATCCATTGAGACGCTTCTCTTCTTCGATGTGATTGAAGATCATCAAGAGAATCTCGTCTGGAAGGCGCGATACGGGGACTCGATCATTGCTGCGAGAGCGAAGGATGCGCATAGACTCAGCAGAGTCTTCATCGATGTGCATCATGGGGGATCTATGGGGCGGAGTCGTCAGTCGAGTGCAGCCGAAACCTCGGTCAGGTGTAAGAATTACCCTTTGTGACTTGACAGCAGGTTTCAAAATTCAGTGTTTGCTACGAATTCGAGCAAGGATTCGGATATAATAACAATAGCAGTGTCCTGTGGATCTGTATTAGATAGATTCTCTCTGTCGTAGCACGCGACAATGCAGATGTCTAGTGTGTTTACCTATATCAAATAGCTTTGCGCAGCGTAAGGACGGGTCAAATGTGAAGGAACAGTGAAATATCTTACCTCAGTCGTAGCACAGGATAACGCAAAGGTCTGCAGATGTTAGAGTCACATCTGCAGAAGCTACTTAAATAGATTTAAGTTCTTGTAGCTCAGACCGTAGTGAAGCGAAGATGTTGGACCCGCGGATCCAAGGTAACAAAAGATCCAGTAGTCGCAATAGATAAACAATGTAACAAGAGCGCATAATGTAAAGTAGGAAAATGACGACACACAAGGAGAACGAAATCTTGTCAGTAGACTCAGCCAAGGCTCGGTGGATGCTTGCTCCAGCTCTGAGATCTGAATTTTATGTAGCAGTATATAATCAACATTCTCGGACGATGATAAGTTCAATGGCGTCGTACCTTGTCCTATGATCTCGCCTTCTGGCGCATTGAGTGTTGAGCTCTGTTAGTACTCACGCAGGACGCACTGTCGACGCTGAAAGCATTACCTGCGGGTCTTATATGCTCGCCGAAAGCTCGATATGTGACCGATTGATCATTCGACGACCAACTGAATGTCATGAAACATCATGTAGAGAAAGCGAAGGTGATTCTACACCTATGGCCACGGAGATACACCTTGAGCGATGTTGTAGAATGTGTAATTCTGGCGACGGCGCTTTGCTGCGAATGCTGACGGCTGATGACTCCCCTCCGCGGTCATACTCTCCACATCTACCGCTTTAACCCTGTCCTCCAAGTGGAGTTGCCTGTAGGAGATCCAGAAAATCAGCTTCGCTCGCCTGCCATATTGTCGTGTATCCCTTTCAATGCCGATTTCTAGGCGATCCGGAATATGTTATGATCGTTTACTGTGCACCTGGTTCAGCCACAACGAGCAGAAAGTGGGACACCACCACCAAGTTCTCGATTCCAAACAGGTTCCGTGTGGTCTCTGAATGTTTGGAGTCCCCATCCTGATGTGCGTTGGCGTACACAACTTTAAAAAGTATGCTTGCGGCCATTTCTGAGGCGCAATACGGACCGATTGACCACCGATATCATTATCGAGTGCATGGGGTGAGACAAGGGCTGAAAATCATGCAATATACCAAGGTTTGCTCGAGTATGAGAGTCGATGCCAGCAGCGGTCGTGTATTGATTGGGTATCTATAGGAACATGAGACGAGGAGACTGCAGTTTGATCATAATTCGCACGGACAGGCAAAAATGCAACACGCCATTCCAAGTGTCGTTTATGTCGATGACCTGTGCAGAGCGTAGATGAGATTCATAGACCGCCTAGCCATAAGATCAACGATATACTAATGAGTGATAGTGCGAGATACGACGAGCTTCACGAGGTGCTTGTATGACATTGATAACACACCTCGTCACCCTTGCTGACACCTATTAGGTGAGATGCTTCACACCAACTCTCTTGCATGTTAGAGGCGATACAAGTCCAACTATCCCTAACCGACAACCTAGTCTTGAAATCATGTATTTGGTCATAGTGGCAAGGAGTGGCGAGGGATTCGGTGCTGCTTCAACTGACAAATGAGGTATGATCAAAATGAAGACATCGATTTACTGGCTAGCTTCAACATGGTAGTATGCGTGAAAGTTACCTCCAGGCGGGAAATTGATTGTTGAGGGGTTGGTGGTCGGGAAGTCGTATGACAGAGGATTGATACGATACCCAGAACAGAGATACAACTCGTCGCAGGCACCCACGATGGTAAAGCACATGAGACGAGGGAGTATGAAGGGGCTTGGTGTCCGATTTGAATAGGAAAGATTTGACCCATTGCACATCAAGGTCAAATCTATCTGGAGATGTCGGCACCTTCAACGCATCCGCAGCACTGCCTACAATCCACAATTGAGCACGGGAACGAATTTTCTCGACGGCCATCTAGTGCTCGTCACCGGAACTAATATAATGTATAAGTTGGCTCTATTTTAGTGATATTATCTGATTAACTCACTTGCAGACCTCCCCGTGGATGGCCAAGGCCATTTCTGGTCTTTTCTGTGAGAAAGTGTTCTGTTGGCCGGGTTCTTTTCAGAACCTTGGCAGGTAAACTCGGGGCAGAACTACGTTGCACTAGATGCGGTTGACGTAGAAGACTACTAGAAGTGCAACCACGGTGAAACAACTGCCTGGCACAACAAAATACCGTCGGGATATCTCTATGAGTTACAAACCTGGTTTAACATGGAGTTTGGGTCTCCACGAAGCCTCCCACGACCTAGTTCTACGGCGCAAGACAAGTTCGGGTTTTGTGAGCATCAACGTCAGGAGAGAGATGAACAGAAAAGGTGGTTACTGTGACGCGTGACTTATTGTCACGTTCGTGATCCTCGTTCCTCAGTAGACCTCACTGCTTTTGCACCGTTCTCCGAGCTCCAGCTGTGGTGCTTCTAGCTTGCTTTCGTTTTACTTCATCGCTTCTTGGAACATAAATCTACTAGGTTCCGCATGAAAATCGTCAAGGATCTCTCTCAGAACTGTTCCAATTAACTTTGGGGGTACTAATCATCGTAGTCAGGCCTGGGATCATTATGTCTTTTGATTCAGAAACGGCTCGTCTGCGCAAAGAGCAAGATGGTTTATCTCATCTCGGTGGTTCTGTTTATGCTCCACCGACGGCCACTACTCGTCTGCCTGATCGTCCCCATTTTCCTACAAGAGCTTCTACCCTTGGCTCTACCCAGGACCTCAACCGTAATAATCTTTCCGTGAAGCATGATCTAGTCCCTCATGCTTATAGTGATGACTTGAATCATGCTCACTCGAGCAGGCCTTATGATTCAAATGGTATCTCCGCTTCTCTCCCGCCTCCATCACCCGCCTTTCGTTCTCGTAGCCGTCCTACCACTCCCAATGGTTCCACTCCATATAATCTTGTCTCATACACAGAAAGGAACGTAGAGTTGAGGCGTCGAGACAGTGTAATCTCGTATTCCTCCGGACACTCTGCGTCCTCCAGCTCTAGTTCCCCAAACAAGGCTGGTCCCATGACATCTACGTCCTCTGCGACATCCACTAACATCTCACAATCGTGAGTCCGCCATTTCCTCTACAAATATTCCCATAGTAGTCTGTGGTTTCGATCCCTTATCTGACACTTCTTCCCTGTAGACCTTGCTCCGCATGTGGAAACACAATGCAAGGTGCTTTCGTCCGCGCATTAGGCACCGTATACCACTTGAACTGCTTTAAATGCTTGGTACGAACATCCCGACCTTTCAGATACCCAGTTCCGCTTATATTTCGTTAGGACTGCGGCGATGTCGTCGCGTCAAAGTTCTTTCCCATTGATGGGCCTGATGGCAAACAACATCCCCTCTGTGAACGAGATTACTTCCGTCGTCTGAATCTTATATGCGCCAAATGTGGGCTTGCTCTCCGAGGCAGTTATATTACGGCATGCAGTTAGTGGTTCCGCTCATCACTCCTTTCTTGCTAATTAATATCCCTATGCAGACAAGAAGTATCACGTGGAGCACTTCACTTGCTCCCTATGCCCGACCCTTTTTGGCCCCCAGGACTCCTACTATGAGCACGATGGAGACGTGTATTGCCACTTCCACTACTCGACACGTTTTGCGACAAAATGCGCAGGTTGTAGCAGTGCCATCCTGAAGCAATTCGTTGAGATAAATCGCAACATGAGGGACGAGTGCTGGCATCCAGAATGTTACATGATCAATAAGGTTCTTGTTCTAGGAGGTCACGATTTTATATCAATTCTCACTCAGTCTTGCAGTTTTGGAACGTCAAAGTAGTTTCACGGAGATCGAGCGTGTTGATTAATGATGGGTCGGAATTGGAGCCATCCTACGTCGAGGAAGAGAAGCGAGAAACTCCTACTTCATTGAAGGACAAGCAAGTCAGGATGGAGCAGCTGGTTTATCGCATCTGGACGTGAGTACTTCCCGCGCGGCCTGAATCACAACTGATCGTCTACATTATTGCAGGGTTCTCTCGGCGTTTGAGGAATCAAGCGCTGCGTGTATATCTGATATGCTACGACAGGTCAGCAACGGGCAATATCTTGATGCCATCAGGATGGCCGAGAAGTTTATTCTACACGTGGAAGTCTTGTTCGGCACTATCGATGACCTTGAGTGCCATTCAGCTAGGCTTAACTTGAAAGGTACGTGTATGTCTCGTGTTTTATCGCCGGTATCGCTTACATGTTTCGAAGGAATGTCTCATGTCCGAGAAGCACGTATGCTTTGTCGAAAAACGGTTGATCTGTTCACTCTTCTTTCGCGTACCCAGGAAACTGGGTCGCGCAGAATGGGGATGACACAGGAACTACTTGCACTTGTGACAGGAATAGCCCATTACCTCAAGATCCTCATCCGAATAGCATTAACTGGCGCACTGAAATTGGAGAGGGAACAAAGCGTCCGGGAGGCTATGCCATCATTCCTCGATAAGCTACATTTACTCGCGGTGCAAGGTGGCGACCCAGCGGCTCGCCGGATCATCAAAGGCGGAAGTGGCGAGGTTATGAGAGGAGCAAACATCGGCACACAGGGCGTCACTTACGGCTTCAGGAGTTTGGCACCAGAGAATGCAGGAGAATCTCCGTTCTCAGCAAACTCGTCATCTCGGTTGACAGTCACCAATCCGCCTTCAGACCGGTGCGTCAAGTGTACGCAAGCAGTAGAAGAAGACTGTGTTCGGTTGGGGACATATCAGCGTTGGCACTCCCAGTGTCTGCAATGCGCCAGGTGTGACAAGGTAGCTGCTATTCCGGTACCGAAAGAGCCGACGCCACCCAAGTCACCAGAAGATAAAGACAAAGACAAAGAAAAGGAAAAGAGCGAAAAGGACCCATCGAAACCATCTTCTGTTCGAAGACCACCGGCAAATGTCAGCATCTTTATGTACGAGGTTGATTCGGTCAAGGACACCCCCTCATATGGTGAGGTACCTGCCGTTATCCTGTGTACAGACCACGTGCATCCTGGGTGCCGAGATGGATTCCAGGCTGTCTCTCGGCTGGAGCAGTATGCGTTTCTGCTCAACATTGCATTGCGTAGGTTGTACCTGGTTTTAAAGCAACAGGGTGTGGTTCCTCTGTCGCCAGGTATGTTCCCATCCCTCATAATCGATGTTTTGCATCGTAAGCGTGTATTGTCAGTTGCCTCTACGGTGCCAAGCGTCAACCCCAAGTCAGGGGATCAAGATCCCTATCGTAACTCGGGCGATATAATGCGCATGAAATCCGTACATCTGGATCGAAAGCTATCTGCTACAGCACGACTACCTAAACGATCGACGATTGTGGAGAGTCCATCAGGCAAAACTGTCCAGCCCTCAGAGTCACTGCATGCTCAACGATCGCAACAAGATATCAAAACCCCGCAACCTCAGAGGGCACCTCCACCAGTGACACTGGTTCCAGGGCGTCAGCCCTCCCAGCCTGGCCCCTCGGGAATGCCATCACAACCTCCTTCACGAGCGCAAACTCGCACTCCCGGTACACTGGATACAAGCTATCAAGCACAGGTAGTTCGTTCCACTATCGGGCGGAGCAACACAGAAGTGAAGATAGTGGACGAATCAGCACCCAACTCTCCAGCATGCGGCCCAGATGATGCCTCGTTACACACCCCTGATGACGGCATCACGTTAGCTGACATACCTCAGCTGATGGAGGCCGCCCAAGCTCGCGAACAGCAGCGTTCATTACCACGCCAGAGCACGGTACCGCACGTCGCCGAGTTGAGCGCACTCGAACTTACTATCGTCAAACACTCTGCTGTCCTCGCCCTCCAGCGATCTCCGCTTCGGGATCAGCTCGAATTGGATGAGCTGCTAGAACTGGTAGAGACAAAAAAGGGAGGCTTCTGGAAACAGTTATTCAAAGCCGGAGACAAGAAGAACGTCAAGAAAAAGGGTGAGTTCTTCATGATTCCCAAGTATCGGGTTCACCTTATCGATTATGTATAGGCGTTTTTGGTGTTCCACTTGAGCTCCTAGTTGAGAAAGAAGGGTCAGATTCCTTGTTGGGAGCAAGCCGTGCGACCCTGAGGGTGCCAAGCTTTATGGATGATGTTGTCTCGGCCATGAGGCAGATGGGTATGTTATTTACGGTGATCTTGGCTGTGTTTTGATATCTTGTCTTTTACAGATATGTCAGTGGAGGGCATCTTTCGCAAGAATGGTAATATCAGGCGGCTGAAGGATCTCACGGAGGCCATCGATCACGACCTATCATCAGTAGATCTCACGCAGGACAACCCCGTGCAATTGGCTGCTCTCTTGAAGAAGTTCCTTCGCGAACTGCCAGAGCCACTCATGACGTTCAAGTTACACCGGTTACTGATCGCATCGCAGTGTTTGTCCTCACACTTTCAAATGATTCGCAATCTGACATATGGTTTTCAGCCCTTTCTATGGAGGTAGAGCGGAGGCGTTGTCTCCATCTAGTTTCATTGCTTCTTCCCAAGAGTCATCGTGACACCATGGAGGTGCTATTTGTGTTCCTCAAATGGGTGGCGTCGTTCGCCCACATGGACGAGTCCACTGGCAGCAAGATGGACCTCTCAAACCTAGCAACGGTCATATGTCCTAGCATCTTATACTCACGCGGGCGTGACGCCGTTCGAGACGAGAGCTTTGGGGCTATTCGCGTGGTAACCTCGTTGCTCGAGAATCAGGATGAGTTTTATTTGGTTCCCGAGGAGTTCCTGCCTATCCTTCATGATCAGGAATACTTCTCAAACAGCACGGAGCTACCAAGCAAGGATTTCATGAAGAAATGTGACACATACATGCGTCTCAGAGCAAACGGGCGTCCACCGTTGACATCAATGGGTTCGCCGAACCCTGCCAACTCACCCCGCGTTTCACCACCCGGAGATCGGTCACCGCTGACGCCAACTCCGAGTGAATCTCATATACGGAATGGCCGACAGCAGTCGCCCCATCCACATCCAGGTATCATTCATTCACCCGTATCATATCCTGCTTCTACGCATCCGACTTCCCTATCACAAGGTGTGGCTATGATTCAGGGCCAGCAACAACCTCGCTATCCCCAGCCGATCGAGACAGATTGGCCCACTGCTCAGCGACCCATCACTGGTACCATATCTTCATCTCCTCGACCATCGTCCTACGTGCATCCGCGAAGTAGCGGCGAGCACCTACACTCGTCATCGCCGCCCAACGGCATTCCTGCTACTGCAGCGCCCCGACGATGACCCCGTTGGACTCTAGATTCTGTCATCATAATGGCGACTCACTTCCACTCTTTTGCGTTGCTGTGCATTGCGGCTGCTCTGACATTCATTTGCCCCAAGCATCTTTTGATTTCTCGCATTATCTGTAGTTTACCGTACGGTTTCACTTATCAGTATGACACGGACGAATACTTCGCAGTATACTCATTATACCCGTGCATTCAAATGTACGCAATTTTGAATGAATTTAACCAACCGAAACGCTATCTTGTACCATTCATTCATGCGTTCATTGATGGGCCCCAGCGGTCAATGATGCTGGACTATACAGATGATGATATTGTCGTTGCTTCTGACCATTACAAAAGTGAGACAGGCATGTGTTCCGTATGGCATATAGGCATACGCATATATTTTGAAGTAGTAAAGCTAATGGATGGACATGCAAAAGATATAAGAACCCAGTGCCTTACTTCAGAGGAATGAAACGAGACGCTGTGGGAGGAAAGATTGAGTATGAAGTTCTATTTCCGCAACGGATTCCATGAAAACTTACAATGCGTGGCACCGATCTGTGCAGAAGACATTGAGACAACATCCAAGACATAACAACAAGACACTCACACCAGGGCGACCGTGCTTGACGGGTCGGTACGAGCACGAGAACTCAGCGAGGTAGTGGCCTGTCATCTCAGGCTTGATCTCGACGGAGTTGAATACCTTGTAGTGGTATGTTCAGCCATGCATCGCGAGAAAGGTTAGAACAATACAAACCTTGCCGTTGTAGATACCAACGACGCTGCCAATCATTTCAGGAACGATGATCATGTTACGGAGGTGGGTCTTGACGACTGCAGGCTTTTCATTCGGGGGAGCTTCCTTCTTGGCTTTGCGCAATTTCTTGATCAAACCCATGGGGCGGCGCTTGAGGCCGCGACCGAACCGACGGCGTGCGCGTGCGTGAACGAGCTATTGTTGAGAAGAGATGTTGATCAGGTTAAGGAATGGTGACTGAAAGGGAGATGCATACTTCAACGAACTGTAGATTCAAAGTTTAGCACAGAGCATGAGAGGTTCCGCGGTAAAGACTCACCTCCTCATTGTTCATGTCAAGGAGCTTGTCGAGGTCAACTCCACGGTAGGAGAACGTGCGGAAGGTTCTCTTCTTCTTGAGCTCAGCAGCGAGCGCAGGGTCAGTAACCGATGAATCCGCCTGTCATTCGGGCAGAAATCAGCACTCATTTGTCTTGCTACTCCCGAAGGACAATGCGCACCATGTTGCGTCGTAAATTAGTCTTGCGGTTGTCGTGGATAACAGCGAGCAAGGATTTCGGCAATCCTGAGGCGGAGTCGGAAAGTAATCAAATATAGAAATTGTGGCTGGAGTTGGTCACGTGGTGCTGTATAGTACCATCGCGAAGTTTGGCAGACGCTTAGAGGGGAACAACATCATCAACGTCGTCGGATAGAATCTACAGGTCGTCCCTTGAGGATTAAAGGTATGATTTGTGTTTATGCACGGGGCTTGAATGGAATTTTAAATGTATGTTTTTAGTGATTTGTAGCTGCCCGCACCCCCGTCATATACGTGAATAACACTCGTCTAAAGTATGTCTCGATATTCTCGCGTATGAAACGCCTGTGGAATACGCTAACTTTCGTGGTTTCCACAGATGCGTCATATCGCTGCTTATCTTCTCCTCCAAATTGGTGGCAATGCCTCTCCCTCGGCTAGCGATGTCAAGAAGGTGCTGAGTGCTGTCGGGATAGAGGCCGATGAGGACAGGCTCGAAACCCTTGTCTCCGAGCTTGAGGGCAAGGATATCAATGCTGTAGGAATTTTTTCCCGGCTATACTACACTGCACCCGTTCTGACATGATTGTCTGTAGTTGATTGCTGAGGGTTCTGCTAAGCTGTCGTCCGTAAGTCTCGATCAAGTTATATACAAGTAGCAGGGTCTGATTGTTCTCGATGCTTAGGTTCCTTCTGGTGGCGCCGTTGCCGCTGCTGCTCCGTCAGCTGGCGGTGCAGCACCTGCCGCTGCCGTCGAGGAGGAGAAGAAGGAAGAAAAGAAGGAGGAGAAGGTCAGTTTCTTTATTATTATTCATATCTTGAACCAAGAATTAAACCTTGACATGCAGGAGGAATCCGATGACGACATGGGCTTCGGTCTTTTCGACTAATTATGTTACGAAATATTGTTCCTGTACGAAAATGCGAGCAGATACACCGTAATAATCCCTGCGAAACATTCGAATAAGAACATATTGTGATCTCGCACAATAATAGGTCGTCCCGAACAGTGAAGCGTGCGGTGCAAATGGCCGCCGGAATCGTAGTCGGAATTTATATCGTAAGGAATTATGTAATGACCGGCGGCATGAAAACGAGGCACGCCAAGTACGTAAATAGCTGTGCAGTATGACGAGAATGGAAAGCCGCCGAAACCTGGTGTTTCGCTTATCTGTTATGGGACAAGTTTGAGTGGTGGGACCTTTAGCTCGTATTCGCATATGAAAAGTAATGTAATTGGGTGTCATAGAAAGGGAGCTAACACGTCTTTGATGAACACTATTATGGTACATACTAGAATGAAGATGCCGCAGGAATCGGTAATAATAGCAAGGAATAACTAAGCCGGCGGCGCGAAGAACCGGATGCGGCCGGCGGGTTGTATTGACTGATCGGTTTATTGCAAGGGCTTCCTCGAACTGCCGTGAGTGCAATTTGGTTTGTACTAAAGCACTGGTCCATTCCACGGTTTACAATCACTTAACCATCATTATCTAGCTATACCTTGCTAGGTGAGTTTGCAAAATTATTATTCTTTTCAAAAATGTCATTTCAATCTGCTGGCTCTCCTTAATAACTTAAGTTCAGCAAAGTCAAACTCATATCCTCTTCGCGTCTTTCTAGACGCCGATTAATCCTCTTTCCTCCCTCCTTCATTCTCGCTCTCCAGCGGTTGTGCATGTCTCCTCATCGTCTGGCATAATCAGTCTCCATATTATTTGCCTTTTAATGGATCACTTCGCTTGCTCTCTTCACCAGCCAGCGATGCAAGCAATCACTTTTGCTCCCCCAAATCAACCCCCTCCAGATGGCTCCCGCTTCCTCATCGAAACTTCCCAGGATTCTGACAGGATGGATACTAATATTGCGTTCATGAAGGGTCCAAAGCGCAAACGTCTAGCAAAGGTATGCACCCCTTGAACTCGCTCAGGACGCGTACCAAGCATTTTACTACCCAGGCGTGTGATGCTTGCCACAAAAGCAAGCGACGCTGTGATGGAACAGGTACGTTATCTTCCATAACAGCCTTCATGCTATCCCAATTCTGACCTCCTTGTGTTCAGCTCCTTGCAGTAACTGGTACGTCATCTAAAAAAACGTTGGGATATTTCCAAATCCGTCATGTGTTTAGTTACTTCGCCTCCAAGAAATGCACGTACACAGACGCTTCGGGCAGACCTGTACCTGCACCTAGGCCGCGCAAAGGGGATAACACAGACCCACCAGCCGATCCGCGTCATGGCTCGTACGCAACATTCCCAGATGGTACCCAGGGTCACCATCCATCCTTCGTCGTCCCTGCACCGCAGCAAGACGAGGCAATTGCGACCCAAACCGACCCTGATGAAGACACTCTATCGCGCAAGCGGTTTAGGCCAGACCTTGGCCAGTCGACGTCTCCCGTTGAGACCCCTTCGAGAGGCTTAGCTCCCCCGTCATTGCCAAACACTGGGCGCTCTTTAGAGCGTGACCCATCACTCACAAGAGAGCTCGTGCACCGTAAGTTACCCCATATAACGCTACACTGCTGACACTAATTCATACGCCGGAGCAGTGTTCTTTGCACACCGGCAACCTCAGCGTATGGTCATCCACGAGCCTTCATTCCATCATGCCCTATCTCATGGTCTCGTCCCTCCTTATCTTCTCCTTTCAATATGTGCTCTTGCCGCACCTCTCTCGCAGCGTCCTTGTTTTAAGGAAGGTCGTTCAAGATTTGCTGGAGAAGTGTTCTTTCAAGAGGCAATGTCGCTTATGTTTGATCAAGACCAAAACTTGATTTGCGAGAGGAATCTTGCAACTGCGCAGGCTCTATGTCTGCTGCAGTTGCATGATCGAATGGCCAAGTCATCCTGGAGAGGGCAATATCATGGTGTGGAAATTGGCCATTTCTAGGGTTGTCGGCGCTTACCCTATGTACTTTGCAGCATATGCACTTGAAGTCATTGAACAGCTGGGCGTGTATCAGGCTGATAATCCGATCCTGACACCTACTCCTTCGCTGGAGTTCATTGATGCATCCATCGAGCGAGAATGCGCGCGTCGTGTTTTCTGGCTCATATATATATCCGATGCACTGGGGTCTGTTCTCTACGGACGGCCTATGTTGGCAGCGGAATCACAATTGAATTTGCGTCTCCCTGTGGATGAGACGACCTTCTTGTTCACTGTACACGACGCTGTCCCAGGTTAGTCGCGGAGCCATCGTTTCAGCCTTCAGCTCATTTGATTCGTCAAGAATATCTGGACAATCCCAATCCTTTATCGAGATCCGAGACTGGACAGCTAACTCGCGTCCTCTCTTTGCACGAGAAGATAGAGAAGACCATGGATGAATTCAACAGTGAGCATAAATTGCTTCGCGGGAGCCCGCATATGCTCATTCAATTTCATTTTTAGATCGTGGGTCAGGCAGACATCCCGTCAACACATTGTTGGATCTTGACACTAAACTCAACGTAAGGATGAAATTTCAGGGTTCATACAGATCTAGCATATTGATCGCTTCTGAAGGCGTGGGACGGGTCGCTTCCTGACAGTCTTTGTTTCACCGACGAGAATCTTGCTATTCAAATGTCGTTGTTTGCCACGAATTCCAACGTGGGAGCGTGGTGTTTCTGTGCTATGCACATTATCCACTGCTCGTGTGTTTTTGCATTGAACCAGGTGGGTCATCTTGATATCGACTTGAAGTGTTCAGGCGCTCACAAGACGTACGGATATGGTGATACTTTGTGTAGGCTAGGAAGCGTTGCCGTACGGCTATGCCCGGAGGTCCAACGTGGGCGCGCGAGCGCCTGAACAAGATTCTCGCTGCTTTAGGTGAAAGAGCAAAAAAAAGTATCCTCCGTGAGTGTCATGATGTGATTATGCTTCGTTGGGCGTTTCACTAACGCAAATCTATAGTGGGAATTGCAATTTGGGTATAGTCTCTAAATTTCCTCAATTATCTCACGCTGATCGATCTCACAGCCTTTGTTCAAATATTGTAATGGAGAAGACCCAAGACTTTTGGAATGGTCTAGTGACTTTGAAGAGGTGTATGGTGTTCGTATCCAAGACTTAGCTCCACCGGCACCTGACTACACCAACGACGTACGACCTCCACCATTCGCGGAAGGTCGCATGCATTCAGTGGCGTCCAGCTCCGGCGGATCTCATGGCTCTACACCCGTTCCTAGTCACTCATTGGAGGCCGCGGCACCTCAAATAGCCACATCTCCGGTATACGCACCGCCGGGGCGCCAACCTACTGATGCCCGGTTCTTTGTTCAGTCTTCTTTTGGTGATGTTCGAGCCCATGCACATCCGCCTCTTCCACCACAGCCTGATCCCAGAGAGAAGAGAAACATTGCGCATGACGCCAATATCGATCCTGCCTTACAAATGGCACCAAATCCTAGACATATGAATACGGAGCCAGTTTCTGCCGTATCCCCGGCGCTATCGTTACCCTCACTGAAGTCGAGCGGTCTTTTAGATTGGCAACGAGCCAATGAAGGCAATCCATCACCTTCATCAGCAAGTTGGCAAGCATCCGGGCAACATCTCCCAGCCCCTAGCCAGGGCTCATCAGACGCAACTGGATCACCATTTCCTTCAGCTTCACATGTAGATTACTCTACTCGTCCTGCAGTCGGCACGGCTTCAACTAGCATGCCTGTCGGCTTACCGTGGCTGGCCAGTGAGTCGACAGTCTCTAGGTCAAACTAATATCACCGTTGTTTTTGATTCCATTCTTTATTGCCCCTGTTATGTATTTTGTTCTGCACCTTGTCGTTCCTTGATATTTATTCGATAATTCGTACGAACCTTTAATCATCAGATTGAGGTATTATTGTTCATTGAAACCCAATGTAGTATTGTACAAGTCGAGTCCATAGCAATGAAGTTGATCATTGCGATTCCGCACCACCGGCCCTCGTGAGATTCCGATGCAGCTCGGGCTTGATCAATAGAACGCGGTCCAGTAGTTTCATCACGACCGCATCTTTGTTTGCTTCATAAGCATCTGTGATGGCCTGCAACTTTATACTGGTCTCCTTGTCTACTGCAGTCTGTGCATTGGAGGTGACTCCTGCGTGCTGCTCGCTATGTCAGGTTGTGCGTGAGTGAAGAGAGTGGATGTCACACCGATGCCTCAAATGACTTGAATTCAACTTCTTTGGCCTGTCTGTATTCATCTATTTCTCTGCTTGCTTCCGAGCGAGCGTCTTTCAATCTCTGAAGGCGATCTGGTTCAAACAGTCAGTCACATGAAGTGGATTCAGACTGACACCGACATTGACGTGACTGCTGGACAATCTTGGCGGCTTCTTTCTCTGCTTCAAGAAGCGTCTGTATTCCCTGCGAATGTTGAGCTGCCTATGATCATTTATGAGTTTCTACTGTCATATGCTTGTTAGTTCGCCATACCATGATTGCTGTAGAGGAGTGATTTAGAACTCCGACAGGATGAAAGAGTCGCAGACGAGCTTTAACGTTGCCAACACCAAAGCTTGCAAGGATGGCAGGAAATCCGGTTGACCCACTGCAGACACTTTCTGCAGCGTTAGCAGTACCGGCAGACTCTAAAGAACAAGCAGATATACTTGCTACTTTACGTGAATCCCTTGAAGCGCACCCAAATCCCATACCCATCCTCTGTACAACGCTCATCAAAACTGTGTCAAGTGCTGGTGATTCTCTCCTCAAGAGATGGGTTCTTGATCTCCTCCATTATGCTATCTCTCGCTCTAATCTGTCCAACGAAGTTCGCACACAACGTTAGTTCAATCTTTGAGTACTGCCAGCGTCTAAGTCTTTTAATGTTATTACTTCTCAGTCGCGTCTCAGTCGGTCGAAACGCTGGCCACGTTGCTGCATGATTCAAATGCGCGTACTGTCAAGGTGTCCATTCAGTGTTTGACGACTGTCTACCCACTCCTTTTCCGTTCTTTGTAAGTCATCTGTTACCGGAATCAACACAGTCTCATGCCGCCTCGTGTGACAGATGTACAAACCGTACCCTCCGCCAACAATGGGATGTGTTGTCACAGTGCAAAGCGCGCATCCTAGAGTTTATTTGGTCGCCGACCGCCAGCACCGGTGTGAAGGTCTCTGCCATTAAGTTCATGCAGCGTGTCATCATTGTCCAGACACGCGGTATTTCGGACCCTAGGGTACTCTTCCACCAGTCTCTTCTTCATACGCACGCTCACTGTGACACGCACTTCATAATCTATAGCTTCAGAACAAGAATGATCCCAACATTTCAAACGTCCCTGCTGATCACCCCTTCCTTCAAGGTCCTACCTTGGAAGCCGAAGGCATGAAACTTCTTGAGAGCGTGATCACTATGTTGTATACCAACCAGTGAGCATCTTCATCCAATATCTGTAAGAACTCGCGTATCTGATGCCTCTCATAAGGAACCCTGAGCTTCTGAGTGCGATACTTCACTCCTGGAGCAATTTAGTCAAGCAAAGGCCCGCCTTGGTACAATTAGTCGTTTCGTCACTCTCTTCTTGGACTCCTGCTGCTCTGTCCGGACTCCCAGCACCATCTGTCAAAAGCGTCGAAAAGGCTGTTCGTATATTGCTCATCCATATCTCGAGGTGAGTGACGTCATGGCAGTGTTGAGCTAGGTGTACTGAAGTCGAGCCTAGAGGACCCCATGGCTCTTCCTTTGGAGCTCAGATTAACGAGGCGCTCTCCCTACAAGCTACTCGCATGGAAAGAGCCTCCGCAGAGGAAAAGGCACGAAAGGCTGCTGTTGCTGCGTCTGCAACAGAACCCACCAAGAAACGACCTCCTTCCGCACCAGCAGAGCATCCATCTGATGCTAAACGTATGAAAGTGGACGTTGACATTGCGGGAAACGCGTCTGCTGCATTCTTAGCTAGCTTTGACTTCACCACGCTTCCAATATCACTCATAACCGATCTCATTGTCGCCAATCTGCAAGCATTTACAGAGCCAGCCCTACTGGAGTTGGTACAAACCTACAGACAAAGCAGAGGTCTGGCTCCTAGCCCTCCTGTCTCTAGAACCCCGCAACCCGCCCGACCTACACCAGAAGCGACCCCCACTCCTGGGCCTTCTGCGGAACCTGTTGTGAAGGATGAGCCAGTAGATCCACTTCAAATGGACATTGACGAGGAGGAGATGGAATACGAGCCTGACAGGCTCAATATGGAGGTTAGAGTATTTTACCCACAGGTGACGTGCGCTCATTGCAATTAATTTTACGCCATAGCTTTCGGGGGCCGGGACTGTCGCGGAGGAAGAGACGATTCCGGCGGATTTCCCGGAAGCGCTCACCCTTGACCTCATCGATTCTACACTACTCGGACCAAAAGAATTGACTGATGTTGAACGAAATGCTTTGATGCGTGGATCGGTAGGCCGAATATGGGAAGGAGCGGAGGAGCTCAAGGTTGATTCCGTCGTACCATCGCAATGGCCTGGTGCCTCTCCTACCGATATGTGGATGTTACTTATTGTTCGGATGGTCACACGGGTGGCACATATTGATGGTGACCCATCACCAGCGCCAGAAGATGGAGGGGACGCCGAGACAAAAGTTGACTTCTATTCGCGGCAAGATAATTTACGACAAACGTTATGCGATTACATTATGGCTGATTTCCCTTCACGGTATGTTCTCGATATTGCACCATCACAGATTTATTCACTGACGGCAATGAAGGCTCCATCTTGTCACAACGTGGATGAATGAAGAATGGTACAACGATCGCATCAGAATGGCAGATGACCCTCATTGGGTGCGTACTACGTCTTTATGCTTTTTGGTAAGGTTTGGCCAACGGAAGGCTTTCCAGCGACCAAACTATGAGTCCTGGCTCAATCAAGTAGTTTCCACGTATCAGACCGTTTTGGAAGGCAAGCCTGAGGGCAAGCACGATGGCAAGGACAAAGCTTTTGCACGGTTTCTACTGGATTTACCTTCCGTGCCCCCTGATGTCCTCGGTCTGTTACGCGATCTCTCCGTTGACCCTGACAAGTACGTTCGTTCGTGTATTCTTTTGACATAACTCGGTTCGAGCAATCGACAGGATGCATGTTGGGTTCACCAGTCTTCGGGAGTTTGTTTTAGAACGTCCATCCCTCCGAGCAGAAGCCCTCCAGGTCCTTCTGGAGTTGACCACTCATCCAGGTATGTCAATTGTTTTTGTTGAGCCCCGATGAGTCAATCTCTTGCAGATCCTGTGACCAGGCGTGCGGCAATTAATACCGTGCGAAGATGGGTTCCTGGCATTGAACCCATGGATAGCATGATACGTGATTTCGCTCTTCAAATACTGCGCCGCTTGCAAAAGCGTCCACCAAAAGAGGAGGCACCAAAGGTCATTGATGAACAAGCTAGCGCGAGCGACGAAAATATGGAAGATGGTCAACTTCCCTCCGAGGACCTTCTACAGACGCCGTATCTACCAGATGAAATAGAGTTACCCGCCCGGAAAGCTCACGTACTGCAACACGTTGAACTCCTATTCGCTCTATCTGTCAAGATCCCAGAGTTCTTGGACGAGTACGTCGATCCTGATTTATAATCGCGGTTCTTACTTCATGCCTTTTCAGGATCTTCACGGCGTATGGCCAAATGGAGTTAACAGTTCAAGAAGCCATTCAAGACTTGATCACTGCTCTGATCAAATCCTTAGGTTCAAGCAATGGCAAATTGTTAACCCTCATGCGCACATGCCCGCCGGGGAGCGAATCTCTCGCCCTACGTGTTCTGACGATCTTTACAGAGCATGGGAGACCGAGTGCGCAACTTGTAGCGTTGGTGAAGGGTCTCATCAGTGACCGTGATCTCGATGCTCGCTTCCTGATTCCAATCATCGCAGAAATGGACAAGGTATGTCCCTGTGGAAGTCGATCGTGACCTTGCTAAATATAGTTATTCAAAGCCGGACATCCTGAAATATCTGCCCAGAATTGTCTCCATCCTGAATGGTCAGCAAGAGCCCAAAAATCTGGTTCGATCTGTATTCAGCTCCGTTGTCACGACGCCTCCACAAACGTTTGGGAGCGTGTCATCAAATTTGCCTCGTGTGAGGCAAAGTGAGCTGCTGACACCGGCCGAGTTGATGGTGTTACTCCATGAAGCTGAGAAGGAAATTGGTCTCAAGAGTGCGATCGAAGGTGACAGTGACGTTCTCCTTGCTGGCTGCCTACTAACCTATTGTGGTGCAGCAATTGGTGTCTGCTTCTCAATGACTGATGTCTTCCGCTCCGAAATTCTAGCGGTGGTTATGCAACAGATCGTGGATGAACCTGTGCTCCCCGTTCTTTTCCTTCGTACGGTTAGTGAAACTCGTTATTTACGTTTGCAGTTATTCAGGGTAATAAACGTCCAAATAGGTCATTCAGGCCGTCACGACGTATAGAACGTTGGTTGGCTTCGTGTCTACCACCTTGCTGTCTCGCCTTATCACCAAAAAAATATGGCAAAACCCTCACCTGTGGGAAGGATTTATACGATGTGCCAAGGTTATTGCGCCAGCCAGCTTTGGCGCATTGTTGCAACTGCCCAAGGAGCAGCTTCGCGAACTTGTTGACAAGCAACCGAGTCTAAAGTCTGGTTTGCGAGAGTATGTCACCAAAAGGGCTGGAAACAAGGCACGAGTGGCTGGTTTCTTGGATATATTTGGTGAGGACGATGATGCGTCTCTTGTTTCGCCAGCGACACCGGATGTGGTCATGGCCTCGGCTCCTGCATAGAATGTTGAACGTTGAACGCTTGAATATTCTTAAGTATTCCACTATTTTATTGGTGTAATTGTTACGCGTCGGACGTAAAGTGGCTTATCCCCGTGTATATCGGAAGTAATTACCATCTGTTATCCCAGAGCAATTCCAGAGGGTCTTGATCAGAGGCTCAGAGGGTATCGCTGTGAATCTGATGCACCGTGGCGAACAATGCAGTGAGGACAGCGGCTAAAATCCTCAAATATAACAATATTTCAGCACCCAGCTTCGGGTAATTCTACTGCAGTTTCAGACCTCTTCTGCGATAGTACTAGTGGGGAAAGATTGCCACGTCTACGAGTTCCCTTTGCGCTCAGGCATCCAATCTTGTCCTTGTTAAGCACCACGGCCTGCTCTAGTTCCTACAATGTCAGCAGATGCCAGGCGGAGCAGGTCGCACAGCGACAACGAGTCATCATCTCCAATACCATCACCAAGTTCTGGCACTCAAGATCGTGGTCGATCAAGAACACGGCGACCTTCTAATCAGCTCCCAGAACACAATATGAGAAAACGGTGAGATCCATCTTACCTTCGCCATTACCGGCTTCATTGAAGAGGTGCGTCAGAGGGTATCACTCTTTTATGACTTCCTTTGGCAAGATGTTTCACGTGGAGAAGCGCTGGAAGCTGGTGCGAGAAATGGGTTCAGGTGCATATGGCGTCGTCGTGTGAGTAACAGGTTCGGAGTTTTTGTAGTTGACCGTATTGATGTGCCCGAGATAGATCTGCTGTGGACGAGATCTCTGGTGAAACGGTGGCTATTAAACTTGTCACTCGAATATTTGAGAAAGTCCAGCTTGCAAAACGGGCGCTGAGAGAGGTTACTCTCCTGCGGCATTTCTCAAGTCATGAGAACATTACTGGATTGATCGATGTGGATGCCATCTCCCCCGATTTCCAGGAGATGTGAGTAGAGTTCGTTTAGTGTTGGCAATAAGAGGCTCACCACTATTCTAGTTACATCTTTATGGAGGTGCGTTAACCTGCCATCGAGGAGCTCAACTACTGCTATAATGGTTCCTATCTAGCCTATGGAAGGTGACGTTTCAGATTACGACTTGAACCTTGCACTGAACCTTTGGTAGCGGATTTGCATCAAATCATAAAGTCCGGCCAGCATTTAAGCAACGAGCATGTGCAGTACTTTCTATACCAGATTCTTCGTGGTAATTCATTCTGCTGTGTTGTGTGATCACTATTGATATGTTGACAAACAGGCATGAAATACGTTCATTCGGCCGCTGTCATTCACCGCGATCTGAAACCAGGCAACTTACTCGTTAATTCGGATTGTGAGCTGAAGATATGCGATTTTGGCTTGAGTCGGGGATATGGCTATGCCCCAGACGAGCAAGTGGGCCATCTCACAGAGTATGTAGCCACCAGATGGTACAGGGCGCCAGAAATCATGCTGGCCTTCAGGTGCGACTATTTTACCACTGTCATAATGTCTCTCTTTATGCAGGCTGCTATTAGAGGATACACGAGAGCCAGTGAGCTCGTCCTATAAATCAATCCTTCTTGTAAATGTGAATCGTGGATACAGTCGATGTTTGGTCGATAGGCTGTATATTTGCAGAGCTTATGCTTGGACGGCCCCTGTTCAAGGGTAAAGAGTAAGTTCAGACATGTATTACTTCGACAAGCTCACAGCCACACGTACAGCTATGGTTAGTATATCGTGAACATCGATTTGAATCGAGGTTTGATCATGCTTACATTTAACTCAAACAGTTGATCAATTAAACAAGATTCTTGATGTTCTCGGTGAGTTTTCAACGAAGCCCCTTCGTTCGGGATCTGACCAGTATTTGTAAAGGAACTCCAGAAGAGGATGTAATCAATCGAATTGGGAGTGATAAGGTAGAGATAGACACCAATAGCTTTATATGTCCAGTCCTGACATCATGAGAAGGCACAGCATTATATCCGTTCCCTTCCAGTCAAGAAGGCCGTGCCGCTGTGGAAGTTGCTTCCGACTGCTGACGTGCAGGGTGACTCTAGCTTTTTCATGGCTCTAGGTCAACACTGATGACTATCTGATCACTAGCCCTAGATCTCTTGCAGAAAATGTTGTCTTTCGACCCTTCGGCACGCATCTCAGTTCCTGACGCGCTCGCACATCCCTGGCTGGCATCCTACCATGAAGAAACCGACGAGCCCGATTGTCCCACTGCGTTTGAAAAGTGGAGAGACATCGAGAAGCTTGAGACCCTTGAAGATTTCAAGAAGGCACTATGGGAGGAAATAGAGGATTACAGAATGGAAGTACGAGGTATCACACGCGAGCCAGCAGCGCCTGGCCCACGTGAAAATGCTTGCGGAGAGACTCCTGGTTCCCCTAATCAGTCTCTGGAGTTCCGGGAGAGCGTTTCTGAATCGCGGAGGATGGACAGCCCGGAAGTTATAAGGGAGAATGTGGTCTCGGATAGTCTTGTACCACCAGCTGCCTCGGACTACTTCCGTCCGTGCACGCCTGAAGACCCCGTCATCAATTACGCACGGCGCTCCAGCATATTTCAACCACAACGCCAGCCGTCTACATCTACGTATAGCTCGCCACCGGCATCAACTACGCAACACCCATTCGTACCCATGTTTGATGGCCTGCCGACGAGTGCTAGTGGTATCGTGTTTCCTAACGAAGGATATATCTTACCTGCTCGTTCCCGTGCGGCCTCGACCGCAACAGCAGCAGGAAGTGAAATAGCAGTGCGGAAATTGTTGCGGACTTTATCGACAGTATCAATCCACGAGAGTGTGGAAGGTCTGCCGGGGGGATTGGCCGGTGTGGCACACATCGGTAAATTCATTGTCGGGCAAGAATCCGAAACAGATGCCCCGCCCAGTGAGATGCCGATGGAGTTCAGCGTTCGCACCAGGAAGGAGGGGGAAAGGAGTTAGCTATATAATTTTGTCTTGCATAAAATCATCAGTCTTCCAGTGTAGAATCTATCGATACACATGAGTTGTAAATTTCAATGAGGTTGCTGCGAGTTGAACCAGCTAAAACTACAGGGCACTCTCGCCTCCCAATATCTTTTTGATCTCTGAAAATTGATGAGCAAAATACCTAAGGGATGGACAACACTCACTGTCAATGATATCAAGGTATGCATCCGACGCGGGGCTGTCGGGGTATTCGTCCAAAAAACTAACACCATAATCTGCGCTCTTCCCGATTCGTGGGTCAAGTGGGACCTTGCCCAGCAGTTGAATCCCAGTTTCTTTTGCTAGTCTTTCCGCACCCCCAGTCGTTGGCCTGAATATTTGACTCTCCGTCTTGCATCCAGGACAAACAAACCCTGACATATTCTCCACAAGGCCCAGCACTCGTATTCCCACCTTCCGGCAAAAGTCTATTTCTCTCCGAACATCTTGTAAGGAAACCTCCTGTGGTGTAGTCACGAGCACAGCACCATCGATGCCACTTTCCTTCAAGTACTGGACGACACTAAGATGCTCATCTGAAGTGCCAGGAGGTGTGTCGATGACGAGGTAATCAAGATCACCCCAGTCAACATCTTTGAGGAACTGCGCAATGAGTCCATTCTTCTTCGGACCACGCCACATGACGGCGTCTCGTGATGAGGGCAGCATGAAGCCGACAGACATGATTCCAAGATTATCCTGTACATAAACTGGAGACCAGCCGGATGAAGATGAGTGCACTTGCTCTGAGGCAACGCCAAATATAGTGGGTATAGATGGTCCACAGATATCAACATCCATGACACCAGTTTGTAGCTGTTCATCTGCAGCAAATGCCCAACCAAGCTGGGCAGTGAAGGTAGATTTCCCGACGCCGCCCTTGCCCGATAGAACGAGGATCTTGTGCTTCACGACGGCCATCCGATCGCGAATAAATGGTAGTGCTGGGTCAGGACCCTTGGGTGTGTTAGAAGCGCAGATCTCTTGATTTGCGCATCCGTTGCAGGCATCGGCTTTGCCAGCTAACTCGGATTCTGTGCCCTGCCATTTAGTCCACTTAGTAATGAGTCAGGAAAGTAGTAAACTTGGTTGGAGCTTACAGGGCAGTGTTCCGGTGCGTTTGAAGGGACTGACAGAGAGACTGAAACTACAGCTGAACGTTGTACTGCAAGCATCTGGAGAGAGCTTGAAAGTTGGGTGCAAGAAACGCCAATCCTTACTAATACCCAGTACAAAGTTTTACTAAGTCATTCCCCGAAAAGGGTCACCTTGCTTCTTTCCATCAACTACTCACTGGTACTCATCTATAACTTAACACAATTTCATACGCCAGCGTTGAAACACAAGACGTTTGACTCACGCCTGCGCGTGCAATAACAGATGCGCATATCCCATGCCCACTAGTAGTATGAGCAGAGGATGCTTTTTCGTTTGCGCATTTCGTTTTTTGTCCTCCAATCATTGGTACCCGAGTCACCGTCGATTGAAATGTCCCATGATGCTGCATCTTTCGCATCAAAGCTTCCCCACCTGCAAATAAAGAGTCCTAATTAGGTTTGGCTCGAACACAGACAACCAACCTGCTCCCCAATTGTGGTTGACTACGCGCCAGCACGAAAACGATCCATGACGGGATTATCTACATCCACTCACAGTCATTTTTCTTTGCGGATGTTCAAGATCACAGCCAATCCACGAACCTCGTCCCGCCCTCTTTATCGACCGACTCACAGATCCGATTTTTGATACGGACGGGGTTCTTCGATTCGCTTGTAAATACTCTACTAGATCCATTCATTGGATTCGTCACTGGATTTTGACTCCGTGTGCTGCCGAGCCGCGAGCTCCATCCAAACTCCAGAGCGCAATTCTATGCTTTTGAGACTGAGAGCCGAAAAAAATCCGGTCACGTACGAGCTGCTGTCTCATCATTCATTTGCTAAACCTGGCATCAGGATATCCACACGCCAGACACTTGTCAGAGGATAGCAGGCCACTGCCGTGAAACACTTTCGACCGTTCAGTGAGTTATGCGCTCTCGACCTTGTCCCGACCATCCATCTCCCATTGCTTCTCATTGGGGGGATAGGTCGGAAAACCTCCGCATTTCGACACAAGTGATACCCTGCTGTTCTGGATTGTCCTCGAGACCAAACACGTAAACTTCCGTACGTGTGCTTTCATACAATTGAATAGATCAGCTGATTATACCGCTCTATCTACTTTTTAAGACCGCAATTACGAAGTTGAGTTACTTCGATCCGTGCACGACTTCGGACCTGGGCATGAAGGTTACTATGAGATAAGGGCCATCAGCCAGGCTCAACCCCAAGATCAGGCAGAGTTGTGCAGTATAGGGACGCAAATCATTAACCCGAAAGAAAACGTTGGAGCGGTAGCTCTAGCCAGTGTGTGAGAGAACTGTGGCCTGGAGCTCTGACGCTAACTATCTAAGTGCTGACTAAGCTAACCTCGACCCTCGCTTGCTCCTGCCTCGATCACCCCCTGCTAGGGGGTGCCCACTTCAACGTCTCGTCGGGATTAGGGAATAACTGAACTCCGAAATACGAATTCAATCATTGCCAGCACTTTTATCGGTAATGCCGTGTTTGCCGTTCTTATCACCGCCTTTCGAGTACAGTGCAATGGCTGTCTGACTGCCGAGAATATGAAGCCGCCACGGATACCGCGGCTGTCAAGGAAGATATGACTACGAGTCGAAACCACTTGTATTTCCACTATGTGCCATGCTGGACAGCTCCCGGGCAGACGTCTATGTCATGCACATTACTGAAGCAGTTCTGCTCCTTCTTCTCCCATGACGCGGTTCACAGAAACCACTATCTTAGCGGTGGGTAGCCCAGTCCAATTATCAATTCGTCTGTTCGGATCATTGTTTACCTATCACGCGAGAACCTTGGTACTTGATATTCGGAAGTAAGCTGATGTCTCGGTTAACAGTTACATGACGAGGTCGTGCCGTGACACGGAAGACACAATGATATTGATGAGCTAGCTCAGAGAGCAGAGCAAGACCTATGGTGTTGTCCCGGTCTGAAATCCCTACGACGAGGTGAGACTCCTTAAATAAGCTCAGCATTTGAAAATAGTGACTTACTCGAAGAAGGCGGTGCGCCCTTCGTTTTTCCTTTGGTATGTTTAGATGTCTTACGAGTTCCTGAAACTCATTCTGTGGGCAAACATAGTTACCTTGTCACGTACGGAGCTACCGTTATGTTTGATGGTGCAGTAAAATGGATTTTTGATCCCTGCACGCTGCTGTAAGCTCGTCACATATTGCACTCCACAAATTCATTACCGAGCCGTTCATGACGTAGCATTTACCACCGACCTTACCACCACGGGATTTGCCTTAGCTATCCTGGCCGACGAGTGCTTAATGTGCGTACCTCGCATTCTCCTAGTGAAACGGACCACCACTTGCTCATTCATTGCGAAATCGAATACTGATGCTACCTGTTAGAAGGAAAGACCGTCTGTCTTCTTCTATAGGCCTGGCTAGGGGACTAGATGCCATCGTACGGAATTGCTCATCCTAGTGATAACTACTGGTTTTGCTTTTCTCTATCTATGCCGCCGAGGTCTACCAGGTACGTGGCAACAAAACAGTCGAAGTCGCGCTTGTCATTCCCTACCTACCCATGCTTCGCCAACTATTGATTGACCAGTGCGACGGCATTGGTAGCATTCCCAGCAACGGTCGGAGCCAAACTCAAAATCCGACCATAAACAGCCAGGCCCTGCCGTGCCCTGCAAACCTTCACCGTCACGCCATTAGACAAAAGGGGAATTTGTCGGCGACAATGCGAGCTTGCATGTTGCCTGACTGTTTGTATTTTCTTACCACAATCTCCCAAGTCTTGAACTTGAACTTAATTCACAGGTGGCCTGACTTGGATATGCTCGAGGGATCGACGTTTGTTGCGCCTGATCACGCTAAACAAGGTTTATGCGGCCCGGGTGGATGTATACGCCGCGCATCAGGCTCACGGTAGCTGAGGTTCTCACAGCCAAGGCTGTTGGGGCTACCTTGCTAATCTCGAAATTCATGGGTTCTGATAGATCGCCCACAGAAGCTACAGTGTTTAAAGGTCCGGAGCACGCTATATAAACGCATTTGGATTTTGGATACTTGACTGAGACGTATCTTCTGAGGGTGTAAGCTACGTTACAAGTGTGGGTGAAAGAATAGAATTCGACCATTCTTACTCCAAAGCATACTCCTAATTGTGGTGAGCCCGTTGTACTCAATTAATGATGATCGTGTTGACATGATCCCGGCGATAAGGCTTACTATGTTGGGAAACTCCTTTGGCACTTGCGCGCCTATTCTCGCCACACCCCCGAAACCACGATTGAAACGCGGAAGCTTAACAGAATTGATGGAACGAGTCTGGACAAGTCCCCTCGGTCCCTGAGAGCCCGCTGCAAGGAGTAAAACTCGTGCACGATGTATGTTCTATTTTACCCGCGGTCTCTCATAATGCTGGTTCTATCATATCTAGGCGCGTAGGAGCAATCATTTTAGCCTGCAAGCTCCTACAGTGCGTCTTCTTGATAGTTTCTGGCCGTGGGCAAAAACTGTTAAAAACGTCGTCATGACATTTCTTCTAGAATGTCGTAGTACTTACCGTTGTGGCACATCCTTGATGGCATTTTAGGGTGGGCGGCCACGTCAGATTATGGTAAGAGGGACCAGATTTTAACCAGACCAAACAGACGTGCATTCCGGGCTCGTTTGACCTTGAGACGCGTATTTCCAGGGTGATGCATGCTTATGCTTGAACAAGCTTTGACCTATTTATACATTTAGACGAACAATAAAGAGACCTCTGAGGGTTAGGCAAGCCTCGTGGCATAAATCGGCGCCCTCTCTACCGATTTCGAAGCGAAAGAATGTGTCGACCTTTTAGGATTATGTAGCTTATTTCCCCGCGCAAGGGATGATTTTTTTCGAGCACAAACCCTACTACTTATCGCATCAACCATAAGCGCTGGTTCGCGGCAAGATGCGAAAGTCATGCGATTGGGTTGCCGGAGTCAGACTTGACCGGTGCACATGGGTTACAACATGCATGTACCTCATCGATGACATTTCCCCCGCAGTCGTAAGTACCATATACCCTTGGTCGCCGTGCCCTGCGCTCCCGCCGGCTTCTTTCATTAGCCTCTGCTCGTCGCCGCCCACAACGTACCCACACCCGCTGACTCATAATTGACAGCAATGTGTGCTAATCAATCCGGACTGAGATCAATTTCCGAGCTATTGATTTGATTCCGATGTAAGTCCATTGAGGTTTCTTAGTTGCATGGACATTCGCACAGATCAGTGTTGGGTTTGGAAAACTATAACGTTGCCATGTTCCTGCCGGGCCCGTCGGGTCCTCCTGGATCAGCCTGGATGCCCTGATACGGACGGTTCTCGCTTACCGGTACTGTGTTCTCTCATATGGGAAGGGAAGCTTTACGCGTCAGCCGAATGTCATAAGAACATTATTAGCCCATGCAAGAAAAGCGATTAATATCCATTCTTCCTTGCTCCTTGACATTTCTATCACTTTCTATCTTTTTGCTCTCATTTTCTATCCTTTACACTATTAGTTCTGCAGCGTACTTTCATGTCATCGTCAAAACGGAGAGCCCCGCTCAGCATTGACTTCATAATAGTTGGAGCTGGTAAGTGAGCAACTTGCAGGTTGTCATCATTGTGTTCAATTGTCCTCGCAAGGTATTGCCGGCCTGGCTAGCGCGTTTAGATTGTGTCAGGCAGGGCATCGTGTTCGTGTTCTAGACAAAGTTTCAGGCCCAAACCGGGTGGGTCGTGTTCGCGAAAGCGAAGGCAAAAACTGAACTAAATCTTGTAGCGCGCTGGTGGTACACATCTCCCGCCCAATGCTACCAAAGTTTTGGTGGATTGGGGATTCAAGGATGAGCTACTGAAACACGGACTACGCACGCGTGCTAGCACATTCATTTCAAGTAAGGAACTCGTGGCACGCAGTTGACGTTCCACTCCAGCTCATAAATTGAACCTGCCAGTCGACACAGGAAAAGTCATAGGATGCATCGAATGGAAGGAAGACGTTCTTCAGGAGACAGGAGCGGACTATTTGGTTATACGTGTAAGTTGCTACCTGCCCAACCATCCTGGCAGGTGTTCATTCTGATTGTCATCTTTCTCGATACCCATTGCAGTATCGTGACCTCTACGATATGCTATATCGTGCAGCGGTCAACGCGGGTGCCCGTATTACATTCGGTGCAACGGTCACCAAAGTGCACGCGAACCCGCCACGCGTCGAGCTTCAGGATGGCACCGTCCTCAAAGCAGATATGGTCATCGGGGCTGATGGTCCACGGAGTACAGTCCGCGAGGCGGTCGTAGGGTGGCCAAGCGAAGAGGTGCCAGAAGGGCACAGTGCTTACGTGTAATCTGCCTTTCTCATTGTCACATGTCGGGAACCGCCACTGACAGGGAGACCTGGAGCAGTGCGATTATATCTCGGGATGTCCTTCAAAATGACCCCGAGCTCAGCGACCTGACGCGATTTCACGAAGATAGACCTGACGTACGTTGACCGCCCTTTCCTTGTACCGGGATTTCACATGGTGCACATTCCAGTACCCGATATGGACTGGAGACTCTAGACATGTCATAGCCTTCACGGTGGTATGATTTTCCCTTTGTGGTTTTTTTATGACTCAACCTTCACAGGCAGGAGGCACTGAATTTGCAATCCATGCATTCTTGCCTGACAGCGAAGTTGATGGCGTTAGTGACCAAGATGGTTGGGACGTGATTGTCCCTCGGGAACGGCTACCTTTTCATTTTGAACCGAAGTGCGTTAATTTGATCCGGCATCCGCACAATTGAGCTAACAATATTATTATTTGATAAGATTGCAGCGCTTGCTAGATATACCTGCTACGTATCAGAGGGTGCGACTTTTCCAAAGAGAATGCGCCGAAGAATGGACAGATGAATCAGGAAGGTTGCTCCTCATGGGAGAGGCCGCCCATCCGTTATATGTAAGTCCATATAAGCTCAGAACTCCGATCAGTGATAATAATAATTCGCAGCCTTGCGTTCTACAAAGTTGCAGTATGCAAATAGAGGACGCTGAAGTGCTCGGCACCCTCTTCTCTCGATTACGAGCCTGGGATCAATTACCTCATTTGGCTGAAGCATTCCAGGAGCTGCGCGAACCACGTACGCGCGCCATATATGCAAAGGAGACGAAGGCTTTTGATACAGTATGGGTGGCCCCTGGGCCACACCGTGATGCGCGAGATCAAGCCCTCCATAGCATGATGATCGAAGGGCACAAAGGCTGGGACGAGTCCAAGATGCGCTGGCAGTGGGATGAGATTTGCGAGGTCTTCGGCTATAATGCGCGGGACGCAGCTGAAGACTGGTGGGTCATGTGGGGTATGTTGAGGGAGAGAAGTATAACAAGGGAAGGATCTTGTCCTTCCAGTTATGCTGCGCCTTTCTGTCTGGGGGCAACCGTCACACATTACGCAGAGCCAGTCGTCTTGCGAAACTGACCTCCGGTCACTTTTTCTAGTTGCCAGTTATAGACATTTTGCGTCGTGCATATGCAGAAGAAATGGAGGAAGAATTATACCCAACCGCCGCTACGTACTACTGTATGATACGTATACCCCACATTTCTCAAACATCTCAAGCGAAGCATCCTCTGTATGTCATTCAAAGGGTCATCAGCTTTCTCGACTTTCGGGACCACACCCAACGCTAGTCCCCATGTGCGAGATCTGGTGTCGAACATTTAACTAGCTCACCAGCTTCTACTCCCACCATTGACTCCGAAGTCCGAATAGGGGGAGTTAGGTGGGTCAAGGGGCAATTGGCTCAATATGATTCCAGAATATTTTCGTGCCTTCCGATATCTTCAGCGTGGAATCCAACAATCAGTCGCATGGTGTCATGAGAAGCCAGCAGCCGCAGTAGTTGTTATACTCACAGTCTGTAGGTTTGTAGTCGCACGACTTTGACATGAATGCACTTAGCGATTATCGTAGCCGATAATGTCATATGCGCTGAGCTTCAGACTGGACTCAATCTATAGCAACCTCACTGGCCTTGTGCTGAGACTCCGGATCTGACAGGTCTCAGCAGGAGCATGTGGATCTCAAAAGACTGTCAGTGTTATATAGCAGCTGACGGGAATAACCTAATAGTAATGTAGCGGAGATAGATGCGATAGTGATGAAATGACACTGAAGTGGCATCATGCAAGTACGGTCCGTGCCTTACTGTCTATGAGAGACGCGATTGTATCATTGCTCGCGAATAGCAACCTCTGTAAATAATGGTAAAAATATGAGTGGGCGTTCAACTGAACTAGGAGAGAATAGACTTGCTGAAAAACTCATAAGATAGCCAACATAGCGCATTACTGGGCATGTGCGTCAAAACCCGTGGTGACATTCCCCGTCCAAACCCTTTTATTCCATCTCTCCTCCATATTATACGAAGTGCATCCACCATTCCGCCGACTCTTCGAATCTCGGGGTCATGTGATGTACCTCTGGTCTGCAAGAGGGTTTTCGCAACATCCAGAGGAGTAGTGACACCTGCGGCCACGCCGCCTGCCATACCACCTGCGATCATATGCGTGACGGGTGAGTAGTCGCCCGATGGATTTAGGAGCTTTTTCATGTGTTCATAGACTGTGAATTGCACGGCCGTGAATGGGACTGACATCGTCAGGGTTGTGGGATACGAGACATAGAACGCGGCGAGGCCCTCTTTCTGGTACACGACCCGCAATGCAGTAAACACGGAGCGGAACTCCGACTGGTGCACCTGCATACGTTGCTTGATGACTATAAGAAGTGTGATGAGTTGGGGGAGGCAGCATGAGTAGCTGGGAGCTCACCGTCGAAGGGGTTCATGAGGGCATCGCTAGCAATGGTAGCGGATGCACCTGCCAGTGCTGTGAGAACGCAATGGTGAGTACATGCTGACTACGTGGCAGACAGCCAGGAAATTGGAATCTAGACGCGGGGGATAAAATGATATGGAGGAGGAGGAAGGTAATAGTCGACAGGGAACGAACGCGAATGGGAAACATACATGTTGCCAGCCATTGATTTCCAGCAGCATTTCCACCCGCTAATTCCTTCATCGCCTCATACGTCCCAAAGTGAACTGCATGTGCTGGTCCCGCACCCAATATTACTGAAGAGACTCCCCGCCATAGAGCTCGCATGCCTTCCGTAGATGATATCCGAGTGAATGCATTTCCGATCCCTGTGTAGACAGCGGCAGGTGATGTGGCGAATACTTGCATTCGTGTCTAAATGCCCTGTCAGCCTCATGTCATTGAGCAAAGCTTGGATCCTACTTTTATGCTGTCTATTGGGAACATGACTGCGTGCTCTGTGATACCAGCCTGAGTGAAAAGTTCAGTATGCGTCCTTAGGACATTCCAGTGCGCGAATTTGTCGCAAACGCAAGTGCGAGATACGTGAAGTGAAGACCGAAACTGAAAACTCTAAACTTACCAGAGCTCCGGCGAGCATGTTAACCTGTAGTTCTAGTTAGTGCAAATTTTACTAATAGACCAGCTAAATGGCTCACCCCAAGGCTTGCGTTGGATGGAAGTGCTTCATAGTCGACCTCTTCAGCCATCCAAGTAGTCTATGGAAGGAATGAAGGATAGTAGAAATGCAAACCTGAAGGCCGTTTTTTTGCCGTAAAGGAGTAGTAACGCACGACGAGAACTTCGAAGGATGACCGCCTTACCGTACGGAGACTGAACCCGTGAGTTTAGTGCGGGAACTGTTGGCAGGACTTGGAAGAAGTCAACCTTGTGAGTCTTGGTCGGAAGTATGATCGCGCAGAGAAAAACGCGACTCGTCCGAACAAAACCGTGAGCAGCAAATTATTCAATTAATGCTGATGAACCAATTCTCGGACTGAAAATTAGTTCCGTTTCCAAGTCCTTTTGCATGTCAAAAATCACGGACAGATGTCATAACACGGATCGAAAGTCCTCTGCACAAGTAGCCAAGCACAAGTAAAATCAATACGAAACAGACGTGGCCCAGAAGTAAATACTTTATAGGAATGGGATCAGCATACACATATCTTCCTGTCTCTAATGTTAGTGCTCATCGACTATCATGTGGTCTTGTCCTTGTCCTCCTTGGCCAGACGGTCATGCTCCTCAATATCACTGAGGTCGAGAAAAATACGCTGAATTATTTATTCATCACTCGGAAGATTAGGAAGGACACTCACATAGCTTCCCACGGATAATCAAGCCTATACTTCGGTTAGACTCTCATCAGAAGTCAAAGAACTAAATCTTACCACACGTCCTCCACTTCAGCACCTACGAAGTATCTGATGGAAATTTTATGAAAACATGTGAAATCGATCCTCATTGTAGTACTCACGGGGTATTTGGTGGCAGCTCTCCAAGTTTTGGCTTGAGCTTGTTGTGCACCACAAAGACCGCAAACTTGGTGCGTTTCGAGTCGCGCTCAGACTCTGGAAGTAGCTGAAGTTCTGTTTCAACATCTTTCTGGAGTTCATTCAATGCGTATCTGTACAGTGGATAGGCCGAGCGTGTGTCAGTTACAACCGACAAGAAAAACTATTTTGGTCGAGCTCTTACTGCAGGGTTTTGCGCGAATCGTCAACTTCGTCCTATTCGGATTATCGGTTGGATTCATACAGTAAAAACCGAGGAGTTAGAGCTTACAACAATCAACGCTCGTCTCCCCAGCAATCTTTTTCCGGGGTCTGGTCCTCTGTTGAAATTATCCGTGTCAATATTAGATCATGTGTATAACTGATAACGCCGTACAGCCACTGGGTGCGAATAACCTCGCTGCCGAGCTGCTCTGCAGTTGTACCAGGAAGAGATTCATAGAGTGAGAGACCAATGGCTTGAATCGGGATATTCCTTTTCGTTGACGGGTCTTTCAGGAATGTGCGCTATGAGACCACACACGAGGCGGATTAGAAGGTCGGTCGGGCCGTATCGCTTCTACGCGACATACCAGTACACGAGCTGGGAAAAAGCCACTGTCGGATGAGAGTTGAGTTTAGGTCATAATAATACTGATAAGATGGGACAAAACTGACCCTCCCCCTTTTCGTGGACAATATGAGCGTTAGAAATATAATGAAAGCGACAACTACGAGTTTGGCGTACCGATTGCAATAAACATGTCAGGCTTGAATTCAGACGCAATCTTGTCCGAAACTCCTCTGATAATGTTATGTATGTCATTGTAAGTAGTCCTGACGTGTTCTGGTTCTCCCATCGTGCGAGAAATTGCGAACTGCAGCTGAGCGCTGATGTGGTGCAGATCGTTTGCTGCTTGATCAAAGGAGTAGATAATGATAAACACGTGGCTGTGCACACCTGTTACACGCGTGACTTTTTACGACATTTATCTGGTTGCATGGCAGACAGTAGATCTACGAGCAATGCGGACGCGCCCTCGACGCCATCAGGCACTCCAGGACCGTCTGCACCAAAAGCCATAGGCAGTTTGGCCAAAAAGCCTTCTGATGTGACCAGACAAGGATCACAAAGGCTCAAGTTTGTGCCCACACTACCATCACGAAGAAAGAAAGAGTGAGCAAACTCTGCCAAGTCCAAATTCACGGTTGCTGATGGCGTTGTTACCAGGGAAGTTAAACAGGTATGTGTCGTAAAGTACATCTACGCGAATCATTATCATTCTGAACTGGACGCAGGAAGCCCCTCCATCAACAATCCCTAGTGCATCTACTGATCGAGGGCGCGGACGTGGGCGGGGAAGGGGCAGGGGAGGAGAAGGTCGCGGTGCCGCTCCCCGCCCACCTCCAGTAGAAATGACTGCCAGTGGGCCATTCGCTATGGGACCTGCTTTCGTAAGTACCACAGCACGACGCAGTGCTCCTCGCTCCAATTTTACACCCATCGTTCCATTGGGACCTGGAAATGCAGCTGCCCTTGGTGCTGGTCTCTCTGGAACTGCCGGTCCTTTGTTGAAGCGGGAGAAGGAGACTATAGCATCGAACGTCCTCGTCGAGAAGGAGACCAAAAGTGAAGTTGACGACGATTACTACTCTGATCCAGACGAAGGTGTCGAGATTATCGACATGGAGAACGTGAGACATATGGACTGGATGGCTCCAGAAAGTTTGCGCAAAGAACGTAGAGAAAAGAAGAAGAAAAAGGTCACTCAGGTGAAGATTGAGGATCCATCGTCACCTTTAGGTTTAAAGAAAAAAGGTAGACCGTTCCTAATATTTTTCTGCTACCTAAAGCTCGGACAATCTTAGAAGAGGCTATCGACATCGAGGAAGTGGACTTGGCTAATGCCCTCGATCTTAGCGAAAGCGAGGAAGAGGAAGAACTCGAGGACCTCATAGATGACTTCGCGCTGCAGGGTGAAGCGGACCAGGTGATTATCCTAAATCTCCATCTGGTGCTCGCGCTCATTCTCAATATAGGACGCAGACGTACGGCAAGAGCGTCTCTACTTCTTCCAGTTCCCTGAGCCATTCCCAACATTTGTTCCCAATATCTCGTCGACCAGTCCGACGACAATGAGTGTTGATGAGCCCTCGTCAGATAGTCGCCCGCGTAAAGTGTCCTTCGCAGCAGACGTAAAGCCACCAGGTCCTAGCGGAGATCCAGCAGGCGCATCCACAGGACCAGAGACAGAACAAACGAAAGACCTACCAACAATTGATGGTGTCATCGGGCAGCTCGAAGTATATCGCAGCGGGACCGTCAAAATGCGTCTTAGTAATGGCATCCTCATGGATGTTCGTCTAATTCCTATATTTTTGCTCGTATCACTCGTGCTGAGAGTTATATCCAGGTAACTGGCGCAACTCAGCCATCATTTTTGCAGCAAGCTGTCCATCTAGATCTGCAAAACAAGCGCTTGCACGTCATGGGAGAAGTCAACAAGCGGTTTGTTGTCTCGCCAGACATAGATACACTCCTTCATGCGATGGAGTTGCGCGATCAAGCCGAAGCCGAAGCCATGCCAATTGATGATACGAATTTAATCCAGATGAACTAGTTTGTAAAAATCAAGTACTATAGAAAAAATTAATCGATACGTTGTCGCAATGTGCAGGAGACAGCGGACAGCGAAAACGTGTGTGCGTGACAAGAACGTGGAAAGAAAGTGAGGTAACGAAAACACAATGAATAATTATGCATGGTCCGGAATGTAAGTCTAGAAAAATCGTGACGGACATCGAGGACTAGGGCTTCGTGGCTCCCAGGTTGTTAATATATTTTCGCCAAACTTCCTCCTGGTTATGATTATGATAAGCTTCGTTGACGTAAAATTTCTGGGGTGCCACTTGCTGATATGATGATAGCATTGGTTGTGGCGGAGGCATACTCGAACTGGGACCTGCAATACTTTGATTGGACTGCGTACTTGGCTTCATGATCGCAGCTTGCAGCGCAGGATCAAAGAACGGTGAAGGCACATTGATATCCTCCTGCGAAGTTGCGGCGTAGTACGGCTCGAATGTTTGAGTAGACGGCAGCTCGAATTCCCTGGTGGCTGGTAATACGAGATTGGGATTTGCCAGTGCTGCGTAATACTGAACGATGGATGGGTCAGCATCGGATAGTTCTGATGATCGTCGGTCTGAAACGGATGCGCTTGAAGCTGGCGAGCTGAATGGCGTGCCGGTGATGCCGCTCTTCCGGGGTCCGAGCACGTCTGGATCACCAGGGTTTAAGGATGATCGAGGAGATTGTGACTGTCTGGCGTCTCTCTGCGCGGCCTGGAGCGAAGTGAAGGCACGCTCACGCAGTTTGTGGAGGACAAGCTAGGAATGCGTCAGAAAGCATGCAGTCGCAAGGCCTGGACTGCATTACCATAGTTGCTGGAGGCCGACAAGGAAGCGATCCCTCTTCGTAAAGCACCATCCCCTGATCCAGTTCTTGCAACGCGTTCGATGCAAGAGTACATCGTGGGCTATCAACCACTATAGCTCCGAGGATGATCTGCTCGCCACATAAGATGCGTTGTCAAAATGAACTCAATAGACTTACGCATGCAGAGAAGACGGTCGACCAGAAGAACCACGTTCGATCCGTCGGTTTTGAATGCACTCGGTACAACCCATTAAGGCTGGAGATCAACCGACATGCACTGCGATATACAGCTAAGACCGAGGGCGCATATTTGTGCTGAAGGGGGTTAGCAGGGGCCTCTCGAACCGCCTGTACGAACCAGCTCCGATGGATGTACATAAGATCTATTGGTCATTAGTCTACTGATCCGAAGCATAATTATACCAACTTACTTGCTTCCCTTTGACACAGTGCAGCATATTGCTGCATTGCCCTAGGAGCTTCTGGAGACCAAGCACGTCCCGCTTCTGAGGCTTCCATTGGTGATTGTAAATGTGACGGCAGGTTGAACTTCCGTATCTTTCGGTCCAACTCGAGCAATGCAGAATAGCTTGGAACACGCGTGCTGAAGACATGCTGCACAGAAATCCCTAAACAGCTTGCCGAATAGCGGAACTGCCAGGCATGCCCTAAAACACGTAAAGAGGTGGACATGAAACGCTTCGCGCAGAAAATAGTCAGATGAAACTTACATCCCATTTCAACCGCACCCGAAGGTTTGATCGTGGGGTCGAGATCTTCTGGAAACCAGCAATCTGTATGGTTGATGCTCAATGCAGGTGGACGACCATTGATGATGCTCTTTGAAACAGTTCAGCGGACAGAAATATATCAAACATCAACGAACGTACTGCCCATGCGTCGACCGAGTAGATTTCCCAAAATAAAACGCGTCGTCTTTGTATCTCTTCCTGCCCTAGACCCCAACCAGCGTTATCGCGTTCTGTGATTCGTCCATCAGTGCGCGCCACCAATCTAGTGTGAGGATACACTTACGTAGACCGATCTGTGACATAGTGTGTAATTGTGAGTTCTTTGGTTCTTCGGAACGGCAGCATTATGTTTACCAATTGTGCAAGTCTTGCTACCACGCCCATTAGAAGCCACCTACTATTGTTATTCGCACGATCAGACTGGTAGATATACCCGAAGGCCATGAAGAGGGCCTGTACGGTAGCGCAAGTAGCGTCTTGGTAGATCGGATCGAGGGATAGCGCTGCGCGAGAAAGGGCATGGTACTGTTCGGCAAGCACCCCTGAAGATGGTGATTGTTCGTAAAGGACTCCTGAAGCTAGCAAGATGAAAAACACGGAAAGTCGGTGGGAATGGATGTTGTTGACGTTAGGGGAACCAGTGTGGCCATACAATGGGGTTAGAATATTTGTCACGAAGTCATCTCGCACGATTGGGTCGAACCTGAGATTACGTGGGTTAATGAACTTGTCGGCTGCAACGCACACGATGAGCTCACATCCATGCAACATTTCTATAATATAGCTCCATAAGCTGTAGGGCTCGCTCACGGGAAGGGAGAAAGGGTAAGAAGAGAAATTTCGTATATTGACTGTCCCTCAGACCGAAGGGGTATGCATTGCAAAGATCGATGATCTCAAATGGAAGTCCCAAGCATTTGGGGTCAGTTGGGACGCTCTGCTGTGGTGGATAACTGTCAGGCTGTTGCGTGATTTACATGAGCGATGTTGTCTTCCGATAAGGAAGTTCAACAAACCGGAAACAATGGTTGAAAGTACTGTATGGCGCATATAGTCAGGGGCATGGTACAAAAACGACCAGAATACGTTGCCTCACCTCCGATCCAACAGATTCGCCGTGATATTTGGTGCGGCCACTGTCATCGATCGATAAGGATCCGATGCTTTCTGATACATCGCGAACTTCATCATCGTAAATAGTCCGGAGTTCGGGCAGTTCAGCATGTTCGTGTGACTGAGAGGGAGTTTGCATGAGAGGATGCGGTTCTATTCCACCACGATTAAATTTCTGAGATTCATGAAGTGCCTCTTCAAGCTCTTTGATTCTCCCCGCCATAGTTTTTACCTGTTCTGACAGCCGCTGAGCGTGAGCCATTAGAACCCTTTCATAAAGTCAAAGTTAGATTCCGAGTCGGAGCTGAAGTACAGCAGCCGAGAAGAACACACTTGTTTCCTTTCGTGGCGGCGAGAGTCCCTAGGGCGTCACGGATGAAATGAATGAAGATTATAAGAGCGAAGTTCTTACCCTCTGGACAGATATTCGCACATCCACGTCGTATACATGACTGGCACGGGAACACCCTGCAGAAGTCGGCTATCGAAGTGCATATAGACTTGCTTATTGGGCTTACCTGTCGCACTTGAGCTTGGATCTAGACGAATTCAAGGTCAAGTAGGACTAGTGCTCTCAACTGAGTAACGGATATGACATACCGGCGACATTCCGCGCATGACAACCCGGACTTTCTGGCAGCCCCTACATTATCCATACCAGGAGTCCTAACGCGTATACTGCTCTCGGGGTCAATATTCATGATGGGACATATGGCGTGATTCAAATTTTGTGAAGGTGAACAGTGTAAGTATGATGGTAGGCATTCAAGTGGAAGTTTTGGCCGTGATTACCTGGTTTTAATGACGAAGTCCCCTTTCCTCTTGCTGGCAAGACGCGCCAGAGACCTAGGGAAGCCCGGAATTTCTACCTATCCTCCGGACGCCATAAGCCAAAGCGGTGATCAAGACAGTAGGAAGAGCTACCGCCGTGACCGCCGTAGTGGAGCCAAGACAAGAACACGTCTCGGTTTACAAAAACACGGATTTGAAATGGAGGACTCGGATGATCGACAGTCTTATGCTGCTCCGACGATAGGCTGCAGCCTGGTGTCAGCCTGCATCAGACTGGCTGGCTGGCTATATTGTTGTTATATAGATGCCTTGTAAACGCCTGTTAAGTTCACCCACATTTAGCTTTACGGACACTAACGTACTGCTTAGACTTACCCGACATTCACCACGGCCGCCATCGAGCAACTAAATCGACTTTTTCAGATTCTAAGTCACTCATTTGCTCTCCGAGATACCCGTAGTTGGCTAAACTCGAGGCGATTGCAGCCTATAATCTTACGTTCACTCTCGATTCCGGCGTGCACCAACTACGACCATGTAATTTTGAACGGTCTTTACAAGTACTGACCCTGATAATCCCGGGCCCATGCCTATCGGCCAGTGATAACGTCGGCATCTTCGTGCCAAACGTTCTCGCCAATCACTTCTTCGCTGGGCTAGCATCAGATCGCGCAAACTTCATGTCCATCAACAGGTAAATTTAAACATGCTGCATTTAACCTAAACTCTACATGCACGTAGTACAATATGGGAGTACCTTCCGTGCTACAGTCACATCTGTCCACAGAAGAAAATCGTCAGCGATTGTCGGTAAGGAAATCCAGACGTAGAAAAGGAATCAGTCAAAGCGGGAGGATACTGCCAAAGCAGCTCCCCCGAAGGTAGCTGAGATAAATTTCTGCACCGCAGGGTGCGCTCCTGCTAAAGCCAAATGCCTCAAACATCATGTACTAGTGAACCCAACGGTTCAAGTAAAACATAAATCGATAGGAAAGACTCACCATGCTCCGAGTTCAACGCAGGTCGACCGATTGAATGAACATGAAAAAAAAAAACAAAAAATTACATTTGGGAAGATTTTATACTTCCGCCATCTCGCCTGGCTAACTCCGACAGGCTTCTTCCGGCGCTCACTGTAACATCGTAGATCATGTCGACCCCAGGAGCTTTTGCAGACTCGCCAACGGCACAATCACAGCCTTCTCCTTATACATTCTACCCGCCCGGAACATTTCCTGATGTATCTCAGCCGCAGTCCTCTCAAACCGCTACTGCGGCTGGAGGCTCAAGCTCCTCTACGGCCGCAGCAAACCAGCCACAATCACGTCAGGCAGCCGAGGAGGCCCGCAAGGATCGCACTCTAGCTGAATTCCTTGTTATGCTTGATGATTATGAACCCTTGGTACGCGTGTAACTTTCGTAATCCAAGTGGAGCTGAAAGTGCTGTCCAGATTCCCAATGAAGTAACAGACTACTATCTCCAGAGGGTAGGGTTTGAATGCGAAGACGTGCGGCTGTGAGTACCCCAAGACGTTTTCTGGTATATTCTCATTACGTTCATTCTATGCAGAAAACGCCTGCTTTCCCTGGCTGCACAGAAGTTCGTATCAGATATTGCTGCCGATGCCTACCAGCATGCTCGCATACGTACGAATGCTGTTGGTGGTCGTGCCCGAGGCCCCCTCACTGGGCCAGGGTCAAAGGTACGTCACTGTTCTTCACCGCCCTGCCTTGCGTAAAATCCCTTGCTCCTAGGATAAGACAAGGACCACGCTGACCATGGATGACTTGAGTGCCGCATTGGCCGAGTACGGCATTAATGCTAAAAAACCAGAATTTTATCTGTGAGCACACAGAGGAGTTGCTTATAGATTTATTGTTTTCACCATCACTTGTTCAAATGTATTCTAGATAGTAGCAAGCACGGTAAATCAAGAGCAAGTGAAAGGGGGAACACTATGAACTCGCATGGACTGTCTTCCCTTTGTAATCCGCGGATATCGGGTTGAAAATGACACCTCGCTTGTGAATGACTTCGTTCCTGTTCTTACTCTTTAGTGGCGACACCATTGAACCTGCAATAGGAAACGAGCTGCCTACAGTGCCTTATGGCCGCACTATATCGTCGGAGGGTCGTACGCACAATGAGTGCGATGCCAATGCAGATGTGACTGCAATTTTCACTTCTTTGAGCTTGACAGCTTCATGAATTTAGTCAAGATTCTACATGCGCTTCACAGGCGAGGAACCGCATCTACAAATTTAATCGCTCACTGTTGACCAGTTCTCGCGACCGGAGAAAAGAAAATACCGTGTGGAAATTCAACCCCCTACACCTCAAGTTAACCAACCCCAGCCTAGCATCGAATCCCGGGCCCTCTTTGTACCCTTAATTGGACACGATCGAAATCCATTTATCCCTTCACTCGACCGTATTCCCTCCACTCGTCTGGACCTACCCGTGTATAACGAGACTGTCGGCCTTTTTACTTGCCCATTGGATCAAAGCTCCTTTGCATCGGTAATATATTTCTTAAGACAACCGGAGCTTACAGCCTTACAGCAGACCTGCTGGATCTCGCACGGCCGCTGTGCACGTCACTAAAAAAGATGAATCATGGCATGCATCAGCTCCTAGTCAGTTTGTCATTCTTAAATTTCTCGTTCTTAGGGGAAATTCCTACGCGATACAACAATTTCACAGATCACCAGATGATTTGAACTTCGACTACTTACCAGACAGGGACTTGTTGCTCAAACATCCGAGACCAGTGATAGACGTGACTAACTAGCACCGGCCGGAGTACAAACGACGTGTTCGTGCACTCAATGCTGGACCTACATCATCTCATATGTGCTCCTCAGTGTCCTCACCCACTAGTTACAGCTACCTATTGCCGGACAGTTTGCGGTCTTTGCTTTAATTAAGTAGAACATGTATTTTTCATCCTTGAGCCATCGAGGTACCTAAGTATCTGAGCTTACATGAGCGTAGATGGCCAAATATACTATTCATTCATTCACCTAGTGCACATCGACCTACGTTCTTAAAAATGATTCTTGGTTGCGAGGAAGTCGACAGAGAATGGGCGTGATTAACAGGTTTGATATAATTACTACAGCTAGGCTATAGGTATTCATAACTTCATCACGAATCGTCGACCGAATAAACGACAGTCAAAACAATGTCTGCTAGGGAGGTCCTTGCGTTACAGGTCGAGGAAGCAAGCTAGAATGGGTGTAACTGAAGCCCTTGGAGGATATTATCGACGTCAGATAAGCTCGTCTCCTTCCGAGCAACTTCCAGGAAAACTTCCCTTTCTTCCCCGGCGGTGTTGTCTCTTTTCGAAACATGCCAGTGCTGTGGTTGTTGACCTCGAGAGAAAACTTCAGTGATGTGCGATTCCCTATTGCAAGGACGTCAAAATTATACTGGAATAGAAAAGGCGCAACGCGTACTGTTCCAATAGCTGCTTTCCGCTGTATAGATGATCCGACTTCGCAACGAAGTCAGGACTGGCTATCGTAAAGTGGTCAAAACTAATTAGATGGTTATCCCTGGGCTGCAAAATCTTCGTCGCCGAAGGCAAGATCTCAGAAGTCCTGCGCATACCCGTGTGAGTTTCGCTCTTCTACTCTGAGTGCTCATACGTACCGCATCGCTTCTGCAACAATCAGGTTCTCAACGTCATGTAGCATTTGAGATGCAGCTTCAGATATAACATGTGTGTCGTAGTCTTCTACATTATCAGCATCCGCTATGAGAGCCACGGCCAAGCTTTGACACTAGCAAGACAAGGTAAATGCAAGGGAGAATGAGTACAAGACTGTGCTTACTCTTAGATGTATAACTTGCCTTCGGTGAGTTTCCAACGGATCACCGCTTTCAGGTAGAAACACAAAAGTACAAGCAAAGTCCAGTTGACGATAGCGATCTGATTTCTCGGGCTCAAGAGGGGATGTGGATGAGCCATCTGCGGGAAGTGGTGACGGGACTCGGGAAGGTCGTGGAGTGTCTCCGTTGTGGTCCACCTCCGAACGCCCTTCATGCGCAGCATCAGGAGCTGTGACAGATAATCCATCATTTGCCTTCTCCAGAAGGCCATGTATATCAGCGGAGGACATTGCATCCTCCAAAGCGCCCCTGTCAACTTCCGTTACAGTACTCGTGCTTTCCGCGACGGAGGGATTAGGTTTAATTTCTTCTCGTTCTATCACCGGCGATTTTCGTTCAGCGCCTTTCCCAAACGTCAACGCCCCGGCCCAACTCCAGTTTCGACCCATACTCATTGTGAGACTAGAAGGCATGCCCAAGAACCCACCGGAGGGGTTTCTGCCAGAAACGACTTCTTTAGCTGCCGTGGTTGCAGTCGCTCCCTTTGCAGTGAGTGAAGAGGCTTCCGGGCAATCATCCGCTTCACGGCGTGGTAAATGGCGTGGAATTAGAGAGAGAAGGTGTCGCGAGAGTGCAGGTGGGTGATTAGATTGTCTATATCTTGTAGACGGAACTACGTGAGGAGGAGAGAGAAACAATGCATCCAGTCCAGCTGGTAGCTGCGATGAAAAGGTATTGAGTAGAGGTAGAATGGAGGGGTATAACGGGTGAAGCGACAAGCCTAAACCAGATCGGCTACTCAGCGATAGATACGCGATGCCCAGACGCACAACGCACCAAGGTCATCGTTTAACTCAAAACTCTTGCTTAAATCCCAGGACCACGCCCATACGGTGAAGAATCTTTCTAGCTGCAACTCTAATGCTTCCTGCCCGAGGGAAGTCAAGATCGAGGTGAAGGACCCATGCGTAAGTTTGAATTGCTCGTATCCCCGGAGCAGGTGTGTGCGAAGTGCGTAATCGTGAAGCGAGCCGTCATGATAGTCATAAGAATGTTGCAGAGCGCTTGCTTGCTCTTTCTCCTTTCCCTTTCCCTTTCCGTTGCCCTTGCCCTTGCCCTTATCCTTCGGTTTGGGCAAGAGCGTCCGCGGTGTCTTTGCAAGCTCTATCGCCTGGCAAAAACTACCATGAGAGCGCATCAACAGATCGAGAGTCGGCGTACTGCGTGAATCCAGAAGTCAGGCTCGGGATTGAGCATTATCATCCTTCTCGACTGAGAGTGTACATTGTGGCAAGAGTCGGTCGGATGGAATATCCTACTAAGTGATGAACATCTCAGTGCACAAGGGGAAAACCTGAGACTCCTACTCAGAGAAATTGACGAGCGCCTTGGCGAGTCCAACCTGCCTTAGCATTTTGTCGCGCGAAGCAGCGCGCACCTGTGAAGTGTAGAAAAGGATCTGTGCTTGCTCTTCTGCATCCTCGTCGTCTTTGGACACCTCTTCACTGGCACGCAAAGTCGGGTTATATATCGTCAGGTAGAGCAATGCTGGATGAAGCCTGCTCATGTAGCGAACCTTGGTTGGTTATGGTGGAACGGGGAAGGTTGCTTATTGTGAAGGTCAAGCGGGTGTCCATGTCAGAATGTCACCCACGCCCTAAGCCGCCACAGTGCAAAGTATCCGAACGAAAACATTCTAAGCAGTAACTAATTAAGATACGGGATTATGCAGGTAAATTACAACTCGTAGCTCTATAATCGTGGTATTTCGTCAAACGTCCATGCTATCATCAGCACTCTGCCTCTGCGAATTCATGTCGGAAAATGGGTTCATGTCAGGATCAGAAACCGCTGGTGAGGGTAGACCATTCTGACTACTACCAACCCAAGAGTCAATGTTTTCGTGCGCGTGGAATAGCGAACTGTGCAGGGGGTCGTCATCGTAGTCAGGTTCCACTTCGACTGAGGACGTCGGAGAGGCTCTCGCTGACGGGTCGGGGAAATCAAACTGTTGAGACGCAAGTTCGAGAGGACAAAGAGTAAGACCATCCTCAGCAATCAGATCATCGCTCTGCGCCTCCAACGTTGTCGGATCACCATCATCAAGGGGAGGTGGCGATGATGTGGGAGTCGACCTTGTGTTGGATCGCGGCGTGAGGTATCCAACATTACTAGGCTGTTGTGTGGAGGGAAAGGGAAAAGGAGTTGCGCCGCTTTCACTGGGCGGTGTCGGAAGCTGCACCTCCGGTTCTGCAGCGTTTTCTTCCTCCACTTCGGCGGCAGCCTTACGACCAGCTTCCTCTATCTTTTCGTTGGTCTTGCCCCCCAACGGAGCGTTGCTTCTACGTTTATAGAACAACAGGTAGGCGTTGGAATTCTTTGAAGATTATTAATTGGCACCAAAAAAAGGACAGAAACTAAACTTACCACTGCGTGACTGGCATCAGATCGTGTGACATACGAATCATCGAAGTGATACCACTGCTCTGTCACATGGTTCAGGGCATACGCGCGATAGTGTCCACCACCAAGTCCCCCAAGGTGCTCATCGACGGCATAGAGATCATAAATGAGAGGCTCCTCGATATCTCTGATGCCAAGCTCGCTGATGTCGGCTCCACTCTGCGCGAGCCTAGTCCCCACTCGTCTTTCACCGACAAGAGCAGTAAGGTCGAGATTCTCAATAGGGAAGTCGACGAAAGTGTCGATCTTATCGCGAAGCGCGCGGCTGTTACTGAAACGCTTGAGGTGCACAGCGAGAATGTCCGGGACCTTCCAAAGGTCGAATTTCTTCGTAGCTTGCTGGTGTTTCTTGCAACGCGGGCAGTACCACAAGTCATCTTCACCCAACTGCTCCTCCTTCGTGAACTCCGCTAAACAATCATCAAGTGTTATCCCCTTCGACTTCTGTGCTGCAGCCAACTCCTTGGCCTCCAAGTACTCAACATGCACGAAAAGCACCCAATCATCCCACCGCGAGTTCTCGAGCTGAGAGGCGCCAAAGTAGTATGCCTTCATGTTCTCATCGAATTCGCAGAGGAAAGCGTCACCCTCCTTCAGTAATGGACCTCCCGATTCGATGTCTTCAATACGGGTTTCCCATTGCTCCGATCGGCCGTTACTGGAACCATAGCCACCTGCGGTGTAATCCTTGTAGCCAGTGTAAAGGCGCAAATTGAAGACGCCTTGTTTCGTGCCAACGATATACGCGTCAGGTTCCATCCCAGAATCATCCTCGCCAAAAATTCTCTGATCTGCAATGTCGCCCTCAACGACCATCCCGTCAACTTCGCTAACATCCCCATTCTCTTTGATCTCTGCGACGGAGTCGATGGGCGAGACTGTTGAGATAGGGATCGTGACAGTATCACTGGAAGAAGGATCGGTTTGCCAGGTATACAGGTCCTTCCAGTGGACCGTCCATCGATGTAGGCGTTCGATGACAGCATCATACATGCCCTCCACAGATCTTGCTTGGTCTCTGTTGACCACCACGATGAATGGATAGCCAAAGTTGTTTGTACCACGAGAATAATTAGAGTAGGCGGGACGAGGAGGGACCACATCCGTCAAAATCACAGGAAGGATGAAAGGATCAGTGTCCTTTTGCTTGTATGAGCGACTCTGGCGCGAATTACAGGGCAGTTCGAAACAGAAAATCTGATCATTATCGGCCATATCGCCGCACAGGATGCTGTCATCAAGATTCTTGTAGAAACGGTGATTAAACACCTCGAGAGTTAGCAACTGGAGCTCAAGTGATCAGCAGAGAACGTCGATAGTGTGCGAGTATGTACTGACTTTTTTGGGCCTAACTCCCATCCATCGACCAAGTAGATTCTTCAGATCTTTGAACGAACTGTCGCGACCTATCTCGACTGGGACCTTTTAGTACATTGTATTTAGCGAAATGAATGAAAGACGGGACCGAAATCTTACCCTCCTATGAGGAAGGGACAGGTCCCACGGAACATAATGGACAACGTGCCACCACTTTTTGTTTACGGGCAAAGGAAGTGTGAGATACATGAATGGATCGAATGTGATAGAAACCTGTGAGAACGATACTCAGCGAAGGGTGGTAAAGGTTCGCGCAATACATACCTTCTCGCACTCAGGGCACACCAAAGTGCTCTGGTATTGACCTTGAAAGAGGTCGACGATAACGCTATCGTTGCGCTTCATATATCCGTCCCAAGACGTCTGAGCTAATTTGGCGAGTTCGAGATCACCACCTCCTTGCCAATCTGGTTTCTCGACGTAAGGCTTTTTGAGGACACGATTAAGGTCCTCGTGTAGTCCATCTAGTAGGAACGCAACCAACTCCTGTGAGTCGTGCTGCTGGTATCCGCTGAATTGAGGGGCAAATCTCTGCAGCTGCGACTTGAATTCGCGCGGCGAGTACGAAGCGCTCGTTGAATCCCGTGCCCAGATACGATGCAGGAGGAGTCCAAACGCCTCTGCGATGGCACCGTGCATGCCAAGCGGGTTGTCGGGATTGAGTTCTTCTTGATAGACGCCAGCTATGATATAATGTTAGCATTACTGACCACCGGCCGAGAGAAACACCCACAAAGAAAATAATCCGTCAACTCTTTTGTATGCGCAAGGCATTGAAGCGCTGAGTTCATGAAGCAAGTATTTCCCCTATGCTCGTGTCAGTGGATCAACTGCTATTTGACAACAAGGCGTACATGTTTCCCAGACCAAGGGTGCCAGGTTCTTGGATAATCTTACTGCTGCCCTTTGAAAACGCGAATGACTTGAAGGGAGCGACTGATGACTCCTTCGCCTTGGATGAAGAGCCTCGCCGTGACGGCGACGGAGTGCGAAAAGGCTGAGTATTTTGAAATGCTGATGTTCGTTGGTTACTCAGACGGCTGAAGAAATCGTTGTCATTGCTAAAGAGGGGTGGTGGTACGTGTACTGCTGAAGGTGGAGGTGCTCGCACAACTTGAGAAGCGTCAACGATCCAAGCGCCATTTTCTTGAAATTCGACCACGAAAGGATCTTCCGGTTCTATCATGCTGTCCTCGACCGTCTTGTCTGTCCCTTCACTGACTAGCTCTGCTCCCCATGATGCAAGTTTCGATACGGGAAAGTAAGAACCGAGGAATTCGCCGGGTTCAATCTTCCAGATTCTGTAAGGAACGTTGCTGCGAGCGGTGACAGCACAAACGAGCGCCTTGAAAAGGTTCTTCATTGGGTCTTTGATAGAGACAGTGGCATAGGAATGCGGAGGTCCTGCGATATCAGCATCAGGACCCAAATCTTTGAGCACCAAGACCTTGAGACGCGGAGGACGAAGTTCCAAGGCGGTCTGCAAAAAGGCTTTGGCGATGACGGATCGCGGGAGCGGATTTATCGGCTGACCATACCTGAAGGGATATAACGAAGTGAATCAGAGAAGTCGAGAAGTGATACGCACCAAGCCACAAGCTCAGACCAAGCTTCTTCGGGTAAGAACTCGACGTCAATGTGTTCGACTAGATTTGAGGTAAGATTTCCCTGGGAGTCAAATAGAGGGGAGTTGTCTGGTGGACCCATATCCTTCTCCTGTAATGACTCGAGTGACTTGTCTGACAAGATTCCGCAAGCGATCTCCCAAGGTCTGAACCATTGGCGAGATATGATATACCAAGTGTCGCCCGCGACCATAGGCTTGTCACGTAGGTAATTGATGCGTGCCACTTTCTGCTCGATGGTGAGAGAAACTGGTTGAGTCGGGATATCTTCACCCTGCTCTGCCATGTAAGCATCAATTTCAATCTCGTGCTCTCTTGCAGAATCAATGGAAGATATAGGATCTGTCATGATAGGTACAGGTGTAGCTGATGAAGGACCTTCTGAAGCAGAGCGCTTTACAGAAGATGAAGAATCTGATTGCATAGATTGGGACCGCTGTCTCTTTCGACTTGCGGAAATCAATTCTGTTGGTTTTAAGGAAGGTGATGCTGCAGGTGATGGCAAACTCATGACATTTAAATGAGAAACCCCCTCGACAAACAAGAACGCGTATGTAACTCATTTTTCCCACGGGGGATACGGATCGACATGAGCCTTCGCATAAACTTGAAACGTGTTAGCTGGGACTTTGCGGTTGCCCAGACTTGTTTACTTAATGGCCTTGAGCCATATCTCGATCATGATTTGCTTCTAGTGATCTTCGATGGGCCCAGTAAGTGAAGATTCCTCTAGCTGATATGTCATAGCATGGTAGAGCCTATTACATGCGGCTCTGGCCATGAGCCTTCCCTTGGCAATGACTCGAACTTTGTGGGTAAGTAAGCCCTCCCTGATCCCAATATGGACGAAAACTAACGTATGGTCGACGGGCACTAATTATAGGCATTGCCTTTGCAGACTCGTAAAAAAAATGGACGCGGTGCATATTATTATTGTAGCCGCGGGTCACAGACTTATGACTGTGTACTAGTACACCAGGACGTTCATCTCCGTTTCCAATATTCCATCGATACCCATACGCATTCACCAAACAGTGCTCGGCCACCGAAGCACGCCGGATATGAACAAAAGCAGGTGCGTCTCTTTGATATTCGCGTTTTGTTTTTCGCTTCAGGGAAGCATGCGTACCCGTAGTACGCGCTTCGGCAACAGGTTACAGCAGCATGTTGCGCTGGAAAACTTTTGAGATTACTATCGAGAAAGCGCTAAAAAAGAACCAGGAGTGTAATATGCATGCAGCATGTCACTCGATACGGGTACCTAACTAAATAATTCATTTTTGTCGATCTGTGCCGCTAGTGAGGCCGCGCCACTATAGCCAGACGAACTGGCTCATCCGAACACTCATTCGATTCCAGTCACGACGTAAATCAATTCATAGATCGGCACCTCGCTGATCAGCACTTGGACCGACCACGTCACGGTTACGAGTTAACGTTCTGTGCTGAAAGTTCGCACTATGTTCTGCGACCTACAGCCACATATGGCGTGACCGAGCGTTCTCTTACTTTGCACGGACAGTATCCGGACTCTGAGGTAAGTCTGTCCTTCTCTTTGAAGTGAGAATCGGTTTAATATGGACAACTTAGGCCAAAATGCCACCTTCAAAAAGGCGGCGCACAAGTACTGGGACGTCTGTCGCGTCTTCCCAGGCCGTACCATCAAACTTTTCAAATTTTGGGAAAGAGGAACTCCTCGAAGCGACGGATCATATTGGACCTTTCTGTTCTCCTTTCTACCGTCTCTGTGCTGCACTCGCAGGAGAGAAAAGTACAACTGTAACTACCACACCAACTCTCCGTCAGCGTCGCGGAACGCAGTCTTCCTACCGGGTGCCATTCCTGGTTGTACAGCTGGCGGAGACGATGTCCTCCAATACATTCTGTGTCAAATGCTACTTAGCGCGCTTGCCCCCAGATGGGCACATGGTCTCCGACTACACAACATCAGCCAATGTCGGGACTAGCCCTAACAAGGTATCGTCCGTACCTTGTCTTGACAGCGTGACGGGGGTGACTATGCAAGGAATATCTGATCGAAGGGAATTATATCTGAGGATCCTTGTGCAGATGCCTACGCTGCGCTCCCTGACCACGCGTAACTCAGAGCTGTCGACAATCATCAATGTAATTCAGCCAGAGACCGAAAAAAAACTCCATTTCGAAGTACTAGAAAAGATCGCCGCCTCACGCCAAGTATAAAGGAGATGTCATATAATTGATGAAAGCGTTGGGGGAATGGGTCTAACGTTGCCATCTTTGAAGGTGACGAGGTGCACCAACTCACGCAGGGTTGATTTAAGCCTCCTGAACTAGGATACTGTCATCCGTCTGGGTGTCAATCACACTGAATCGGGTTAATAGATCTCGCCTAGATGAAGAGAAGAAAATGGACATCTCAAGGCCTGTTTAAAGCATGTAAGTAGAACGAGATGATAGCATGCGCCCAATATTTCTAGTCGACAGATGCCAGTCTCAATAGAGTTGCGCGTTGGCAATCGCATTGTACCACTGGTACATTCAACGCATATAGGGCACCACTTAAGAGCATTGATTAGAAGGAGAGCTACGTTGAGAAGGGGCAAGTTGTGAGTGGATTCTCGTAGTGGATCACTGAACACAACTCTGCCACGCAGACAAGTAATCGATTCCTACGGGGTGACATGGATTAGCCTATAACTGATACACTAGGAGACGGAAGCCAACTTTCAGATATCAACAGTTTCTCCAACGTCCCTCGTGGCATAATCTGAATGCCTTGAGGTGCTCATTCACCTTGTCCCAATGACGCATGGCCGTAATCGAAAGGATGCCGCATACCAGCCATTGCTATCACTTTCGGTAAGGCTAAAGAGACGATGAGAGCAAAAAATCTAGGATTTTGGACAGGTGTCCGCGAGCACGAGATTATAGAGGTCGTCTGCGCCAACTATCGATGCAGGATACTCATCTATTCCCTTCGACACATTGGCATTGATCGCTAGGTGAGCGCTCTTCAGAAAAAGGCACTTACTTGCCAGTAAGATGAGGCCGCGAAGAGTAGTGATGTTGGATGGGTCCGCCTGCGCATGGCCGTCATTGAGGTTGATGACCTCAAGGCAAGGCTAAGATGTGGCACCCATAGCAGTGAGCTCCTCGTCTGATAAATGAAAGGAATTGACCATCAAGAGATGAAGCCCTCGTAGCTTGGAGAAGGCCTGATGGTATCTATATCAATGGATGCTGGGCGAGGTTCGTGGGACTTGTATGACTGCACTAGAAGATCCTTGTCTTTGTTGACTTGACAAGGTATGAATAACTCCAGCAGTCCTTCAGGTGACGACCATTGGTTCATCGTGATATGCAGATGAGAAGGCCAGGGTTACGTTGGACCACCTGAATAAATGCATTTAGACGAAGGGAATCAATCCCAAAGCTCTTGATCGGGGAAAAAGGTGGTATTTGAGGGAGAGTAGGATGCGGACACTCTGGAAAATCGTACGGATGACCACTGATTCCAGTTTGGTTACACAACAAAGGGTGCCATGCAACGAAAGTGGTCGCCGCTACGCTGAGCCGCTGAGTTGGTCGCAATGAAGCGTTTGAAGACGAGGAAGCTCATAACTACATTTGACACAATGGCCATGATTGATTTGTGCGACCCGTACCCGAAAAGTAGGCTGGTCACCAGCCTGTCCATGAGGCAAGCCGTCGATAAGGTTTGGGTAGCGGTTGAAAGTTGAAACGTTGCAGATCGACTCACGTGGACAGGCCATCTACGTCACGGTCAGGTGCCTATCGCGTCTATATGATTATGAGCTTAGTATTACATGTAAACGACTCGTCCTTCCTTCCCACCCCGCAGTCGTCATGGTCGTACAAAGTAAGGCCTATCATTGTCATTTCATTGTAATTGCTCAGCCAACTTTGAACGCAGGCAAGCATTTCCTGAACACAGCACCCTCTCTCGTGCTCGATTCCTTAGAAGGACTGTGTTCAATCAATACACATCTGGCTCTTGATCCGATCCATAGAGGTAACGTTGCACACCGATGACCAGGATCTTTCACTAAAAAGATGTGTAGTCGTGTACCTTGCTGATCAGGACCGCTCCAAAGTTGCCCTCCTCTGTGGAGGTGGCTCTGGCCATGAGCCATCCCACTCAGGTTTCGTAGGTAAATAAGCCCTCGCATTACATTCCAGAATACGTTGACCTGGATGCAGGCCAGGGGGCTTTGACCGGTTAGCAGAATCACTGTATTCTTTATGCAGCCATGACTCCTGACCAACATTCACAAAGCTGCTGTATGTGGCAATGTCTTTGCCTCTCCAAGCGCTGGTCAAGTTCGCCGTGGAATCGATCTGATTGACAACGAAAAAGGGTGATCTCATTGTTATGGCTGTAATCTCATTTTGCTAAAAGTGACTGCGTTTAGCACCATCATTGTTGTCAAGTACGACTCATCGCGATGACTCTTGTAGTATGAGATTCGCTCATGAATCTTATATGTAGGAATTACACCGGCGATGTGCTCAATTTTGGTCTAGCAAAAGAAGAATATGCGGCCCGTTACCCCGACAAAGCTGACCGTGTTAAGTTTGTCATCGTAGGAGATGACGTTGCTGTGGGAAGAACCCAAGGCAGTATTGTCGGAAGACGGTATGGACATCTCTCAAAATTCCACTGCATCATCTGAACATCCTACAGTGGTCTCGCCGGTGTTTGTCTCGTCTACAAAATTGCAGGTGCCCTCGCGCAAACGGGCGCTTCTGTAGATGAGGTCTATGATGTCGCCCAGTTCGTTTCCTCTAGGCTCGGCACTATTGGTGTTGGTCTGGACCACTGTCATGTACGAGTCAACATTCGAGTATCGAGGACATTGTTGTATTCACGATCATCGCTTCATGCAGGTCCCCGGCACCGCTGTTCCCGATACACATTTAGGTGCGAATGAGCTCGAAATCGGTCTCGGAATTCACAACGAAAGTGGTCACCGCCGCATCTCTCCTGTTCCACCTCTCTTTGAACTCATCCCCACTCTCCTCGAAATGATCACTTCCACAACAGACAAAGAGCGGTCTTTCGTTCCCTTCAAGAACGACGGCACGGACCGTGTTGTTCTCCTCGTCAATAACCTCGGAGGTCTCAGCGAACTCGAGCTTGGTGGAGTAGTTGCCGAAGTGAGGCGTGCCCTAGACAAATCTGGAATTAAAATCATGCGCCTGCTTTCTGGCTCTTTCATGGTTTGTCGAACCCCTTTAGGTTTGCTAGAATTGATGATAGCCCTTGCTAGACAAGTCTCAACATGCCCGGATTTTCGATTACTATGCTCCTTCTCCCCGCCGCAAACGACACGGGAACTCCGTCCGCCGATCTCATCCTTTCCTTACTCGACGACAGTACCAACACCCCAGGATGGAAGTGGTCCTCTCGGTCTGTCCCAAAGTCACCATCTATCTCTTCGTCCTTCCCGACTGCAACCCACGCGAAAGCCTGGTCAGCCTCGCTGAAAGCCCCTGATATCAATCAATTCAACAGCGCCGTGGAGCGTGCATGCCGGGCCCTTATTACTGCTGAACCCGAGATTACTCGCATGGACAGCATCGCTGGTGATGGGGATTGTGGACTTACGCTCAAAGGTGGTGCTACAGGTACTTCACGTTATGGTCATTATATGCATATGCTCATTACATACATACAGCTGTGCTTGAGGCTCTGAGCAAAAACAGCATCTCTGGCAACGATGTACTTGGCAGCGTCATCACAGTCTCTCGTATCGCCGAGAGCGCGATGGGAGGGACTAGCGGAGCCCTTTATTCGTGAGTGAAGTTCCTTTCAGTCTGATTTTTATCTCATAATCCTCATGCGTCAGAATATTCTTTTCTGCACTCGCCCAAGCGCTCGCTAAAAGCTCCTCCTCGACAGCCACACAAGAAGTGTGGTGCACGGCGCTAGAAGCTGCTCTAGGTAGTTTGTATACTTACACCCGGGCACGTCCTCCTTCTCGTACACTGGTTGACCCTCTCGCTGCGTTCATCAGTGTGCTGCCGTCCGGCCTTGCGGCAGCCGTGAAGGCCGCTAGAGAGGCTGCTGAAGGGACGAAAAACATAGAGGCGAAGGCTGGCAGGAGCGCATATGTCGATAGCACAAAACTGATCACCGAGCAGGTCGCTGATCCTGGGGCATGGGGCGTGAAAGTTGTGGTGGAGGCACTAGCTCAGTGATAATATTTTAGGCATCTCACGGGATTGATTTTCTAACATGTAACTGATGCGGTCACCATCTAGGCTGTTTATTGAGAAGCCAGAGATAGGCATAGCGAGAAATGGCTAAAGTGACAGTTTTGGTCAGTCTGTCAAATATCTAGGTTGGCATGCACACACCTCAGGGATATAGCTTATGTTTTTGAGACAACCCTACAAGGCGTGAAAGTGGATTCCTTTTCGTGGACAAACTATCATCACATGGTTTCAGCACAAAGACTGGGCCTGCTAGTAGTCAGGATGACTGAGGATCTATATACCGCAAAAATGTTGTGAGCAGGTTTCAAACCAACTCTGAGTCCAAGAGAAACAGATTTTGACTCTGTTGTGGTAACTACTCAGCTAAGACCAGTCAGATGGACCTATGAGGAAACCACCCATGAGTCAATGTCAAGGGTGTGTTTTGATAGGAAAAAAATGTCATTTTGGGAGGTTTTGAACCTGCACAGTCCCAGAGGAACAGATTTTGATTCTGTTGTGGTAACCACTTGAGTAAGACCAGTTAAGATGAGGCTCCAAAGAAATCATCCACGAGTGAATGTCAAAGTGTGTTCCAATGGGAAAAAAACCTCGTCATTGGCACGTTTCGAACCTGCACAGTCCAGGGGAGACAGATTTCAATTCTGTTTTGGTAACCACTTTGAGATCAGACCGACAAATAATTAAGTTCACGCTTACCACTTTTGGCTTGGCAAGACTGGTCAAAGATGACGTCTACGAGTCGAAGAGCAACAGTGGAAACCACATAGGATTAGCAGTCATTTGTCAACGCAAAATGAAATAAAAATTGTGTTTAATTCAATGGACACAACATGACAGGAATAAGCGAGTGGGGGGCTGGCGCTGGCGCTGTTACTGTTGTGGACCCTGTCATAATAGATTAGTATAGCGACTAAATAAATTTTATCCTAAAGAGTTCATTCCACCTCCAATCCTAAGTCCTTCTTTCTATGTACACTCATGTGTCTCGCAAGCTGGTCCGGCCTCGCGAAAGACTTTCCACACCCATCTTCAAGACAGGAGTAAGGACGTGCACCCGTGTGCGTTCGTAACTAGGAGAATAGTCTGATTCAGAAGCTAGACCTACAATACACACAAAAGAGCCTACATGTTTTGACAGATTCGACGACTCAGTGAAGGCCCTGAAGAAAGACAATGAATCAGTACTCCAACAACAAAAGAAAGAATCCCATACTTCTCGCAATACTTGCACTTGAACGGCTTGAAGCCATTGTGCGTCCGCTTGTGAATCGTCAGTGCACCCGTAATAGCGAATGCCTTGCCGCACCCGGGGAAATCGCAGACGTATGGCTCTACAGTGCCCAATGAGCTGACCGTCGAATGCAAAACGACAGAAAACTAAAAGTACATACTCTCTTGGGTATGCCTCCGCATATGCTGCTGCAGCGTAGCCGTTTCTGAGAAATGTGCATTACAAATTTTACACTTGAATGGCCTATGTCCTGTGTGCGACTGCATGTGCCGCGCAACCTTTTGTTTGCTTGAGAACCCTTGCATGCCACTCCGAGAGCAACCCTCCCAACAACACTCGTAGTGCGCTTTACCGCTGCCGATGTGGGCAAAGAGGATGTGGTTTGTAAGAGCATCAGGAGAAGAGAATGTTTGCGTGCACCCGCTCCATTTACAAGGTTTGATAGCGCTTGTAGACGGGGAGTCTGGCGAATGAGACTTGTCCCGAGGTGAAGGGTAGGGAGGGGCGTCTGTGGATGATTCGTCACGGGCAATATTTTCCATACAAGGTGGAGGTGTTTTCGGTGGTGGTGCAGTGCGCGTCGTCGTCGATTGCGGGAAGGGGTAATTGATACCAAGATGATCTTGCATCAAATGTGTGGTAAGAACGTTAAGGACAGTATCCGTAAATACAGTCGTCGAAGAACTTGAAATCGATTCTGTACAGGGCAACATAGCGCAGTCTCCCCAGTGGCACGACAAAGCGCTGGGGTCGAATTGTTGATTCCGCGGAACGTCTGAGCATACCTGTTGAGGGGCTGATTCCTTCGTTAAATTTGGGGGGCGGAGATGATCCAAGTTGACGTGCCCGACTAGCTCCATAAGGGACGGGAATGTAGCCTTGCAGTCCGCCCACAAACAAGTAAACATATGTGGTGAGGACTGCGGCAGGTGTTGTGACAGGCCAACAGGTGTAAATTGAGTCGCCACCTGGGAAATGTGGGGTGAAGAAAACGCCGAGCTAGTAGATGACATTGGGCATTCAGGAGATACATCACCCAAAGGTTGAGCTATGTCACTGTGTTCTGGCAAGAATTGGGACATATGCTGTTCGCGGTAGTCGCTTTTGTCACATCCACAAAAACCATTCGTTGGCTGTGGGTTCCAGTTCGACAGTGTGAGGCTTGGGTCAAGGGACTTTGGCTGAGACAGATAAGAATGGTAGTCGGTACAGCATTGCAGCTTACAACGAGAGCAATTAGAAAGCGCATGGTGACACAAGATATAGCATACCAATTCTTCGAGACCAGAACAATTGCCACAGTCCTCATCAGGGACGCATGCGCTGTCGCAGATTATGTCACCATCAGCGACATGGCAACTTGGCTCAGGGTGGGTGGGATCGTTACAGGCGACGACGACACACTGCTCAGTGCATTGCGAGGTCATCTCTGGTATGGGGCATGCTGCTTCTTTGCATTGATTCATAGACCCTTGTGGACAGTGGGAGCATGGCGGATACAGCGGGTGCATTAATGAATCCTCACTGCGATCCATACCAGCGTCAAACCCTGGAAGGGCGTAAGGGCGGAATGAATGGTCATGGAGCTGCATGGACAAATAATTGATCCTCGTCCGCAGATCGGAAAGCTTGTGGTAAGGTGGGCTGATCGTCAGCGACGCCGATGACGACAAGCCAAGGAGGTTTTTACGGGGTGAATACCTGGAAAAATGACGAGTTAGAGAAAGGGAGACTTTCCCTTGATTGGCTTGATGTGTAATTGCGGTATTTTCCATCGTGAGCTTTATTGGCTTGGTGACTGTGGAGGTCCTCCTCAAACGTTAGTGGTACGGTATCAAGTCTGTCTCGTAAAATATTCATATTCATATTAATAATATTACTACACGATTTAGGAATTTAAATATTTTTGGGGTTATCATCCATATTCATCAGAATCATTGAACCAGTTGTATGTTTGCATTGTGCAACTTATACTGCTCGCAAGGAGTCAATCCACATATAGTTATGGCTATGAGACGGAGATAACAACACCTGTGCAGCATGTGTCATGTATGGCTGTTCAAATCGAGCATTGCATGATTATCATAGCATGCAAAGCTTTGAAGTTTAAACGCTAGGCTTCCCTCTGATGTCACGAAGCAACGGACTATCCAGATCGTTGCGCATGTGCTTATCAAAGTAATAAGTCTCTACGCGCGAAGTGAGAAACATAGACGCTCCGAGTCAGTGCCAATTATTTAAGCAGATCGAAATTCAATGACAGGTCAAATATCGCTAGAAAAAAGTGTCCATAGACATAAAGATCTAACCAATATTCCAAAGCAAGAACAACTAAATAGCATACGTGGCAACACAGCACAGGTGTGAATGCCCGGCATAGTCGCTGTGTATCAACAGCGAGCATCTCAATGCCAGGAGGCGCATCAGTTTCCCCGGTATCTACCCTCTGGCTGGCTGCCTCTGCTTCCGGGCGCACCTCTCCGCCAGCTCATTCGACATGGCTTCTAGGGCTTCCATCGCCCCAAGGTCCTCAAGGCCAGGAGTCCTGCTGTCGGCAGATGTGGTAGTAGAGGTTTTCGGAGGCGGGTGCATATATGTGTTGTGGCCGGGTTGTTCTAACACCATTTCGGCAAGTTCTCGGAATGGTGGGATGTCTTTCGATGCATCATAAGAAACCAAAAGCGGAGCAGCAGTTAGTCCGGTAGTCATTCGGGTGGGTAGTACTCGTCCTGGGTTCTTCTTCAGTATGTGGAACTTTTTGTGAGAAGGGATGGATCATACCTAGTCTCTTCGCTATGTCGTATCCCTTGAGTCGTTCCTTATCAAATTCAGGGTTAACAGAAGAGCCCTCCTCCAAAGCAAGATAATCAATGCGCTTGTCGATGATAAACCGATCGTTCACTGTCCATGGTGCGTCATATAGCACTTCGTCTACCCAGCGACAGTGCCGCATAAGCTCGCAACGCTCGAGATGTGAGAAATGAGGTGTAGTATTGTGAGCTCGACATTGCTCATCCGACAGCACACCGACAATAAGATGTACGGAAGGGAATGAGAGCTTTGCTTGACGGAGCTGATGTGCATGCCTTAGATAAACTTTAGTGATCGTGCAGCATCCACTAGCGGCGTACTCACCCAGCAGTTAGCACATCGAATACGCCGTCAACATACACTCTCAGAGTGATATTGTTCCGTGGGAATTTTCCTGCACTAGACGCGGTAAGTGCATTCTGCACATATGCTTGTATATCCACAGGACTCAGCGCCACCGTGCTGAGTCGTTCCTTGGCTGCATCGGACGGGGGAAGCTCATAAGTAGTCAAGGCCGGAATATGATGCAAGTCGGCAATGCTGGACTCCAAGGAGCGCTGACCAGGGTTAGAGATGACATCGTAGTCCTCGTCGCTCAGGACAGACGAACTATCCATGATGGAGCAAGTGGAATGGAAAATACGTCAAGACAGTACGTACGTATGCGGTGGCGTTGGGGGCTAGCGAAAATGAGAAACACGAGGCCATTCCTCCTGCATGGAACATCGAAGTACAACTTGACCCATGCGTCGTGGGAACTTTTAATTTGGCCATAACCAGTAACCATTACTATTTACTTGAATAGAGCTATAATTAATTGCCGTCGTGCGTAATACTGCGTATCTCAAGCGTATCTACCATACAATTCAGTCTTATCAGAGCTAGCTCTCTTTTCTTCGTGGAGGGTCGACCAGGACGAGGAAAACCCTTTTTGGTCAGAGCACTGTCTTCCGCATTGCGAGCGTAAGGAGACATCATATTAATCGTGGGCAGCAGCGCACTCCGCGCAACCCCTTACGACCGCTTTGATCTGCCAATGGATGCACACGCACAGAAAAATGAAAGTATGGTGATGCGAGCCTGACACAATAATAATGGCTAGCCTTCAACCTCCGTGGCATGCTACATCTTCGCGGCACAGCCAGTCCTGCAGCCCATCACCACGAGTAAAAAGCGGGATGACACCCTACAATTCTTGATTCCAGACATCAGCCCCAAAGACCAATATATTGCATCAGTGCATACAATTTTCCGCGGCCACGCTCCGAATGACCATTAGTATGTGCATCGCGCGCATGGGGGTCCTTATGGGTTAACCAGACGGGTCCATTCAAGAACATCTGCGTGCGTGGCTTCCTACCCGCACCCGTAGTACACTATCATTTGTGGCTGCGCTGGGAGAAACTGCGTGCTTGGACGTACACCAAATTGGAGGTGCGTAATTATCGCTAAGCACAAGACATTATCATGATCACAATGATATAGATCCGGGGTATATTGGGTCTATCTAGGGGAGACCATTAGATACATCAGTCGACTATATGAACATAGGTACTCAGAAACACATCAAAACGTCAGTCTAGTAAGGAAACAGGGTAGCCGCAGTCGTTCTGAAACCACGATCAAGCCTAATTAGTAAGAGTAATCAAGAGTATATTTATCGCAATCAATGTCGTTCACAACCACTTCCTGGAAAAGCTGCATCTGATTGGGCGCAAAATATTTGCATCGCCTGAGGCGAAGGTCGTGGACGGGGACATTGTGTTGGGCTCGCATTATAAAGACATCCCGAAGGTTTTGAAGTTGAAGTTCTTCGCCGTCGAACAACATATTTCGGAGCTCCAGAATACGGAGCGAGGGATACGTTACATTTGACGGCCCTTCAATCCGGAGCGCAGCGGTTAAGCCTCCAATGAAGTCTGAGTACCCCTGCACATGGATAGATTCGAACTCCCCAGAAAAGAAGGTTCGAGGTCTGCGTTGCGCGATGATCTGACATATATTGATTGCGGTGTCTCGCGGAATTTCATCGAAGGGGGGACCATTTGGGTGAGCTACAAAGTCTTGGTTGTAGCATTCGATCGAGAGTCGTATGTCATCATCTTGTGGATTCCAGGAATAGTCGGAATTGATCGTCGTCGACGTGCTAAATTGGACAGCAAATCCATCTGGGTAGGGTTTTACGGCACGTAGCGACCGAAAGACGGGACCGGATGCATCAGGGTGTTCACCCATGACCGAAAACAAATCAGCAAATGTTCGCGGCCCTGTAATTGGCGAGAGTTGTAGGGCAATCTTGACGTCGATGGGAAGGGCTAGATGTGCGAGGAGAGATACAGTATTTTGGAGCGAGATCCCGCTCAACGCCATGCTTTTCAACCGGGCGAGTGGCACTTTGTCGAAGGGTATTGGTTGGACGGATCTTGCTAATCCATACAGGAGCGTAAGCTGCTCCAAGGCAGGCATACATCGCAGAGCTGCAAGGAGGTCCGGCAAGGATGGTCTTACTACACGTAGAGTTCGAACCCCGCCAAAAATGCACGATGACCATATGCGGTCGGAAATAAAGACATCGAGGTGCCGAAGTAAGGGTGCTTGTCCTTGGAAGATGGGGTTTGGTGTGGACAACGTTATAGGAAGGCTACTATAGAGAAAGAATTTGAAATTTTCAAGTATCGGTGCAGGCTGAGATGATAACAAGTCCATAACGTGAGCGATTTCATATTCAGATACGCGTAATTCGAGGTGTTTGATCCGAGGTAGGTGTAAAAGGACTTTATCCATGCAATCCTCTAGTACTGCGATCGCAAATGCCGAGTAGCTGACGACCAAAGGAGCCTTCTGCGATCTCTCAAGCATGACATCTAGCCAAAGCGGAGGGGTACAGCGGATTAATGTCCAAAGAGTCGGGCACTCGAGGGCAACTTTGCGCCAGTATCTGCAGACGTGTGTGACTACTAGACAAGCAGGGGCATCACCGATGTCATCGATCATCAAGCTATCGTCGCTATCGTATCCATCGAGACGCTTCTCTTCTTCGATGTGGTTGAAGACCATCAAGAGAATCTCGTCTGGAAGGCGCGATACGGGGACTCGACTATTGCTGCGAGAACGAAGGACGCGCATAGACTCAGCTGATGCAGCAGGAGCAGAGTCTTCATCGATGTGCATCATGGGAGATCTAAGGGGCGGAGTTGTCAGTCGAGTGTAGACGAAACCTCGGTCAGGTGAAGAGTTACCCTTTGTGACTTGACAGCAGGTTTCAAAATTCAGTGTTTGCTACAGATTCGAGCAAGGATTCGGGTATAATAACAATAGCAGTGTCCTGCGGATCTATAATAGATAGTTTCTCTCTGTCGTAGCGCGCGATAATGCAGACGTCTAGTATGTTTACCTATATCAAATAGCTTTGCGCAGCGTAAGGATGGGTTAAATGTGAAGGAACAGTGAAATGTCTTACCTCAGTCGTAGCACAGGATAATTCGCAAAGGTCTGCAGATGTTAGAGTCACATCCGCAGAAGCTACTTAAATAGATTTAAGTTCTTGTAGCTCAGACCGTAGTGAAGCGAAGATGTTGGACCCGCGGATCCAAGGTAACAAAAGATTCAGTAGTCGCAATAGATAAACAACGTAACAAGAGCGCATAATGTAAAGTAGGAAAATGACGACACACAGGAGAACGAAATCTTGTTAGTAGACTCGGCCAAGACTCGGTGGATGCTTGCTCCAGCTGAGATCTGAATTTTAAGTAGCAGTATATAATCAACATTCGCGGACGATGATAAGTTCAATGGCATCATACCTTGTCCTATTTTCTCGCCTTCTGGTGCATTGAGCATTGAGCTCTGTTAGTACTCGCGCACGACGCACTGTCGACGCTGAAAGCATTACCTGAGGCTGCGGGTCTTATATGCTCGCCGAAAGCTCGACATATGACCGATTGATCATTCGACGACCAACTGAATGTCATGAAACATCATGTAGAGAAAGCGAAGGTGATTCTACACCTTGAGCGATGTTGTAGAGTGTGTAATTCTGACGGCGATGGCGCTTTGCTGCGAATGCTAGCGGCTGATGACTCCCCTCCGCGGTCATACTCTCCACATATACCCCATTAACCCAGTCCTTCAAGTGGAGTTGCCTGTAGGAGATCCAGAAAATCAGGTTCGCTCGCCTGCCATATTGTCGTGTATCCCTTTCAGTCCCGAATTTCTAGGCGATCCGGAATATGTTATGATCGTTCACTGTGCACCTGGTTCAACCACCACGAGCAGAAAGCGGGACACCACCACCAAGTTCTCGATTCCAAACAGTTTCCACTG
>MU179315.1:326482-342105 GCA_016767475.1 Suillus weaverae
CTCGATTCCAAACAGTTTCCACTGGGTAGTGCCAGTGAGTGGCAAGTACTGAAGCAGGACGCATCAATCCGAGGTAAATCAAACTCTCGGTTCCGTCGGTTAGTAACGTATTTACTGTCAGCAGCAATTGAGTCAGTGAATAGAGCTATAATTGTCGTCATGCGTAATGCATGCAGATAGCCTTGCCCAAGTAGCAGACACTCCCATCGTTAAGCCTCGTTGCTCACTCGATCAAACTTTCTGAAGAGTCATCATATCTTGCATATGGCTCCCGCACAATCAGATTTATGTCGTCTCACTGGCAGAACATCGTGGAAGCACCAGCATGAAAGCGGCCGGTCTAGGTTACTGCTTGCATTTCGAGTGCTGATGTGCAGCCTGGTAATCATTTCACTAGTGCTCTATAAGTTCTGCGACTCCAATTTCTTGCCAATCTGCCATCTTCCTCGTTTTTGGCTTGCAGGACCTTGTGTGCTTGCCGGGTCCATATCTCCGAGCGTCAATTCTACCACATGCCCTCAATGGACGGCTTTACAGCCAATCAAGCATCGTGGGCTCAGCGAAAACTTAGATATGACATACAGCTCAGAGGACTTCAAGCAAAGAGCCATTCAGGCCCTCGGAGACGCAGTACGTGTACCGTAAGTCCTGATGTTGTATATCACTGTGCAAACATGGACGCGCTCTTAGGACCGAATCGTACGACGATAATGGACCGGTCGGTGAAGACACCCGATGGGATACATTCGCAGAACTTCATCGAGTTCTTGAGGCCTCGTTTCCTCGTGTGTACGTCGGGGTTTTCAAGTCTGAGTTGTCATTTCATAGCTCATTTTTTAATTTCTAGTTACGAGTCCCTCAATGTCACTAAAGTTAATACGTATGGTCTGGTTTTTCACTGGCAGGGATCAACTACGGCAAAGCCTTACATCTTGGCCGCTCATCAAGGTTATTATCCTTTGAACATCCTACTGAATCTCGGTTGACATCAATCCAGATGTTGTACCAGTTGAAGGACAGACAGTCAAAGAGTGGAAACACGATCCGTATTCAGGGTACTATGACGGTAGGCAAAATTTCAACCCCGCGAGGTGCTACTTATACGTGTATTATCACAGGCACGTGGATATGGGGTCGTGGTACTTGCGATGACAAAAGTGACTTGATACGACAATTGCTCGCCATCGATTCCTTGTTAAAGCAAGATTTCTCTCCTGCACGCACCCTTATACTCTCGTATGGATTCGACGAAGAGTCCAAAGGCATAGAGGTCAGGCAAACTTCTACATACAAGCTCCATCATTGATGGGTCGCTTCAGGGTGCTGGTCATCTTGCTCGATACTTGGAGGAAACGTACGGGCGCGAATCTTTTGCCTTGCTTCTTGACGAAGGATGTACGTGGACTAAATGTTGCAAGTAGCACGACTCAACTCTGCGTTAGCTCTTTACACGGACATGGGTGGCATTGTTTTTGCGACTCCCTCGACATCTGAGAAGGGATATTTCGATGTAAAGATCACGCTTTCAACTCTGGGCGGTCATTCGAGCGTACCACCTTCTCATACGGTGTGTGTTGATCACCACATCTTCTTACGGATAATTGATCAGCAGTACTGTACAGAGCATCGGTCTTCTCTCCCGTTTCGTAACAGCGGTGGAGGATAACTCGCACCAAGCCAGCCTTTCCCGAACAGGAACCCCGTTTGCGACGACGCAGTGCCTTGCGGCCTACAGTCCATTATACCCCGAAGACTTGCGAAAGCTCGCAAGAAAAGCGGTTGAAGATGATGCAGCTCTGAAGGTGCTTCAAGAGCGACTTCTGGCTTCGGACCCCCTGTACAAAGCAATGCTTGGGACCACACAAGCAGTAGACCTCGTTGAAGGCGGCGTGAAAGTTAACGCTCTCCCAGAGCGTGCCAGTGCAGTGGTCAATCACCGCATCGCAGAGCATAGGTCTTGCTTCTTTTGTAGATTTCTAGGACTTTGTTCACTTCTTACTTTTAGTTCTGTTGGCGAGCTGCAGCAGCACATGATCGACATTTTGACCCCGTTGGCAATCAAGTATGACCTCGCACTCATCGCGTTCGGCAGCAACGTGACTTGTGGTGGTGCTGGTCAAGTCGTTCTGTCCGACTTCCTCGGGACGGCCTTGGAACCTTCGCCTGTGACGCCTACCGAGTATGGTCCTTGGGCACTCTTGCAAGGAAGCATTAAAGCTGCCTTTGAGAGCTCCCCTACCCGCAACAGCAGCAAGGTCGTGGTTATACCCTCTCTATCTATTGGTACGTCGGTTGTCTGGTTTGTACTGCACGATTCTAACGAATGGTATCAACCAGGCAACACTGGTGAGCAACTGTGATCTACTCATAACGAATTATCCCTTTACGTGGTCTCAGACACACAATTCTACTGGAATTTGACCAAGCATATTTTCCGCTTCTCGCCATCCTTTGACACTGATCGTTTCAATGGAGAACACACTGTCAATGAAGGCAAGTGTTACATAGTATTACGTTGCTTTCCTCGCTCATGCAGCCCCCAAAACCAGCTTTCCGTGCAGACAGCTTGAATGAAGGCGTTCGTTTCTACACCAAGTTTATCTTGAATGTAGATGAAAGTGATTTACCGTGAACCAGTATTGTTTGTTTTGCTGTTGTTGGTGTCGCGAGTCATTTCATCTTACGCCCACGCCTACTGTTTTGCTGTGAAGTAATGTTTTTTTGTCTGTACACTTACATTTGGATACCCAATACGCATTGGTTGGAAATGCTGCACAACTATAAGCTTATAGATACACAAAAGTATGATACACAACACTTCGCATTGTCATGTGTGATTATTCTGCCTCAGTCTCCGTCTCCATGCCACTGGTCCTGCTATTGACATCCGATCCCTCCTGTCCTGTCGAAACAACGCGACCTCGTCCATCCGTCGCAGCTAGTCCAGTCTCAGATGTCTGACGTCGAGCTTTGATGGCAGAATTTGAGCGGTGTCGCTCGCGGGCCTCCACTTGAGCCTGAGCGTGAGATGGACCACGTACTGTCCTGCTCCATACCACTCTGCCTCTGCCATCAGTGACAAATGGGGGATCTGTATCATGTTCGCATTGCGGCCGGTCGGCCGGCGCCGTCTGCTCCTCCGTGCTGCTTGCTGGTGCTTCAGCAGCTCCCGAAGACACAGCTAACATCTCGTTGCCCTCTGGTGGGTCAAGAACAGTAGATGTAGATGGTAAACGAGTGTCGTAATCGTTGTCGTTGTCTGTGTTGGAGGGAGGTAAAGAGACATTCTCCTCTGCTTCACCCTCTTCGTCCCCGTCCGAGATGTCGATAACCATAGTCTCTCGGCTGCGGGAGTTCAGTACGGTACTGAACCTGGACGTATTTGATTGCTGAACGGTAGATGTCATAGAGGCTGGGGAGATAGATGAGGGACGAGGGGACGGTGTGCGGGGCATTGCCCATGGAAGGAAGCTGTGAGGAAGTGGTCCAGAAACATCCGCAGAGGATGAGGGCCTAAAAGGCGCCGGAGGTGTCATCGAGGGTCCCATGACTGGAGATGCACTCCTAGCCCTAGGTGGTATTGAAGCAGTGGGTACTGTTACGGGACTCTCGATAGGTGGATGCGGACTTTCCTCGGCAGCGAGGGATACGTGGATAACAGAAGCCGCAGGATGTGTAGTTTCTAGTGACCGCTCTGTAGCTATACTCTCCACCTATGGTAGAGTCAGAGCTACTAAACATACACATGTCATGCAACGAAGTGATCTAAAAAAGGCTCACCAGTAAATCGAAAGACTGATGATCTTCGTCATCATCATCCATAAGAGTATCTGTGGCTGCACCAGACTCCGCATCCATGCCGTTCAATAACGCTGGAAGATGTTGTCGGACGAAGCTGAGGGTGACATGAAGATTGTTCGTTGGGTCTCCAAGGATGCTCTGCAGAAGCCTAAGGCGATCTGCGATATCCGCATCTGAAGCAGACCCGACAAACGTGTGGCCACGCTGCCGTTGTTGTCTCCTAAATACCTGAGAGGGCATAAATATAAAGGCACAAGATGCAGATGACGCTATACCTTCATGAAGTGATTTGCTCCGTATTGGAAAACGTGTGGTGTACCATCAGGGTTGAGATGCTGGTAGAAGCAATCAAGACCGAATGGGCAACAGGGCTTGCCAGAGGCTGATGTTTCGACGAAGTATCTACATAATTGCGATCAGGCCGGCAAGAGGAACACGGGGAGATCGTACTAACTTGCATGGAACGCGAGCCATGCTATTCTTGTAACTATCTATCATTTCCTGCTTGCGTGGGTGGTCCTGAGGGAAGAAATGCGTGGATGGTGTAATGAAACGCGATGGACTGCGGCAGTAAGGACAACGTTTTATTACTCCCGACATCACCATGTCCGACGATTTTCCTTGTGGTTCTCGCCACTGGCGAATACACTGGTTGACAGGGTAAGTTTCTGCATAAAAAGAGCAATAATGGTAGATTGACCTGGAGACAGAATATATGGCCGCAGCCAGCTGGAGGGCAATGTCAGAAGACGTTCAAAAAGCCAAGATGGCGACTCACTTAAGAGACCATACGTCTGAGGTTTCTCCATGCATATGTTACACATATTTTCATCGAAGTGCTTTAGCTCCTCATCAAGGGAAACTTTCACAAGCTCATGGCGAAACCAACACCGAGTACCCCGGGTGCAGTGTCCTGAAATTCGGTCAGTTACACCACGTTATCATCAAACTGCATCTTGCTTGCCTTGAATATAGTATCTGCACACCTTGGATTTGTCGTACGGGGTAAGCTTTTCCTCAGAACCGTGGAGGAACTTGCAATCGTCACCAGCGTAGCAGCCCCTGGGGGTTTTGTAGTACCGACAGATTCCCCGTGGCTTGGATGTCACCGGGCGGTCCATGTGAACATCTGATGTTTATCCTTCAAAACTACAGATCACGAGTATTAGAAAATTAGAATATTCTGCTGCTAGTAAATGATCAGTTGTAGACTTGCAAGTCGTGGACGATGACACGGTCCTGTTTCCCACGATGGGGCCGAAGCTTTTACGACTTTCGTGCGTCATATGTACATCCGGTCATAATATCGTGCTTTATCGTAAGTAATCAAGTTGATATATATTCAAGCGTCGGATGAATCAAGATGATGGATCCTGCGTCGCGGCGGCAATGTCAAAAAATTTGGCAGCTCCGAGTCAGCCGCCGGGAACTGTCACCGTTTGTCTGATAATCTTGATGTATCAGTTCAAGTTCGAGCTGGCTCGAACTACCATGCCAGGGTTAAAGCACAGGTCAAATTCATTAAGCCATTAAATGCTTGTCTGTCAGACAAACACTGGTGCATAGTGAAACTAGAATTACACAGTAAGTGTTCGCGGACAAAAGCAATACAGTGGGGAAATCAGGTGGTAAAAAGGGGTGAGCTTCATTGGTGCTTTGCGCACTAAGCACGAACGTCTACGACGCTAAAGGAATCCTAAACCCGCCAGTTCTTCCCATCATATCGTCAGGATCGTATTTTGCGCGGATTGTCATGAGCTTTGACAAATGTTTCTTGTAGATGTCCTTGACCGGAGTATCGGCGAGCGAGGTGTTGCAATATTTTGGCAACTTGTCATTAGTGCACCCCTCTGCCTCTGCCACCTTTTGGATAGACTGCAGGATCTGCATCATAAGCCCGATCCAGTACCTATCATTACTCTCTCCTTCCCATTGGAAGCAGACGAGCAACGGCCCATTCGGCTGACCTTTCTCGTGTGGCCAGGCGGCGGAAGTGCTTGTGTCAAACATAGATGGTTGGAATGGCCAAATATCAATGACGGCTGACTTTCCCTGATTGTCCTTCATCTTGCTGGCAGCGAGCTGAGAATAAGAGCGATGAGAGAGATATTTACAAGTGTGGATGCTAAGGATGATCATACCTTCGATTGGTCTTCGATCTCATCCAGGAGCTTTCTGGTGAAGTGCGAAACCATCACGGTCCCCCAACGCACCCTGTAGGAGTGTGAGCCGAACGTCGAGGAAATTGTTTAATAGCATACCTAACATTCTCTTCTCCGACACCAGCTTGAGGGGGATTCTTCGCGTATGTCTTTAAAGAGAGTCGCGTCCCATAAACTGGACAATGCAACGGCGCTGCAGTGACGCGGGACGGATCATGAATGTGGGAAAAAAGCTGGTCCATGAATGCAAAGTTTTCAGCAAGCTTTTTGTCCGCCTCGTTCTGGACCTCATGATCAATCCATTTCTCGTCAGAGAGTTCGAGGAGCTCCTCAAAAGGATTGTCGGAAGGAAGCGGCCCATCATAGAAAAGGTCAACAGTGATCTTGTCCTGTGTCAACAGTTAATGTGCGTGCCCAGCAAACTTCAGGGGTTGAACATACCTCCTGCTCTCCGCGGATGTAGAAATGTCTGTATGCGGCAACGATCGCTGCTTTCTTCTCTTTGCACTTATCAATGTAGTTCATAATTGCTTCCTTCACCTTTGTGGCCTTATCTGTTGGAAACGTCAACATGTTCCGCTGTTTTTTTCCACGCAACACGAGATCAGCATGCAAGACACAGCACACAAACATGTGAACACTGACGTAGATAGGCCCCAGAGGATATGTTTTGACAGTAAATGAAGTAACAATGCCGAAGTTGTTCCCGCCCCCCTATCTCCGTAAGGACTAGGATGATACCTGAGCATTTCATAAACTCACTCTTATAGCAAAGAAAAGGTCGCTATTGCGTTCAGCGGATGCCTTCACTGATTTTCCGTTGCACAAGACGACTTGAACCTCAACTAGATTGTCTATTCCAAGACCGTACTGGTTGGTCAAGAGAGAGTAACCACCGCCCAGTAGCCAACCAGCCACTCCGACACCTGCAGCGGTAGCCCCGCCGACGATGTTTCGCTTATACTGGGCTATTTCCTTGTAGACCTCATCGAAGAGGCATCCCGCTCCGATGCGTAAATTCTGTGTTTTGCTGTTATATTCAAGTTCGTTGAAGTTGGCCAAAGAGATCTGGATGCCTGTAGTGGAGCTGAAGCCAGGATTGGTGGAATGTCCGCCCCCTTTGACCTAGATAAAGTCATGAAATGGTGAGAAGGACTGATAATAAAATACGCACAGCAAATTTCACTTTATCATATGTCTTGAGGACTTTCATCTAAACAAAGTTTAATTTGATAAAAACCCACTCAGAAATCGAGCACTGACGATCTTTTCAAAGTCATCGATATTACCAGGTTGAACTGCGCAGCGGGCTACTTCAGAGCTGCTCTCGAATTGGTGAGAGACACTGAGTTTATAACCAGCGCCACCTTTGGGATAATACTTCAATGCTGTGGCGTAATGGCCAAGTGAACACTTTACCAAACCGCCAAAACTGCGAGACATTCTTCGAGTTTTTGCAAATCTTCTGAATTTCCTTGGTAGCTTCGACGTATTCTTTCTCGGTCCAAAAATCGGCGTCGTAGCTAGCGTCTAAGTCCCCGTCACTGTCGTCGTCCGACTGATCTGGCTCGTCATTGTAGTCAATCGAGGCATGGATTCCTTGGGTTATGGAGTGTTTGCCAGTAATTCCCTAAACATTGTATCGGCGAGATAGATTGATAACACAGTAATAGTACGTACCATACTGCCAACGTAGGTTGCGCCATCCTCGGTACCCTACGATAGAGTGGCTTGCGTTAGAAATCAAAAAGAGTTGCTACAGTGAGCGACGTACAGGATCATCTGAATTGGCGCTACCTACATGGCCATTATCATGAACCTACCATAGAGTAAATTGAGTTGGAAGTCCGAATCAAAGCTGGTGCAGTCAGGGACGTACTGTATCAGCTGGATTGGATCCTGCACCATGGGCAAGATGCTGCAATCACACGACAATATATTAGCATCGCCAGTGAACGAACTCGGAGAGAAGGAAAACCTACAGGAGCCATGATATAGCTTAAAGTAAATAAGTCAGTTGCAAAGATTTGTAAGTTGAAGGAGGGTCTCTCGAGTGGGTGTTTTGTACAGACGGAAATCCTCAATTTGGTTTTTATGAGGCACACGTCACAGCGATGCTTTGATTGGGGTGACACTCGGCGCATCTTGTGTTTTCCTCACTCTGGCGTTTCATACCCATGCTGCGGAAACAGGCACGAGTTCCGTTAAGGGAGGAACTCTTTCAATTGTTCGTGCACCGCAAAGCGGGCGACCCACTCACCACGGTATGTAGAAATCCGGGCGCAATGAAGCTCCGGGACTGTGCTATGTAACAGATTCAAGCGTTCCGTGCACCCTGGACTTCTGCATTCTGGATTGAGATGGGGTGACAGATGTGAAGTAACAACTTCACCATCCAACGGGTTCCAAATCCTGGATCTAAAATTAGTAATCAGACTGCAGTTCAAAGACGAATACCGTCTAAAGAAACAGACGCTCAGGATGGCCATCAGAGTGCTGTGCATTGACCCGCGCCCATAGGATTGACTCAAGGATTGTTCGACCAAGTTGTGACAAGGCAGATGCCTTAGAAGACGGCCAGCTTCGAGACGCTAAGGAGCGATGACCCAGCCCGCATCAAGGGTAGTTTATAGTTCGGGGAAGGGTAGGCAGCCGTCCTGAGGCTGTCGCCAATCAACTTCTGTCGATGCCGGGGGAAGGAGGCAAGATTTGAGATTATGTACCCTTTCTGGTATATTCAAGCCCCGGTTGGATACGGGCCGAGAAGGTACCTGGTGATTCGCGCGCTAATGGATGACTATCCTCTTAAGATAGCATTATGGGCTGAAGGAACTTTGTATGGTCAACGCCGTCCAAAGACAATGACTACCCAAAGCGGCACGACGGGCATCTGCCAAATCTCAAACTCCTCGCTTCTCCTGCAAAATCTCTCAGTCTTAGGGTATAGCACGGGTACGGGTCACACCGCGGGTATGGGGGTCACGGGTATGGCGGGTACGGGTACGGTGTAGAGATCTGCTACCCGTGGTCACACCGTACCCGTCAGCACGGTATACGGGTATGTTCACGGGTAGCCACACTATCTCCGAATGTTGTCCGCGGTACTATATGTTGGACATGGTGACAGGATTCGCCATCCACTACGATCCTTATTTTTCGAAGGCCGTTGACTGCAACAGTGACCCACTGCTTCTATCCTATTTCTCGCTGCTTCCTAGTCCATATTCTTCCGTCTCGGTGACACATTACTATTACTGATTACAACTTGGTGATTCAACAGTATAAAGTAAGGTGTGCAGGCTCTACATTTCTCAATTGTCCCACTCACTCCATCGTCATGGTTAACCAGCCTACTGCCAATGATACTGCGCACTCAGATGTATCGTCGTCTCCGCAGTCCATAGCGGATAATGTGTTAAGCTGATCCTTCCACAGGTCAAAGCAACCCCCTCCGAGTTGCACTCTGCTGTGCCGGAAGTAATTGATGTCGATGTCGATCATGATGTCAATGAAAATAATACAGCTCCCGCTGCTGAACAGGATGACGAAGCTGATCTAGGTATGTAAACTTATTGCTCGTGTCTACGTGGACCTTGATTAATTTTCACTCACAAAGACACTCAAGAAAATTTGGCGTTCAGCAGTATATACATTTTTTAAGCTCGATGCTGTGGCTGTCCAGTATCACAACAGACGTCTAGTTAGGTCCCGCTGCAATGGTGGGTCGGTAATCAAAAGACATATCCTAACTTGCACCGGATGGCACTCGATTACCTTAGCATTCCCGGTAGATCATGAACCATTGCTCTCGCTAGCATCCCAGCTTATGTCTTGCACTATAGCTACCTCGACTGCAGTGGAACGTGTATTTTCGCAAGGCCGGCACCTTCTACACTTCACTCGAAACCGCTTGTCTCCGTCATCAACCCGTGCATTCCTCTGTCTCGGCTCATGGCTCCGCTGTGATCTGCTAGTACCCGAGGACCTTACTAATATCATGAAGTCCTTGAAGAAAAGAAAACGAGAGGACAAGAGTGTTGGGTGAGGGTATTAGACCTACGTAGTACTGCTACTTCTTGTATGTGTACCCGCGGGTAAATGCAACACCGCGGGTAAGCTGCTATACCGCGGGTTAGTACGGTAATACCGTACCCCTACCCGCACGGGTACGGTGTTGACGGGTACGGGTGCGGTGTTGATCTTCCGACCCGCGGGTGTACCCGTGCTATACCCTACTCAGTCTACGTCAAAAAATCTCACCATGACTGGTTACGAGTACGTACAGCAACTATTACATGGCAATATTTGCTGACGTGTTGGACGCAATACCTGGCTGGCAAGCTGTCGGTTCGGTGTGCTAATTTTCAGTAACCGCCGGCTCATTCGATCCATCATTTCCGAGTCATCGATATCATATTATATGTGCCAATTATGTTGACACTCATCGAACCGTTTTGCAGTGCCATTGGATCGCAATATTATCGCAACTCTTTGAAGGCATTCACTGTGATCGTACCATGACTAGCCTTGACGTGGCAACTAATTTTGAGAGGGGACAAGATCCTTCAACCCGTCATGCCGCCCCTTCAATTATCTTGCCAGTGTCCGTTAGGTCCATCAAGCATTGCATATGTCCGATGCCCGTACATATTATAAAACGAGCAAGGTGTTATCACATCCCTATTCTCCTCTTACTTCATCTCTGAGGCTTGACAGATGTTTTTTGTTTCTTTCAACAGGACAAAAAAATGCTGTCTCTCATGACATCGAATCCGCCATCCTCTTCTCCATCCATCTTCAAGGAGAAAAAATCACTCAGCCAGTTGCCATCGATGGCGACGCCAGCATCGTGCCTTTCTGCTGTTCAACAAGCAGATTCTTGTGCACACGCTCATGACAGCCCCCACGCGCCACCAACCCCTGCGCCTTCCATCTCCTCTGTTACGACTTCTTCCGAGGACTCCGTCAATGAGGATGATGACAACAGCACCTGTTTCGTGAACCCCCATACGCCGCCCACGTCCGAGCAGGTCTTCGCTACCGCTCACACAGAGTTTGGTCACTGTGTGAATGAGGCCTATCGTTGCGTCTCTAAGCATGACTACATGAAGCCGTTCCAGGAGCACACCATTGAGGAGCCCCCATGCTATATTCACTTCGCCACCTACATAAGCCTCCTCATTCTCCATATGTTGGGTCATTTACGCGACTTCTTTGGAAAGCTTTTTGCCAAGTCTCATTTCGCCCACCTTATGCCCCATAATGTATGTGACATCTTCTGTCCCCAACCTTGATCGTTACATCTAATTCATTTTATTTCATATGCAGGGTTACGCGCCGTTGAACTCAAGTTTTGATTCCTTCGTCCTTCGACGGCTGAAGCGACGCATGGATGACTGCTATCAACAGCCTATCACAGGTATCCCCGGCCGCACTGTTCTTGTCCTCGACCGTTATTCTACCGATTACAACCATACCCAGATCTACACCGGTGGCAAGACACGCGCCCTGAATATTTCATCATACAACTACCTCGCTTTTTCCCAAGGCCGCGGCAGCTGGGCAGATGCAGTCGCAGAGAGCATCCGCCGATACGGCGTCTCCAGTTGCGGAACACGTCTTGATAGTGGGAGCAATGATCTTCATGCGTCCGCCGAAGCCCTTATTGCACATTTTTTGGGCACGGAAGACGCGTTGGTCTGTTCTATGGGCTTTGCCACCAACTCCACTTTCATCCCTGCACTCGGGGGAAAGGGGACCTTGATCATTTCCGACGAGCTGAACCACACTAGTATGCGGGTCGGAATACGCCAGAGTGGTGCGGTGATCCGGATATTCAAGCACAATAACATGTCAAGCCTTGAGTCCCTGCTACGTGAGGTGATAAGCCAGGGTCAGCCCAAGACACATCGTGCGTGGAAGAAAATCTTAGTTATCGTCGAGGGTCTGTACTCCATGGAGGGAACGCTCCTGAACCTGCCTAAGATTGTCGAGCTGAAGCAGAAGTATAAGGTATGTAATGCAATTACCATTGTAACACAATGTCGAGCTTTCATTCAAGTTCTACCTCTACGTCGATGAGGCGCACTCGATCGGTTCGCTTGGTTCTCGGGGACGAGGTCTAACGGACTACTTCAATATCCCTCCTGGTTCAATTGATGTCCTGATGGGCACGTTCAGCAAGGGTTTTGGTGCCGCTGGAGGATACATCTCAGGGCCCAAAACCCTAATTGATGCTCTCCGCCTGCGCAGTCACTCGGGTCCGTATGCGGAAGCCATAGCGCCATCCGTGATCACACAGGTTGTTGTGTCGGTGGCCAGCATCATGGGCGTCGCTCCAGCACCACAACCCACCAAATCCACCCTTTTACCCAGCTTTGATAGCTCAATCGTTGCGCCGAAGGAAAGTGCAGCGGAGTTCCCAGGAATGGCGCCTGCAAGCATGCTGCCGACGTGGATGAACCTTCCTCCGTCTCTCACAGACGGATCTGAAGCTCGCACGCGCATGCGCCGCCTTGCCTTCAACTGCCGCTATCTCCACGTAGGCCTCAAAAAACTTGGCTTCATCGTCTACGGACATGCCTCCAGCCCGATCATTCCTCTGCTTATCTTTAACCCGGGCAAAATGCCCCTGTTCGTGCGTATGATGCGTGCGCGCCCCATACCAATTGCTGTCGTCGTCGTAACATACCCCGCCACTTCGTTTGAGACGGGTCGTGCACGGCTATGTCCTAGCGCATCGCACACGAAGGAGGATATCGATATCGTGTTGCGGGCCTGCGACGAGGTGGGCGGAATTCTGAACATGAAACATGGTTCATGCGAGCGGTGGGGAATTGATGAGGTGTGTGAGCGCGCGGTGGAGCTTGTTCACTCTGTGTGAACGCCTGCATGACTGTATTGTCTGGTGTCTGCTCGGCCTTTATTTATTTGTCGCTCCTCGCTAGATGACATTTGAGCGGAGCATTCACAAATCATTGCACATATCGTTCAATTTCGGTGAAATACCACATTGATGACTTCTTTTCCTCCCAGAAAATTTAATTCAAAAAAGTTATCGTACTCCCTTGAACCCTCCGAAGCTCAGAAGTTCGAGGGCCGTCCAGATAAGGTAGACTTTAAGTTATTAGTAAAGAAAAATGAGAAAATGAGCCGCCCGTTAGAATATCGATGGCCTCATTGTAGAGCTCGCCAATTTGGTCCCAGGTCATAGTAATGCTAACAAGAGAACCATAGGGCGCCAAGGCGTCTAGACTGGAGTACATTTTAAGATCATGTATGACAAGGAAGGGAGATGCAGTAGAATGAGGTGCTTGAAATGGAGACTATCGCAATAACTGGAGGACATCATAAGAAAGAAAGAAACTTCGTCGGCTTGATCCAATCTACATTTGGAACGCGCGGTTCCACCCAGGAAGGTAGGGTAAACCAGAGGGTCTCTCGTCCATATTGTAAGTCTGGTAGTGAATCTGGCAGTTTCTCGCGCTCAAGTGCTGCAATGGGTTGTAAGCACAATGTTCGCAGACAAATCAGATGTAACCCACCACGAGAGTATGCGTCGGAGAATTCTGATGTGCCAGGTGCGAGCAAGAACGATTTATGGGCTGTGACCTCACGGAACCCATACCGCGATGACGGGACAGGTTCCAGCAGCTACCGCAATAAAGATAAGTGATAATTTTGAAAAACGAACAATACAAAGCTTACTCCTGAGATCAGATCGGCTATATTTTCAGAGAAATTTTCAAAGATAGGGAACTGCTTGGATGTTCTGTCACCGCCGGAGCACCAAGAAACATAGAACAATATATCGTCTTCTGTATTAAAGAGCGTCTGACAAGATGATATCAGTAACATAGCAGCAAAGGAAGAAGCAAACCGTGCCTCATGATTCCTCGAAACAAGTTCGTAGATGACACAGCCTAGTGCCCACCAGTCTACGGGTACTCCGTACTTCATAAAACCGGAGTTGGACCTATTGTGCAGGATCTCGGGTGCCATGCAGTGTATCGTTCCCACCGCACCTGCCGTATACCCTTGTTGTCGCTTCAAGGGTCCTTCGTCTTTGTTTAGATAACTCAAGCCAAAATCAGCGATGCGCGCGTTCTCTCGAACGTCGATCAGGATATTTTCGGCTTTGATATCCCGATGTAGGATGCCTATCTCATGTAGAGCGTTGATCCCGAGGGCCTTCAAAGTCGGAGGCGTGAGACATCGAAAACCAGGAAAAGACGACTACTTACTATTTGCGCAGTCCACCTGCGAGCATGGTGGAAGCAATACGCAGGATAATACATCATATAAGTGTGTAGGTCGCTTGCCATTAATTCCTGGAGGTGTCCAATGGAGTCAAACAACTCATGTCTCACGGAGGAGAAGTACACACCATCGCAAAACATATTCGATCCTTTGTCTGAAACGACATTTCAAGTTCCATGACAAATCTAGTTGCGGGACACGGCATCGAGGATGCAAGACGCTTGTACACTTCAAGTTCGTTCAAAAGAACCTCTTCTGTGGACCTGTCCAGACGGTCCTTCTGAAAGACCTTGAGACATAACAAGCGATTTGACGCTAGATCTTGAGCTGCCACTGCCGTAGCGGACCCACCCTTGCCCAAAACATCCCAAACACGAAATGGGCCATAGGAGTCTCGCACCGACTCCGAGTCAGAAGGGTGTAGAAGACCAGGGATATCTGAGTAAAGATCCGCGTCAATATCACTGACGGTAGACATTATGCTAGGCGCGTCGGATGAAGCACTGGAATGGGATTCTGAAGAAGATGAAGGAGTGATCAACTTTTGAGTGACCTCGCCTGACGACAGGGTAATGATCAGAATGAGGAGAGGGGAGCAATTCGATGAGCGTATTTAAGAGTCTCTTGGGAGGGCCACAACACACCTTAAAATGATCTGTGGACGCGCCAATTTGTTGATTGTCCTAAAACACCCACAGCGTAATAATGGTGACCACATAATGCCACTATCAATCACGACAGGGGAGATTGTGGAGGCATACACTGTGGAACAATCAATGTACATTGCGACCACAGTAAAGCATCGACTGTTGGCACACATCACTACCAGCTGCCAAGCGTCCAACAAGACTTACGATATATATGCAATGTGATGCCGCGGAAACCTGCATCTCCGAGTCTAGAACGTAAGTATTCTTTAGCACCGACCATTCTAGTCAAGTGCTAACCGCTGCAAGGCGTGCTGTTACAGGCGTTTGACTTCTTCTTCATATGTATTCATCAGTGTCGCGGGCCATTCAGAATGGATACTCTTGTCACAATGACCATGCAGCGATAAGATGGTCCACAGCGACTCCCAATCTGTGTACGAAATGGCGTCGTGGTTCTAGGTGCAGGATACAACTTATATCGCTGCTGTCTGTGTAGGAACCTATGCAAAACGCTTGATGGTGACTTGGAAGACACGAAACAGTATAGACAATTCAACAATGAGTCAGAAACAAACTCAGGGAGGCTGGTGTCAGCAGCGAAGAAAGAAATTTCACGTGAAAAGAAACTCACTTGAAGATGTCTTCGTAGCCTCTAGGTATGTTTGTCAGCTTCAGGTTGTTCAGATCTGAAGTAGATATCATCATGATTCCTGTTAAATTATGAGATCAAAAAACAGCACTTAAAGCTTGA
>MU179315.1:349183-569334 GCA_016767475.1 Suillus weaverae
CTGTCCAGGTGAATGCGCGCTTAGAAGACTTGTACCTGCAATGCACAAGTATCGGAAATGTCTTCGACCGCATGGACGCACTTGAGGGGCTTGCACAAATAGCATTTTATGAAGGCAGGTTATCCGACGCAATGGATAACTTGCAGACGCTCATAGGGATTTTCGAGGGACAACATTCGGAAGATGTCCTTTGGTACACTGTGCGAAAGGCTGTTGTTGCGAGCAAGCAAGGGAATTGTGACCTTGCGAGAGAACTCATCCAGAAAGGCTCAGAATCCCTCCAGTTCTTTTCACTGCGCAATGCCCGCATATTCCTCCACCGATCTTACGGCTCGGCATGCATCGAGCTCACTGCAGGCGACTGCGACAGAGCCGAGTCTTATTTCACCACTACAATCGAAGCTTGCGACCTGCAAGCTGATCTGATGCATAAGACATTCAGCATGCGTGGTCTGGGGGAGATTGCATTTGCGCGTGGTAACTTTGCTCTAGCCACACAGCGCTTCAAAGAGACACGGTCTTTGTGCGCTGAGATGAGAGTGCCTCCCCAGCATTTGTACAGTTGCTCGCTATTTTGTACCTTACCGGACAAATTCAAAGGATGGTCGTTATTCCTGGAAGGTCTGTCGCCATTTGCAAATGATACTACGTAGATTGTATATGTTAACCTGCGGTTGCATTTCATGAGATCATTGTATTATGTTTATGGTCAGGAAGTAATGAGACAAACACCAGATATACTACTAAGCTTCTCGTGTTAGTCCTAGATTCTAGGCGTGTCTGACCGCTCGAACTTCTTTTCTGCTTCACAAATCACTCTTTCTCTTTCAGATGGGCGTGCTCACGCCCTTCCAGTAATTGAACGTTCACGAAAAAAGTGACACAAACTCGCATCGGCGGCAACTTGGAATCCTTCGATGCAAGAAAGCGACGAGAGGGACAACGCACGCTAACTTACATTTTGCGTTTCAACACAGGAATTGATCGGAGGACTGTTGCGACGCAAGCACCGCTAGCTGTTAAGAACACAGACCACAGAAAAATGAAAATCTATCCTTGCTCCCCCTAGAAGCTAATCTTGATTTTGATACACTGGGGGCTGCGGCAAGTCATCTGAGTTTTTCAGGTCCCGAGAAGTACCTTCTCACAATTTCTCACTGAGGTCGGTTGTCAAATCTGCCCTAGAATTTCAAAAACCACTAAGCGCCCCACAGCCCACAGCCTGATACTACTTGCGAAATCGATCCTGTTTGCGTGCTTTGTTCGTCATCTGATAATCAGTTTTAGTATCACTGAGAATAATGTACCTGAACATTTTGTCGAGTTGTAGCGGGCTCATGCGCCGATTCCCGGACTTCGGTTTGCATTCCATGGTATGTATGTAGCTTGCAGAGAACGGCGATATGTTGAACGAGATTCAAAATCACCGACGCTGAAGTCGGGTTTGGAACCACTATATGAGGTGATAGAATGTGCCTATGCAACCCTGGATGCTAACAATGCATCGCTGAAACATCAGTCGGAAAAGAGGTGAAGGAACTTAACGCAAGCATCAACATCAGTGAATTGACGAGTCCGTGATATGGTTGCCGTGGGAGTTATAGCAGGATGTAATTTTGCTCCTGCCAAACATGACCATGTATACCGTCAGAAAATTTTGTTATTGATGCATAGCCATCGATGCCTGCAAAAGTGGGGTACCATTAGCAGGACATGTCAGATTTCTAAAGTTGCTCCACTGCAGTCAGTAAGGGGTAGTATCATACTTATGGCAAGCTTTTTAAACATCGACATTTGGCCTTACTTTGGCTTCGAGTTATATCAAGTACTCAAGCTAATAAAAAAATGGCCAACGTGGGGATCGAACCCAAGACCTTCGCGTACCAGGAGTTGGTATTAGCACGACGCTCTAACCAGCTGAGCTAGTCGGCCATGGGAAAACGGCAAAAATATGTCGTGAAGTTGCTGCGCGCCTCCTTGGCGACCACAAATCGACGCGTTAGTCGAGTCCTTCTGGAAAACTGCAATCCGGCAACGGCGTCATGCGCTCCTTCGGGCTGGTAGACTTCGAGAAGGCCTCGAAGCATACCGATTGATGATATGTATGTATTTAGTTTTCACTTGCCGCACGGTACGGAGTCGCCGACGAGCGATCGTATATCATATACTATGTCCAAGTCCAATACTCGTTTTAGCGGCATGTATACCGATAGACAATGTATAAGATTGTATATGATCACCGTAGATAATGCATCTGTGCAATACGTGAACTGCCTATGGGGACATCTCTAGGTCCTCTTTCCTTCTTTTCCTACTCCTTTCACGATCAATGTTTTCCAGCTTCTCTTCCCAGCGTGCAATGGACCGTTGTCTTTTGAGTTCTCTTCTTTGCTCCTCAACAGTTTCGTCTCCTAGTTTCCCCCACAACCTTCTTCCCCATTCATCCAGGTCCTTATACTTCGCAGCATCATGGGCCTCTCGCCCAACCGCCTCGAGAGCTATTTTCCGCAAGTCTCGGAGGGTGAGGCATTCCATATAGGACCTCTCAGACGGACGGAAAGGCTTCGTGATACGTGGAAAGCGGAGCTCGTAGTACTGGATTATCTGTAAATGTGGACTGCAACTGCAAGGTGCGGACAAAACGTACCTTACTCTGTGGCGCCTTGGTAAATCCCGCGCCACATAACTCTACCAAAATTGGGTTCCGAACGAACACAGATGGCCTTGGCAGCGTTTGGAACATAGTGTACGTGTAGCACAATTCATCAATAGACGGCTGGGTATTCAGTGTTCAGTATGATTCGAAGCCCTGGGATAAATAGATCACCTTGGGCCCATCAACCGCGTCTGCGCGTATCCAGAAATTGAATTCCTCAAGCTGCTCGCGGGATAAACCATATGAGGCAGTGAAGTATGCAACAAAGTGAGGTTTGCAACCAGGCTAAGAGAGGCATATCAAACCGCATGACAATGATGATTTCTGCACTTACATCGATGTTCATTTGCGACGAGTTGCTTAGGACAGCAATGTAGAAAGTAGTTAGAGTTGATGGCGGCACTAAACAGCCGTGGTTTATCATCATAACCTCAAGGTTCCGTAGATAAAACACACCTCTCAGCTCTCTAGCTCTGTCTTTCTCCCAAGCAGCAGCAATTACGACAAGGTCTATAGTATCACCATACCCAAGGACATAATCCTTTTTCAGCTGTGCGCATGAATTTGTTTCAGAAAATCTAAAGAGGCTATAGGACGATGAATTGTTGGCGTACCTTAACCCAAGGGAGTTTCCAATCTCCATAGATGCTATCTGAAGCCTTGAGTACCAGCCCTTCCTCATGTTCCGTAATACGCTTAGCCCATGTTTCCCTCAGTCTCTTTTGCCCTTCAGCCTCTTGCACTTTTCCACCTATGATAACTGCTCGCTCAGCCAACATAGAACGCCCTGGGACTGGGGTGATGATACTCTCAAGTAGAGACCGGCGTATATAATATGGCGCGTTCAGCATGGAGGCTGCGCCCACCTGCAAGACATCAAAGAAAACGAGTGCGAGGTGCAAGGTGGACGCCGTTGACGAATTCGAATGGAGTGAAGGGCAAGAGTCTCTGTGGGTGTGGGTGAGTTAAGGGTCACGAGCATGAAAGAAATACATACTGTGTGCGCGAATCATGCTGGGTCTCACCCCTTCGATATCCGCCCGCCCGGGCACCCACGGCAGTGCGCGCTATTAAGCCACGTATGTGCCAAAACTCTGGAATGAAGGTTGTGTAGATGCCACAGCCATGTGGAGAGTAGAATTACCTTCTATTCTGTGCCGCTCATCGGCATACGCAACCATCTCCGCATCGAGTATGATGTCTCCCATACTATAGCCAGCAAGGGCCTCTATGATTATGCTTTCCAAGATGTGCTCAACGCATGAATTGGGAGCATGGCGAGATGAAAAACATACGGGTGTACTGCGATGCGGTCTAGCGTCGAGTCCCTCTTGCTCTTACTGAAAATTGTAATTTGTGGATCGCCTCGGCCGCGAAATCGTACATGAATCTGTGCACGCTCGCCATCATACTTGGTTTCCGCCCAAATAGCGTTACTTGGCCTGAGAACATTGAGTGCATGCAACGGGCTCCGGCCCTTTGCAGATTTAGGTATCTTCAAACGATTTCAGTTAGCTGGCGAATTACCACATACTTCAAAGAGCTCACCTCAACGGGGACACCCCAGCGCGGCCTCGGGTGTGAAATCGCACCTCCAGCCTCAAAGCACAGGGCCGCTTCGGTTATGTTAGCACGCGTTCTGTACATCGTCAACATGGAGCCGCTTGGGTCCCAAGTCTTCATGAACTGCTCCTTTGTCAACACTAACTTGCTATTCGTGTTGTATTCAAGAAGAGCGCGACTGGTGGATGCGACAGGGGGAGCGTATAGGATGGGTCTTAGATCTTTCAGAATGATCTGCGTCAGGTATGCAGCATCGAGGGCAGGAAGAGATTCGAATAAAGACTGCAGAATAACAGTTTTAGACCGAGGTTGTGACAGTGAATGGAGAGTCTTGTCAGAAAACGAGGAGGTAGATGCCAGTTCGTCCAACAATACGTTAATATCCTGGAGACTCTTTGGCCCAATGCATGACTATATTTCGGTTAACTGCAGCCTGCAGGTCAAATATTCAGCGAGATACCTCGGCATTTGATGATTGTAAAGCAAAAATTTCCTGGCCGAGGCATCCTGAGTTCTGCTGCTGACTCCACTGTTTCAAACGGGCAATAGAGATAGGCGGAAAGGTAGAAGTATCTAGGCAGTCTGGCAGAAGCTGTGACAGCCTTGCTTCTTGCAAGTCATACTTCCTGTGTGAGTCCTCTTCAGGAAATAGAAGACGAAGAACGTGTGTAGTAGTATCCCGAGGCAATGGTGAATAGTTATTCTGAAGGTTTTTGACCCATTTTGCAAGAATGCCGGTGGGAGAACGGCAAGCAGGAGCCTGTTTGTTGACCCGGGATGATGTATTATGTGCTGGAACATTGGCAATTTGGTGCAGCAAAGAAACAAATCTGGAGTCAGGGGTTTCATAAGTTGAACCAATTGGAGTGGTAACAACTTTTGAACGCACAAGGAAAACGGGATTTGCTTTGCTTGCTGGTTAGCCATCCTGCTCAAAAACACATTTAGTGCGAACCGTGGTCATGGTCAGAAAATCATGATGTACATCACATGGGAGATTTGACGTCTGAGAAGGCTATCTAGAGTGAGAGTCTATCGCGTCGCGTAAACTCGAAGTCGAAGTGCTGACACGCCACAAATAATCACAAACAGCCAAGAATACATGATACATTTGACATTTCGGCAGGTCCATCGCTATAGGGTATCTACGAAAAAATCAACGAGGCTGGCGGACCAACAACATATGAGACGGGTATAGATGAAAACAGATGACCACGATCGAGGTAGGTAAATAGAGTACAAGCCTTGATCTCCAACGCAGGGTAAAGTAACAAGGGTAAGAAGGTCATCAACTCTGTCTTGCCGTGTGCATTGGTGAAGGTATAGGGGATAATGGTGCATCAACTGGTAATCGGGCTGACGCGGGAAGGCCCATCATACGACTCTGTCTGTTGCCTTTCTTGCCAACCGCAATGTTCAGGCCACGACTGGCGGCAAGACTAGATGCTCGTGACCGCTGCTCCAACGGAGCTCCTTCAGATCGGAGGAGCGAGGGATGATCAGCACTTTGTTGTGAGTCTTGTGGATGGTGGTGACTCGAAGATAGGTGAGCACTTGACTGAGTTAAGTTCGACTCGACGGTTGCATCCTCGGTGGTATCATTTCCACTTTCAGAACGAAGGGAAATACTGTCACCGTCTTCAGAGGGTGTTTCGTCGGAAGGAGCTAAAGATAATTGTAAGGAGTGGAAGATGAACTAGGACAAATGCATACCATTCAAGCTCCTTCCAGACAAGCCCAGCAACTGATCAGCAGCAGCGTTCGAATACTGCCGACTATTCCTGCGACTCAGCTCCGCAGCGTTGTCCTCATCACCCTGTCCAGAGTCAACATTGAACACGCGGTTGAACTCGCCTAGCATCAGACTAAACACGCCCGCAGGAATCCCAAGAGTAGGGCTGAAGACAATGCCAACGTTGCGCATCGTCATTTTGTTCGCCGACGAGTTTTGAACGATGAGTATGAGATGGGCTGTGAGAGCGCGTAACAGGCTATAGTTGGCGATCGGCAAGGAGGCGATGAGGTCAGATAGTTCTCGAATGCGTTCCTGTGCGTCGACGAAGTCTGCTACAGATGTCAGCACAGGCAGGCCAACAAACTAGTGCACTCACCGATCACTGCCAGGAACTTCAGATGCAACTCGCGTGTCAATATACTGGCGGGCAACTCCCGCAAAAAACTCTTCAAGAGTCCAGCGATGGCGTGAGGGTCCCAATATTCATCTGATGCAAGAAGATCCACGTCCCCCTCTGCGAATAAAAGGTCAGACATTCATTCGGAACTCAGAACATCGTGTAACTGACCAGCATTGAAGCGATCTTTGAGCCCTTTGATAACAGCTGAGCTGCCGCTAAGACGGTATATACCCTCTTCTTGGTCTGCCTTCTTTGCCTCCAGATACTGGATACACCTGAAAACTACTGCAGGCAGACGAGCTATTTCTGCGACTTCGATAGACTCTTCGAGAGGTACACCAAAGACAGCTCTGGGGATATGAATTATCGCCTTGTCCACAGGCCGTCCAAAGTTCCAGAAAGACCGTGACTTCGCCTTCTCTCGTCTGTCATTCGAAGATGCGGAAATCTCAGAAGGAGCATCCTTGCCGCCAAACTTGTATCCTGCTGGTATAGGCGCTCCGTTCATCGGAGCAGATATCTTTGCGCGATCACCGCCTTTTAGAGGTGTAGGGCTAGATTCGGGTGATGGTGCACGATCACCAAAGTTTGTTGCGGTCGGACTAGTTATAGCGGATAATCCTGGGTGGACAGATCTCCTATCACGTCGCTGCTCCCTCGACTTGTTCTCCGGTGAAAATGGTTCCTGCTTGGGGTGAGAACCACGTTGTAGGTCCGAATAGTGCCCAAGCTCAGAGTTCGCTCTCAAATACATCAAATTTCCACTGCTTCCCTCTAGCGGCGAGGATGTGGGCAAAGAGTTTGAAAGTTGCTCTGAGTTCCCAGAAGACAACCCTCGCTCCAACATCCGCCGAGCAGTCTCCTCCGCAGTGTAATGGTCTCGCTCGTGGTGAGTTGACGGGTCGAGTTCCTTGGTGGGACTAGCCGAGGGTGGGCGCGAATCCTGGATGGCCACAGGAACTGGTGCGGAGTGAAAGAGCTTCGCGTTGGTAACATCTTGAGCAAGTTGGCTGATAGGGACCGCGGCACCGCGCGAAATATCATCCTTAGACATTGTCCGCATGGCGCGCTTTCCGTTAGGCGTGGACACTGAACTATCTTGAGTGGAACTCGTGCTCGATCTTGGTTGCGCAGATCCAAGTCCCTGCCCAGGAGGGACGTTGACGTTGATAGATATCGGACTCGGGGCAGCAGAAATAGATGTAGCAGGATCCTCGTTGAACGTTCCAGATACATATCGCACAAGAATGTCAACCCAGCTGTCACGCTCTACATCGCTTTCTGCACAGAGGACATGGCGTGAGTGAGATCCATTTGGAGCTTTCTTTGCCTCGATGATGAGGAAAGCATGACGGTAATTTCTCTCGTCGTCATTGTCAGCTGTGCGCTGCTGTCGCCCGATCTGTGCGGAGGTAATCACGATCGAGCCAAGATGGGCGCCTCCACGCTGAGGGGGCACAATGAGACGACTGCGGTCAATGACAAATGGAGGTTGCTTACGCTTTCATAATACTCTAATATCGGACCCTGGAGGACAAAGTACCGTGACTTCCACCCACCAAAGTTCTTCCCCCGCTTCGTCAGGTATCCTTCCTTGTGTCCGGCCTGCATGACGGGCTTATGGGTCTCTCGAACGATGTCGGAAGTGAAGAAGGCAATAATTTCGTCCTTATTTTTCACAGGTAGATCGACTAATGATTGGAGGTACACCTCGAGTGCGACCTGGACATCGATCATGAATAAGATACGACTATCACTGATGAGGGTATTATACTCACCTTGCGTTGATCGGACTTCGCAGGTGCATGATCCCTCCAGATCTTTCCCTCTGGTAGTACCGCCATCTTCTTCCCCATACCCTTCCCAACGCTAGTTCGCATGCGATTGTCGAGAGTCAGCACATCCGAGTACAGCTTCTCCACCTTCCATGGCTCTTTACCATGCCCCGGGTGCACATCAACGACGAATGATAAAACCTCCTTCCCACGGTCATTTGGTTTTACAGACGAATGCGAGACAGCGACCCGTGTCGTCACAAGGTCGTCTGGTAAGAGAGGAAGCGCACGGAACGTTGCGCTGGTGCCAGATGATGAAGTCGGATTTATCGGCGACAAATAGGAAGTAGGTAAAGGAGATTCAGGGATAAGAACAGAAGCATTGTCGGACTGTAGCAACTCCTGCTGCGGCTGCCAGGGCACTCGCGGAGGCATGCTCGCCGTCGCAGATGGCTGTGGGTTCGACTGTGTCGGCGTGAGCATTAGTACAGGATCTGATGATTGCACGTGGGATGAAGGAATATGAATAGCGCCGTGCGAGGGAGGCATTGGAAAATCTTCTACTGCTGCATGAGGCTTATCCTTCGTTTTCAAGTGTTTTGCTATCGTCTCATCACGTTCATCATCATTCATATCTAAGAACTCTCCCACCTCATCTCTTTGCTCCTTTGTCAGCATGATCGTGGGAGATTCTGTTCGGGGCGCGCTATTGGCAGGAGACGCCTGCCCAGCATGACACTGCACATCATCGCTAAACCCAGCCACATGCGGGTACATAGATGGACTTGGTAATGGGCTCTCACCCATGCTGGCAATGTAAAGTTTCGCCTCATCTGGGAGTGAAACAGAAGATATCCGGGACGCCCGTGATGGGTGCTGTGAGTTATCAACCGTTGGGCTGAGCAAGCCTGTCTGAGATGCAGTGTTTGAGATACTGATGGGAGATGTGGCTGAGCCGTTAAAAGATCTGGCTGAGCCGTTGGGAGATATGGCTGAGCCATGAGGAGATACGGCTGAACCATAAAGTGAGACGAGGGTGTTGATGGATGGTGCAGGAGGCTGGAGTGTAGTGGTGGGAGGATGGGCTGGTCGAAGGGAAACAGGAGGTGGCAGGTGAACAGACTGGAGAGATGGTGGTGCAGAAGGCTGTTGTGAAGGAGGTCGTGAGTCGGTTGTACGTGGTACTAGAGGCCTCTCTAGGTCAATACTCGATTGTGATGTTGAGTCTGGCGAGGTGGCCTCACTAGAGGAAGTAGCAGCAGATGCGGCAGCAAGTGATAATGAGGTACCTCGAGGAGGCACAACCAAAGGAGAGTTTGATGGACGCGTAGATATTGTGGATTGAGGCGTTTGAGGCATTTCGAGATTAGGTACACGAGTGTTAATTTCTGGGAGGCAAGGTGGAGTAACGGGACGGTCGTCGTTACGAGACGGTGATGCTGGGAAGACAGTAGTTAGGAACGTGACCAGCACGAAATGAAATAATAACTCACATGTGGCATCTAATTGGTTGCGAACTATCCTTGATCGCAAGTCAGCAGATCCATTGACAGACATACTCGACATCGTAGCATTGGATCCTGACGACCTCAAACTTCTAGCCTTGTCCTTCTCGCGATCCTTTTCCTTCTTTGCCAGCTCAGTGCTCATTCCTGCTGCTTGTAAGCGAGTCTTGTAGGTATCTCGTTCACTACGGACACGTTCAATTTCCTTGAGCACCTGGTTGTATGCGGCACGTTGCTTCTCAATAAGTTTCCAAAGCTGTGTATTTTGAGTTGAGAGGACGTTGCGTTCTGATAGAACCTGTTCCAATGCAGCTAATATTGGATTTGGTGCGTTGGCATGCGTGGCAAGGAGTGTTTCGAGAGAAATGGGGTATGTGGTGGTGTTGGCAGTTTGACCAAATGCAGAGGCCGCAATTGAAGCAGCAGAAGAGGATGCTTGAGGTCTCATTGACAACGGAGATGATGCTGACTGTGAAGTCGAGCTTCGTTCGCGGGAGGGTGTGGCAGTAGCAACCGGAGTAGCCATCGTAGCAAGTTGTAACAAGTCAAGCTTTCGTGATATTGCACAACAACAAAAACTTTGAACAAAACTAGGGAGCCAAGCGAAGCCTGAGAAGATGATTTTGTGGCAAGTGAGCCCCAATGCTGTACGATTCGATGATCTGTCCCAAGAATTAAAAGTGCGAAAATGAGTTATGGCAGCCTACGGTGATGACATTCTTACATACCAGTTCAGGTCTGGTTGTATAGACGAAAACAAGATCGTTATTTCGTAAGTCCGGCCGTGTTCTAGACCGTCGCGAACAGCGTCGAGCTCGCTGTGTTGGACGTTGAGCTCGCGGTTGTAGGAAAGAAGAAAGTCACGTCGACGCCCAAAGTAGCTGTCCCAAAGAAGGTTAGCAACAACCACACAGTGACATGGACTGTCAATATTTCAATATTAATGAATTATCAGATCTGTCAGACTAATTAGCATCAAATTCGCAATTCCAAGTCTGTTGACCAGCTCGAGCCCGGTGATCACCAAAAACGCAGGATCATCCAAGGATCATCTACGAAGTTTTTTCACGACCAATCACAACGATCCAGCAGAGCATCAGTGTTGCGGACGATTCCGCGTCTTTACTATAATCTGCACCGTGAAAACTTGGTTACTGGTCTGACAATGGTCATCATACCACGCGTGAACCCTTGATCGGTGTTAGCACTCCGATTCGCTGGATATCCTGCCAGGAGCTTTATAATAATATCATGCAACGCAGAACGTGCGAACATTTAGAGTCAGATTATAGACCCAGCAGGGCTGGTGTTTCATTGCTTATCATAGTAGTAAGCATGCACTTCATTGATGGATTGACGTTAATTCTGCGGTTATTCTGTGGCGAGCCAAGGCCGATACTTATCATCCTTACCGCATGTTCTATTGTCAGTAAGGCTCACATCAAAATTTCGAGGCACCAATCAGAGTGAGGGCAGAAATGGGCAAGCTCCTGTTTCGTTTACATACCACGTGCACTAGATCAAGACCTATGGAGCAAAATAGGCTTGTCTCCCAGGCAGTCGTATGTTGTTCACAACCGTCACAAGTCTGACAATCGCATGTAAGAATGTTTTCATATTCACCACAGAGTGCCTATTGCTTACTGGGCACACTATGTTGAGGAGCTGAGGTTTGCTTTGTGCCTGACAGGCCTGCTGTGTAACATCACGGATAGGGCTGTGAGATCTTGAGACCCCGTCCGCAAAGTTCCTACAGACTAGGTTGTGTTCCCCGATCAAACCATGCTTTCGCTAAAAACGCGAGACGCTGAATGTGATCATCAGATGTTACTTTAAAACACAGCCCAGGGTTATCGCATGATTCCGCGGCTGTAAATCGGGCTGTGCAACTTGCGTCGTCTTCGCAAACCCTTGGCACGGCAAGGAACGAAGTGTGGCGCACGTTATCGTCTTAGACGCGTGCAATTCATTTAGTGCGTAACCTCTGGGAAGCACACGCTATCACTGGTCGCCTCAAAAGCGCCTCCTCCGTCATACACGATACGTCCTAGCTAGGCTCATCAGGATTGGTGGAACCTGTTAAATGCGCCGTGCGCCAGCGTGATAGTGCCTTCAATAAAGACTCACCAAGCTGCCGCCAGGGGACTCGAATTTTTTTATGGGAGCAGTGCTGGATGCTTAGTAGATAACGATGATTCAGCCCGTCGCGGTGTGGCGCCAACCGCCGCAAACACAGCGGGGGTGGCACCTAGTGCTGTGGAGGCAAAGAAGGGCAGAAGAAGTTCTCTACGAACATAATCTCCCACTGAGTGTGTAGGACTCTCAGTTATACGGACTAGGCGAGTTTCGCGCCGCCGATTCAGCCACGTAAGCCGAGAGGGCACCAAGGAGGCATTTGAGGATAGGAGCTATATGGGGGAGTTGAGAGAGCACTGGCGAAGAACTTTGGTGACGTTACAGAAGATGCGAGTGGCGCAGTGGTAGAAAGGAGGGGGGAGGAATGGAGTGTCTCTTAAATACCACGCACGCGTGTATCCTATTTGTTAAAAGAGAAGAAAAGAGTGGTGAAAGTGACAGGGCGACGGGCGGATCCTGCGGAAGTCTGCGCTTGTCTTTTGAAGATGAGTAATACATGAGATATTTTATACGCACCAAAACTTCCTCCCGCGGAACACCCGATGCATGCAGACTTTCGCCGACTTCCTTTTCGTCCCCATATATGCTTTGTGTGATACGCTCATCTTGATCGTTTCACCTTACCAAGCTGATTTGTTGATCGAGGCATTGGGAAGCCCGGGTAGTGCATCTGTTCCATTTGTCTGATAACACCAAAGCGTCTTAGCGGAATTGATGGTCCTGGAGGAGCGGACGAAGATGGGCTGGAGTAGAGGTGATGCAGCCAGCAGTGGGCGATGAGTGCTGCCGCGATCGAGCTGAGCCGGTAAATGGGGTGAATTGGCGCTTCATTTACGGTGATGGTATGGACATGAAGAGCCTGCTCGATACCTAGCTGCATGAAAAAAGATGCTGGAGAGAACTTGGGGAGACGTCTGAGATGCCCGGAGCATAGAGTGAGTTGGGAGGGTCTATGGCCATTCAGAGTTGAAGCAGGCAGGAGGCCCTGCTCGCTGGTAACGGGGCCGGCAGAAAGGCATATTGAGGATAGAACATCAGGGAAAAAGGCGGGGGAAGATACGAACAGACAGGGAAAGATGGTTATAAGTTGCGTGGAGACTCGGAGAGCACAGCTTACATCAGTGTGCACTGTGTAGTGTAATACATGGCGATGAATCGAGCTTCATTAAGATCAGACAAATATTGCTTCCCTCGTCGATGATGATGGCGTACCTTTTGCCACATGATGATTCAGCAAGTTATGGCAGTTCATTGAGCCACGGAGTCGCTGCTCGACCGTCGCATCGAGAACCGCCTGGACCGCATTGTTGCAATTGAAACCAAGCTGGTTCCTGAGTAAGAGACGGCTGAGTTCACGCATATTGAACACGTACCTTAGTGCCTTTCGGTATCACTCCGCTGTTAAATAGCCCATCCTCTGAGAACGAAGGTGACTGAGGCCTGAGGCCCCGTACGAATACAAACTTGTCGATGTGATTATTGTATTTCTGCTCGAGAGGCACGTGTGATCGATAAGTACTCTGGAAATTCGTTCAATTAAGCAGCAAAAATGTGTTGTCTCTATGAGACCGTAGACAAACCCAGGCTGAGGTTCAGCCAGCGGGCGGCCAGGTCTGAAAAGTGCTATTCTCCCCTAGGCAGACCAAATAGAAGGAAGACACGGTCGTTTCGAACGAACCTTCTTTATTTTGGAACACTGGTGCTGATCCGTGAATACAGTACGTACTTACCTTCCTTTCTAGGCAGCGGGCGGTATAGCAAAAGATGAACCTTGACTCGGAAATCCTTTTCCTTTGACTCAATTGTCCTTTAATTTTCCTTTCGCTGGCAGGTTCAGCTGGGCTGGATCATAACAACCCAGAACGACAGGCATACGTAGACTGTCTAGTCTCTTTCCATCTATTCATAATGTTTTCTTCAACAATCCGCATTGCACTTCGTGTGCGACCGCCGCACTTTCTTCGGCATGTTCCAGTAGGCGGGAACAGGAAGATATCCCACTCGATAGCCTCACAATACCCTACAAACACTTTAACGTCGAGTCAGGCAAGTGATGACTCTGCTCTCGCAGAAATGGAGAAAGTCAAACCAGGTCATGCTGTCATTTCCACATTCGATTTGTTCAGCATTGGTGGTAAGTCCTTATATCATTGAATTTTGAGTGCGCGAACACAAGGCTGAATGGATAATTGACTTGTTCAGTGGGCCCAAGTAGCTCTCACACAGTTGGGCCCATGCGTGCGGGCAAGATTTTCATTGCTGACCTGCAAGAGTTGCAATTGTTGGAGAAGGTACGTGCTTCCGCTCTCTACCTCAAATACGTTCGAATGAACCTGTTCTGGAAGGTCAAAACTGTGAAAATAGTCCTGTGAGTGCAGGAGCGTGATTTCTTTCTGTGTCAAGCTGACAGTGCAGGTCCGCATGATAGCTATGGATCATTGGCTGCTACGGGTAAATATTTGGGTTGCCAGAGTTCTGTTCGCTAATTGGCAGCTCTCTTCACATAGGAAAAGGGTGAGTATCTTATACCAGCCCTACTATGATATCGATTTCTCGCTGTTTACCATCGGAATCCCATTTATGCAGGCATCACACTCCGCAAGCGGTCCTCCTCGGGCTTGAAGGTTCAGACCCTGAAACTATTGACACGGGCACAATTTCTTCCCGTTATGAGGCCATTCTCACAAATAGAACTCTTCACCTTGGAGGTATTCGCCGCATCACCTTTGACATGGACCGTGATATGCTGTGGCGCTGGGATCAAGTACTCAAGACACACCCGAATGGCATGCGTTTCTCGTGCTTTAGCGAAGAAGGCGAACTCTTGGCAACTAACGAATATTACAGGTATGTATAAGAAACTTAGGGTTTGATCTAAAAGTTGAATAAAATATTAGCGTCGGAGGAGGATTTGTAGTAAACGAGAAGACAAAGAGTACATCTCCCAATATTAATATAGGATTATGGATCAGCGGCTAACTCGTGCAACAGTAGATGAAAATTTATTTTACAAGGGTGTTGACAAGAGCGCGGTGCATGGAGCAAGGTTGCATCAGACCCACAATGCCGCCGAAGGCGATCAGATCCCAGCTCAACCAGCAACGAATGACCCTGGGCATCCGCCGTATCCGTTTGACTCTGGAAACAGTCTCCTAGCACTCACGAGAAAGCACAACGTACGTTTCACTCCTCCTTCACGGAGGTATCTGATTGTCACTGGTCAAATAGCTCACTATCGCACAAATCGTGCATGATAATGAATGCTATTTTGGTCTATCCGAGGCCGATATCAACGACAAGGTATTCGTCCACCTTTACATACCAGCTTCAAACATGGTTAATTGTAATTGTATATAGCTCATGCGGATATGGGCGGTCATGGACGATTGCATCCGGTCAGGGGTGAGCACCGCTGAGAAGACTCTCCCCGGTCGCTTGGGTCTCCGACGCCGTGCCCCGATGCTGTACAAACGCTTGATGCGAGGGTCAGTTATAGTTTACTGTGTACTTACCAATGAACTGATCTTCGACTGGTGGTGAAACAGGTTCTATCCCGGGATTGTAACACCCGATTTGCAGCTCATCGGTTCCGCATCCCCCGCATCTGTCGGGGCAATAGATGCACCAGAATCAGACCCACGAATTTCGTCTTATGCGGACGGAAGTGACGGACGTGGTGAAGTAAGTGCATCAGGAAAAATGCCGCACGCCCCATGGGTTACAGGCTCGTTCGATCATGCAATTTTGCCAATGCCTCCGGTAATTGCTCATTTTCGCCAATCTGCAGGATCTTGACATCGCGTATAGCGTAAGACAATGATACCCGCTGTTGACTTCCTTTCCTGTTACGCGATCGCTGTAAACGAGGTCAATGCCAGTGGAGGGCGCATCGTCACCTCACCGACGAACGGTGCGGCAGGCGTCATCCCTGCTGTGCTGAAGTATGTCATCGAATTTATCAGCGATGACCCCGAGAAGTCGATCAAAACCTTCTTACTGACCGCAGCAGTATGCGATGCAGATCAGTTTTAAGCAAAAGTCGGACGCTAACGAAAGTTTACAGGCAGTGGGCATGCTATTCAAGAGGGGCAGTACGATTTCAGCTGCGGAAGGAGGGTGCCAAGCGGAAGTCGGTGGTGCGCTCACTCAAGTTGTTATAGAAAAATGAAAGTGTTCATGCCGCTATTATCAGTTGCGTGTTCTATGGCTAGTGCTGGTTTTGCTGCCTGCATGGGCGCGTCGCCCGAAACTGTCCTTCAGGTTTGTGTTTCTGCTTTGTACTATGTCAGCCCCTATTGAGTATTTTCTAGGCTGCGGAAATTGGTATCGGTAAGATCATTTTATTATTTGATCTGTGCCTTTTGTTTATGGTCTGCAGAACATAATCTGGGATTAACTTGTGACCCCATCGACGGGCTGGTCCAGGTGCCTTGTATTGTAAGCTATTGTGAGAGTGTCCTGAAGCTCATCTGCTCATATAACCCTACAGGAACGAAATAGCCTAGGTGGTGCGTCCGCGTTTCTCCATTCAGTGATACCATTTATCAATACAAGACTGTGCGATGTAGCTGTGAAGGCCGTGACCGCAGCCCAGCTTTCCATGGCTAGCACCGGTGTATACCGTGTAACCTTGGACGAGGCAATTGAGGCAATGCGCCTCACCGCGGCTGATATGAGCGTCAAATACAAAGAAACTAGTCTATCCGTACGTCACTAATTCATCTTCAACCTATTTCTTCTCGCTCAACGCCGAATTTAGGGTCTTGCAGTAAGCTCGCTTGAGTTTCAGATGTTTCATGACCATGATATCTTTTTGTAGACAACTGTGAAAATTCCGCTGACTGTACCTGCATGCTAAGCAATCGGTTTGCTAATCAGGTCGTTCCCAACCAACCACGATGACTGGATTTTGTTCTTTGCTGAATCGTCGCTGGAGTTACCTGCCTTTTAGAATATGAACAGTCTGGATTTCACAGGTTTCAACTTGCTTTTGGTTCCAAGACCCGGTAATTTTTATCCATGCCAATACCTTGAATAATACCTACATATGGAAACGGTCATAGATTTTTGACAGGGCTCTGAACATTTTATGATCGCTTCGTTGTACCGAATCCATTGCGAGGTCCTTCAGTCACATATGTACTTATCGCAGCTTGCAAGTGCGTGATTTGAGGAGGCACGCATGCATGCGTGGATGACTATATTTGGTCTCATTGGTAACGCGTCTGCCACTCACGTGCTTCAAAGTCACTTTCGATCTTCACTTGACGAAAGCTTGAACATTCAATATTCAAGAATCATTTTAGTAACTTTGTGGGCACTCTTGTGCAGTGGTAGAAGTTTGCTTGATTGCAAGCAGATAGTTTTTCGGGCGGAAGCCCCGAAGGGGCAACCCGGCCTCGATAGTGGCCGCAACCTGTGCAAAAATGAGCCGAGGTGAGCTGCGAAGGCGGGTGGGCAGCCTCGCAGCCTCAGACTTAGCAGGTTCGGGTACCAACCACCCGGGCCCCAGTAGTAGTGGACTAGTAGTGAGAATGTGGCTATGTAGCTAAGTATGAGAAATGTAATGTAGGCTGCGAAGGAAAAGGGAGTGGAGGGTGGGGAAGGCGGCAGGCTGCATCGGACAGGTGCGAGAGAGCTCGGAGTGTATGTGGTAGGCGGAAAAGAGAAGCCACGTGCTGCACAGCCGCTGCGCAAAGTCCTTATTCCAATAACCCTACGCTCGTACCTCGCTTCGGGGTGAAATTCCAATATCGTCTCTTATCTCGACTATACATGGATCCAGGACATTCCAGGGTTCCATCGCCATCGCAGCTGCCGGCTTCATTCTCTAAATATCATCATCCTTACTTCACGTTAGCTGAGGTACAATACCTATCCGAGAAACAACGCGGAAAGCTGTCTGCCACGCAGGAGGAGAAAGCGAGACAGCAAGCATGTGGATTTATAGAAGCCGTGGGCTCGAAGATTGGCTTGTGCGTTTTTGCCTACAGAGAAAGATACTGGCATTGACAGCAAAGGACAGTCCTAGGAAGACTCTAGCCACTGCCCAGAATCTGTACCACCGGTTTCACTTGTTCTTTCCTCGAAAGGACTTCAACTATCACGACGTTACTCTGGCAGCTCTGTACGTCTCCACTAAGATGCACGACACGCTGAAAAAGCCTCGGGAGATCCTCATGGTCTCATATGCTGTGCGATTCCCGGAGCTTGCAGCCAAGTCGAAGTCTGTCGGCGGAGAAGTTGATATGGATCCCGCGGTGGGTCACGATCTATGAATCCTTGGTGCTCTTCTACTGACGTGGTGCATTTTAGACGGCTGAGAACGACCGCCAGAGACTCCTGGCTGTAGAGCGACTGATATTAGAGACAATATGCTTCAATTTCACCAGCAAAATGCCATTTTCGTATGTGATCAAAATTGGGAGGAAGCTGAAAGGTGCTTCTACTCGATTCAATGCTCTCTGCATTTGCATGTTCAACCTTCTACATATTCAGCATCAAAGAAGTTGATTAAATGTGCATGGCGGCTCACCATTGACAGGTGTGTCGCATTTTTATTATAGTTCACCTTATATTCATATCTGAGCAAAATGGCAGCCACAGAACATTGGTACCGATCATGTATCCACCGAACACTGTCGCATTAGGATGTCTCTATACTGCCTCCTTACTGGCGACCCTGGAGCCGCCGCCATCTCCCCTTGTAGAGGCACAATTGGACTCACGGGTGGCAACCATTCTAAAGGAAAAAGGCGATTGGGAGCAGACGTACATGGCTGAAGCCGAGGACTTGGAAGGTTGGAAATTTCTCCATTTGTGTTTCCCAACTGATTGTCACCTCCCGCAGAGATTGCGCATGTACTCATCGACCTACTCATACAAGCGGCGCAAAATCCGTCGGCCAATACATCTCCACGCACTCCGGCATCACCTTCCCCACACCCGTCCCCACGAAATCAACATTTGTCATCCACTGGCACCCCACAACCTCAACCAATTCCATATAAAGCGGATCAGCTCATCCGCCTCAAGATCATGATGCGGCAAAATGAACACCCGCTGCGGCCACAGCAACCTCTCGGGAGTGCTGATCCAAGCGAGCTATACAATGGGAATGATATTGCCATGCTAGGGAGAAACCAAGGGACTGTTAGATTTTTATTTGGACCTCCAGGAGTTGTTGGTCAAGGAGTGTAGGGTGGCAAGAATTTGAACCGTGAATTTCACGTTATAAAATTATTTTTTGAGTTAGGTTGCAATAGTAGGTTCGGTAGCGGCCTCCGCATGAGTTACATAATTTGAATCACAGCTCCAATTAAAGTCACGTCAGCTGTTCTTTTGTCGCCTCCAACTTGGAAGCTTTAATTCTTGACGCTACAAACAGGATGGACCAATATATGACCTTGCAAGATCTGGCACCGTTCGCTGGCACACGGACGATGCTTATCCTTGTTGGACTGGTAGCATCAGGAAAGGTAATTGCATTTGATTTTGGGATGGTAGTCCGGAGAGATGACCGACACGATTCTTGTAGTCTACATTTGCTCAGGCACTTGAACGTCACTTTCCGCAATTTCGCAGATGTAATCAAGATGAGCTTGGGACGAGGCAGCGCGTCGAGAGTTTAGCTCACCGCACGCTCCGCGAAGGCTTATCGCCTTGTATTGACAGGTGCAATTTTGATGCGATGTAAGCCTTTTTCTATCACGTTGTATGCAGTTGAAGATGCTGATGGAGGCTATTACGGCCGATCCATGAAAATATCATCGCCTACAGACAGCGATCCCACTGGATTAATATCGCCCGCCAGTTTCCTGGGACTTCGATCAGCGTTATTGTTTTCGATACCCCCTATCAGGTTCGTTGAGATTCACAAGAAAGAATCAAAGCTAATCGTAGCTTTATCATGCACTGTATTTGCATCTAGGTCTGTTCCGCCCGTCTTCAGGAACGTACGTGAGCTCGTTTATAGATTATCTATTACAGAGATCGATGATGGTATTGCCCAATAGGAAGTTCACATCCAACCATCAAGGACCCTCAAGAAGGTCAATCTATTCTGGCTAGGTTTGCGTCAGACCTCCAGTTCCCGCAACCCAACGAAGGGCATGATCACATTCTCTACTTAAAGCCTTCGGACCACCCTCGTCCCGAGTATACGGGCGAAGACATTGGTTTGATATTGCAACGGCTCCAAGCTTCTTCTACATATTTCAAACGGGGAAACGTTCAGCCTCCTCAGGATATGCAGACTTCCTTCGTTTCCACAAGCTCAGCCTCCATTCAGAGACGAGGTCGCGGGTACGGACCTCACTATGCTCATCGCGGTGGCAGGGGCCACCGCTTTCCGTCCAGTAGATTTCCCAAGTCCTATTCTAGAAGGGGGATGATGACCGCGGAGGAGGAATCAGTAGAGCTGTAATATCATAAACGTATTCGACGAGTGGACTCGAGGACTTTGATAGAGTACATCTCGAGTCACATGGAGTAGTCCGAGGAGTACGGCAGGTATTGGCGCTCCTGAAGATCCCATGGAGATTGTATGAACTTCAAACCCTGGGTGAGAGAATTTGCGACTTCACATTAGGTTCATGAAGATACAATACTGCCTTCAAATGTAGTCCAGTGCCAGGATGGATCTTGTCTAAAGCGAGACTAAATAACGAGACAAGTACTTCGCACATAGCCCAGTGTTAAATTTTCAAGTGACCGGAGACCACGCTTTCTGATGTGACAAAATCCGCGCGAGAATCGGCCCATCATGAATCTGATTTTTTTGTTGAGCTGTCCGTGTTGTCCGTGTTTTCCGCGATTTCTATGGTCTTGCCTAGGATCTTTGCGCTCACCTGCAGTTGAAGTAGTGATATATGAGATTTGAAAATAACGATCGAGATTTGAACTAATACTAACGTTCCGAATATGCATTGCGGCACGCTCGACGCCGTATTCTTTGGCACGTTTATACTGCTTTAGAGCCTCTTCGAGCTGCCCAGCTTCACAAGGAGCGGAAGTTAATTTTAGGAACAATAAGCCATGTCATAATTTACTCACTAGCTTCCAAAACTGCGGCAAGATTGAAGGCGATCTCAGGGTCTTCCGGTGAGAGGGAAGCCGCAATACTGGAACACAATAGTCAGTGAACCGATAAGGAAGCTCTAAGCAGTTTACGTGCTGGAGATGATGCAAAGCAAGGTCAGGACGTGCAACAGGGGATATTATGTATGCGCTTGCGAGGTCTTTCGGATACTAACGTCGTCATCCAGATTTAGACAGCTCTTAAGATGAGGCACGCACTTGTGTGAGCATCGGCACTAGCGGGCTGTAGTGCTATTGACTCTTTCCAAGCCGCAATAGCGTTGTCAAACTCCTCTAAGAATAAATTACTCAGCACCCTAAAATTTGTGGAGATGAGTTGGACAAACTGAGGTGATAATGCGTGACGCCCAAGTTGAACAGAGAGCTAGCATTACGCTTGATTTCGACACTACGATTGTAAAGTTCTTTGGCGCCTTGAATGTCACCCTCCTCTAACTTCTGGGTCCCCTGTTCTAAGCATTGCATGGCTTCCATCTCTGCAGGATCTGATGCTGTCGAATGCAGTGTAGTGGAAGTTGCCCATCCTTGAAAAGTAACACTTTAGCGCCAGATGAAAGTAGAAAAATGCGGTGCTGACTTTTGAACACATTGTTCCATGATTCACCCGCACATTTGCGACGGAACGCATAGCCGGAACGCGCTGGAGCAATGACAGGTGCATCGTGGCTTGCCGTGTGTACTAAAAGCCTGGAACGGGGAGCCCGGCTCGATTTGAAGGACGCATTTGTCTTCAAAGGGAAGCTAGCAGGTCTTGAGAGGGCGCGTGTGTTCGCGGTTGCAAAGGACATTTTTCTAATTGTTCAGGTTTAAAGCGGTAAGTGAGCGACCCAAGTAGGTGGTGCTTTAGGTAATTTATTCCCACGCACGCTCGCGCTGTACCAAAATTTCGTCGGCTGTCTGCTCGTTGCTCTCACTCGCCACCAAAGTTGCTTGTTCTTAAGCATGTCTTCAGGTGACCCAGAAAACTCGACCTCAGGCTCGCAGGATCCAACGTCTTTTTTGCGGTCGGCTACTTTCTCGCGTGATGGACCAGCAGTGTCCGTGGAGAATGCTGTAACGGCTAACGACTTGCTCCTGGGTGCATACGACCCAGCCAAATTACATCCTCTAGCTCAACTGGGGGATCAATTAGACTATCTTGTACTAGATGACGATAAGACGAGCGAGTTGCCGGGGGCTGGCACTGCTATTCCTTCTCGAGGTTGGAGTGATGATTTGTGCTACGGAACTGGCACAATGTATCTCAGCGGTAGGTCTTCCCTCTTTCGGCTTTTTAACATGAGTTTGGCACGAGTTTGTACGTCTACGGCTCGTGCCCTCTCTCATTCCATCTTCTCTCACCTTATCGTGTTGCTGTCATCTCCAACTTCGGCCATTCTTATTGTTTTCGCTTGTCACATGTTCATCCATCTTTCCTCAAGGTCTGGCATTGGGTGGCTTTTGGGGTGTGAGTGAAGGCGCTCGAAGACCTCTAGCCGTATCAAATACCCGCCTCCGGATCAATAGCGTTCTCAATTCTGTCACGCGAAGAGGGACATTCATAGGTAACTCGGCTGGTGTACTTGGTAAGCCCACCTTTCCTGTCAGGGCATGTATGTCACCAATTTTCCATTACTCGCAGCCCTCGTCTATAACGGAATCAACTCCACCATTGACTCTTTTCGCGGAAAACACGATACAGCCGGCAGTATGGCTGCTGGTGCACTAACAGGCGCCCTCTACAAGTCGACAGGTACAAATGGTTTTCCCCAGCCTCTCTTGTTACGTTTTCTGATTAAAAAAAACTTTTCTCCATTAGCCGGAGTAAAACCCGCTCTTGCAGCAGCATCGGTGATTTCGGGAGTGGCAGGGATTTGGAGCTACGTGAAGAAGAGAGTATGATAGACCCCTGTAACATATACCTTCCTAATATTTGCTTACCTATGTGAGATTTTTTCTCGGTTGAGCTGACATGTAAGCGTCCCAATGGGATTTACAGAACCTCGGCCGGTCGTTCAGGCCTGTTTAGATCACTACTGCGCGAGATCCAAAGAAGACGTGCCTTCAGCTTCCCAAATACTGCTCCGAACAGATTTGGGACCCTATATCGGTCGCCCCAAGATCTGTCAGTGTCAAACTTTTTGGGTACTGAGATTCAGAATTCTGATACCTTTCAGTCTTCCTCTGACCCCGAGCTCCGCTCCCTGGAAATAGGTATAATATGATATGATCGCCTACAAACGAAATGGATAAATTCCAAGCTCCTATGCTCTGGAGTATCAATTAATCCTCCTGTAGGCTCTGTGTGCGCCTTGTCTCCCAGGCAAATATCTCGTGACATATGCATACTTGCCCTATTGACTCTTACTGGTCCAGGCAATACTCATGGGAAAAGGTGTCAGCCAAGAATGGTTTGAGCTCTCCCTCCAAGTCGTTGAATTATCACGCTCACGATGTTGACCATGCGTCGCGCACGCGCCTCAGTGTCGAAGGAGATGTTGCAGTGAGTGCTTGCTTGCTGTCTATCCTCACGCACGCATCAGAGCCCAGCTCACTTTCCGCCATCACAAATGTCTCAGCATACACGTCAAATTCGTCCGGTAACGCCTATCACACCCGTGAAGTGTATATCATCGTATGTGATCCATTTTTTTCCAGGGCTCCGCCTTGCTGAGCAAACTGTACTTGATGCCTAGCAGCTACAAGAAGCTCTTTCACGAATCATTGCCCTGGGAAAGCCGTCAGGGTTCACCGAGGTCTGTCACTGCAAGCGACCATTCAAATACGCAGTCGCCTCCGTCATCCTGGAGTATGCCACAGTCAGAGTCATCTAGTCAGCAGGGTACTGCTTGGAGTCAGGCTTCTTCCGCTGATCGCGCTAGTCCATCCATGTCTAATCAATATATTTCGAGTCAATCTCGGGTCCAGCACTCCTCGTTTCTAAACGACGGTCAAACGAGGCAAGTTATTTGTAGCATTTTGATCTTTCTCGCGTTGATGAATTGGTAAACTAGGTCATACCACCTTGATGTCGTGCAACATCCCCAAAGGACCGCGGAATTTGGTTCCGCTAGCCTCTCCCGTTTACCACTAGCTCCGCCAGTAGTCGTGCAGCTCACCGTACGCGATCGCTTTGGGAATTCCATCATTCCGTAAGTCTCGTCAGCACCTCACAAAGTTAGTACACGAATATATTTTTTCCGACAGCGAGATGGAGCTGCCATTCTTGATCGCCCACTTATCACTGTTCACGGATGATGGGTCACGGCCGTTGGACATGGGCACCTCACCAAACGGAGAGGCACCTCCGCGGCGTTTGCTTTACGGAAACCTAGTGTCGTCACCTCAGAAATTGCGCGACCTTCAGGGCCGCCTTGGATTATATTTTCTGTTCCCCGACGCGAGTATACGTTGGCGCGGCCGCTTCCAGCTCGGGATTTCTCTATTACGGATATCAGAGTACGTGAAGCAGGAACGAGGCGGGTGACCATGACTGATTTTCATTCATTTCTCATTTTCGCAGGACTAATGCTTCTGGTACTATGAGTATTGCATCTCAGGGGACAGTGCTTGCACAGGCTCGCACACGGTCATTTGATGTCTATGCCCATGAAAATTACGTCGCACCGCGTAAGGATCTGGCTTTCTTGTTTATCTTTCTTGCTGATTGGCACCGATCTTTCCAAAACAGCCATTACACGCTTAACGCAAAGCTTCCTGAGACAGGGCGCACGAATCCATGCCTTCACGCCAAACGGTCCTTAGACCCTAGAATTTGTGTTCGGACTTTCTGACGCATGTTGGTCACCTTCACATAACCTTCGCATTTTTTTTTCGCTTTCGTTTTCGTTTTCTGCTGTATATCATAGTCTGTGCACTCATTCGACCACACTGACACCTGTTTCTGCTATTTCTTGTCGCTACATGCTCTTGACCTGCTGACAGCATATATCATCTAGCTATAATTGCAAACACACGTTGAGGGGATAACTTAGATTATTCAATCAGAGTTTGCATGCTGCATCGTTGAAAGTTTTGGTGAGGTAATAATGCTGTTGTAAAGGAAGCGAAGGGCGTCTGCATGACAATTAACCCACAACGTTGACAGGTCGAGCGCCTCTGACTCGTGTCGTCGTCGATCTAATGCCACCAAGTGATGACAAGATTTTGCCTAAAGTATAACTGCGGCCGACGACGAGAGATACAAACATTCTACGCCTGCAGGGATTCATTTCCGGTCCAGCGATGGTTAGACGGCGCAGCGGTGATGATCGATGACACATTATGATTAAGTGCCTTGTTTGCCTGCTCTGAGACAGGCTGATTCCCCAGTAGCCAATGCATAGCATAAGATTGGTGGTTCATAAGATATTTTAGCTCAGATCGGGGACTGCGGTCGGACCTATGGCTCTATTGCACAGGTCAGCTGGTGGCCATGCATGATAATGGTGCACTTGGCTGCACTGCCATTTGTATCACTAGTGCTGGGAGAGCTGGGAGTCGGACACCGCCATGACATGCCTCGTGCGGCGTGAGAAAAGTGCACGAGATAAGTTTGTGCAAAGCGACACGGGTTTTACTCTCTCCTTCTCATCGTCATCGTCAACAGTCCCCTCTATTGAAAAATGGCCAACAAGGATTACTACGGCGGCGGTCAGCAACCACAATACTACCCACCCCAAGGTTGGTCATATCTTTTGGTGTTTTGATCTCTGAAACCTGAAGCTTGAAGGACCGTAGGTCCACCGCCAGGACAGGGGGGTTACTATCCTCAACAACCCCAACAATCGTACGGAGGCCAGCCTTACGGTCAACCTTACGGCGGACAAGGGTACCAACCTCAACCGCCACCGCAGACAGTTTATGTGTTAGTATCCTTACTTAACCCTGTGCGCTCGAACTGCGCGCCAACACGAGGCTGAAATTTTTCGCAGACAACAACCTGCTCAGTCCAGTGGTGCTGGTGGGGGTGTTGGTTGCCTGGCTTGTCTTGCTGGTGCATGTCTTTGCTGCTGCGCAGAGGGTGAGTGTTTTCCGAACTCTTGGCAAATCACCGGCATACTAAAATACTCCCCAACAGAGGCACTTTGCGACTGTCTATTGTAAGACTTGGGAATTGCATCGGAGGGCTACTGTCCGCTGGCACGGTGCAATATTGCCCAGTTGATGAGAAACTGCTCAGGATCACGTTGTATATGCCGGCAGGATGCCTTTATGCTACAATGGACACGAACCTTTACTTTCTTTCCTTTACGACTTGGTCGCGAGTCATATCCTGATTTCTATTCATTGAACTACGATACCGTACTTCGTGATAGTGATTGTGTGCCTGCGACATTGTGATTTTTGTGTAAAATTATTCGTCAAAGATATCATACCCTTTCCAATTTTCGCATGTTTGGAGAAGAACGTGAATTCGAAAGGCTGTGAAATCCAGGTGATTGTATTGGAGGATCGGAAACTACGGTACTGCCGACTAACCTCCGGTTCGTTCCGTGACTGATATGTGTGATGCGTGACACTGACAGTGTCACCACTTCAAGCCTTTCCGCTCCTCGAAAATCTCGAGGACTTGAAACCAAAATGTTGTCGAGGCTGCCCGTGGCCGCGCTCAAGAGCCAGTCTGCACTAGGCGCATCTCGTTCTACCTTTAGCGCCTTCAGGACGCGTGCTACGTCGGTCAGTTCTACTTCTCAAAAACTAACCCGAAGTTTGCCTGCTCAACCTCCGACAGCAGGTCCGATTTGCTTCATCCAGTTCAGCGTCCTCCGCTACACTTGAGGTTTGTTCTCTATGCGTCTTGGGATGTTTCTCAAAGAACCCACTCATTTTTAACCGCAGTCGTTGTTCACATCTCGCGCGTCACTCATTTCCGCTACCCTTTTCTCTGCTGGTTCGATAGCATGGTATACCCATCTTTATGGCTCCCTCCCCTTCATTGGTGAGGTGCACGCAAGTTCGCTAGCTGACGACGGCCTCCATCCTACTGCGTATCCTTGGTCCCACAAGGGCTTGTTCGATAGCTTTGACCACTCTAGGTATGTCCACGTTAACTACCGCGCAATATCTTCTATGACACCCGTACCCCAGCATCCGTCGCGGGTTCCAGGTTTACCGTGAGGTTTGTGCCGCGTGTCACTCGCTCGACCGTATTGCCTGGCGCAACCTTGTTGGCGTGTCTCATACTGCCGACGAAGTGCGTACACTTGCCGAGGACGTAGAGTACACGGACGGACCAGACGATAAAGGCGAGATGTTCCAGCGTCCTGGAAAGCTTTCCGACTACCTCCCTCCTGCATACCCCAACGAGGAGGCTGCCCGGGCCGGTAATGGTGGTGCCCTTCCTCCCGACCTCAGCTTAATCATCAAGGCTCGTCATGGTGGTGCGGTGAGTGGTTCGACTTGTTAGAATGAGGAAATTCGCTCACGTCGCTTTGTCAACCAGGATTACGTGTTCTCCCTGCTGACGGGTTATATCGATCCCCCTGCTGGTGTTGAAATTCGTGACGGAATGAACTACAACCCTTACTTCCCTGGTGGTGCCATCTCCATGGCGCGTGTCCTCTGGGACAATCTCGTTGAGTATGATGATGGTACGTTCCTATTTGGTAAGCTCGGCTGGCCCTGTATTGATGGTCGTTATAGGCACCCCCGCTACAACCTCTCAGATGGCCAAGGATGTTGTCACCTTCTTAAACTGGGCAGCTGAGCCCGAGCATGACGAGCGGAAGAAGATGGGTATCAAGGCTGTTATCCTCTTCTCTGCGTTATTCGCTGTCTCCATCGGGGTGAAGCGGTTCAAGTGGACCGTGATCAAGAACAGGAAAATCTGTAAGTCCTCAACCTCATTGACACAGTTAGGAGATGTTGATATCGAGTTTGCAGTCTACAACCCGCCCAAGGATTTGAACCATTAGAGAGCTTGTGTACATAGGTCGGATCGAGTATCCCATAGACTCTTACGGCCATCAGATGCTGCAGTTTATGTTGCATCTTCTAATGAGACTACTTTTCAATCGCGAGAATTTCCATGTGTGAACTTGTTTGCCTTACCGAGGTCTCTGAGCGCAAAGGCATATGAGACGCTGTACCAGTACTACCGACGACCGTGGGAAACTCGGGATGAGAACTGCATGGTACTTCGTTTCGGATCGTTGTCCTTCTCGCAATCTACTCAAGCTTTCTTTCCTTTCACCAATTTCTATCACGCTACCGAAGACTGCCTCCACCCCAATATCAGAGTATAAAGCACACCAAAAGTCCATCACTAAATTGCCATGTCGTCCGAGTCATGGCCTCCACCACTGAAGTAAGCGCCCATATCTTCACTTTAAGCTAGTGAAGCTGAGGTCGGTGACTCAGAGAATGGGTAGCACGATGTCTGGGGCAAATGACAGATGCTAATAGGGCAGAGGCTCAGGCTGAGCTGAGAGGGTCAATTGCTAACGCTTTCGCTGAAAAGACTCTATGGACAACCGACTGGGCTGGTGTACAACTAAAAAGGTGCGGTCTGAGTTTGTCGCAAGCTGAGTTACAGATTTCAGTGACTTGCGACATCCAGTCTGATGCCAAAAGCTCCCCCGATGCTCAACTCCCTCAAACGCAAAATGTCGGTGTCACACGGTTCTAAGGTTGCCATGGCCCACTGACACTCTATAGGAATGACGCTCCACCTATGAGCAAGAAAGCAAAGAAAGCTGCAGCGCAGAAGCGCAATGATGCCAACCTCGACTTCGGGGATCAGGCGGCTCTTAATCGCCGAGCCGAACGTTTTCAACGGGAACATGATATAGAGCGACAGAAGAGTATGCGCGGTCAGGCCTCTCTCCAGGCTAATAATCAGAATGCTCACCTCTTTAACCGGATATCGCGCTCCGATTCGCCGAGCGCCTTTGGTACTAATCCTGACGACCCTGAGGCGGATCCCGTTTGTCCATCTCGTCTCCCAGTCAACGTGAATGTTTATGTTATTGCTTAGAACGTCCTAGACTGGGATAAGTATACAATCGTCGGGACGAACCAGGAATTGTTCAAGGATTATCTGCGTCTTACCTCGGTATGAGGTCACTCGATACGATCTTGTTTCCTTTCTGACTGTCGCACAGGAACCGAAACCAGAGACGATCCGCCCATACTCAGTTCTCCAGCAGACACTCATCGAACTCAAGAAACGCTGGAAGGAAAAGGTGTCATATAACTGGATATGTAATCAGTTCAAGAGCCTGCGGCAAGATCTCACCGTACGTCATCCATCGCTTGTATACTTCATGTTGACACGCGCCCCTCTTGGTAGGTGCAACGAATAAAAAATGAGTTTACAGTACAGGTATACGAGATCCACGCACGTATGGCACTTGAAAGCGTAGGTGCTGGATTTGTTATGCGGCTTACAGCTGATCTGCTGCTGCAGTCGGACATGGTAGAATATAACCAATGTCAGGCAACACTTAAGAATTTATACGACCTCGGCATACCAGGCAAACACGAAGAATTTACCGCCTATCGCATTCTCATGCTCCTGCATGGACGGAATAAAAGCGGTGTGCCCCTTCTTCCCCTCTCGGCAGTTCAGGATATGACTCATACTTGTATTCCCGCTTCACTGCGTAGAGCTTAATCTCTACGTAGGTACGCTAACACCACGACAGAAACGGGATCCCGCAGTGCAACACGCACTTCGGGTCCAGCGCGCTATCTCCATGGGCAATTACCATGCCTTGTTTGAGATGTACTGGAACGCACCAAACATGGGGGCGTACATTATGGATTATTTCATTGATCGGGAGAGGACCAGGGCATTGATGACTATGACAAAAGCGTGAGTATCCATCATCTCCATACACTGATAACCTTATCTCACTCATCACCATCAGATACCGCACAATAACAATGGGCTTCATCCAGAATGAGCTCGGCTTTGAAACAGTGCCAGAAACACTCAAGTTCATAGAAACGCACGGTTCCGCCTTTTTCATCAACCCGAACGCCCCCGATCGGGACTTGACGGTTGAGTGTAAAGTTGCCGCACCACAGCTGGCACAGGTTTACGAGGAGAGATACCGCAAGGTTGGGATCAAGGGTGCGATATAGTCCGCCGAGTACACACTGGCGCATCTCCCTTTCTGCTCCATACCGCGCCTCCAACATTTCTTGCCGCTCTTATCCCTCTCCCGCATCGCTCTCTGCAACACCTGTCCGTCTTTTCCGTCTCATTCACATGTCATCTTCATCTTGCCCGCTCGATCTCACCTGGATGGTATACCATAGAAGGAGGAGAGATAACTTATATATCGCAGCAACTACTCCGTTCCCCAGCCTTTCCTCGGGCCTGTTTCTTCTCTCATCACAGTCACAACAGTCTTCAAGCCTCTGCAGATCTCGCATCAAGAGAACCAAGAACAGAACACGGTATAGAGTCTCATTCTTGGCGTCTTGCAGTTGTAGTTAGAGGGAGAGAATCGGAATCGGAATCAGGATGGTTTTATTCTTGGGTAGCTGATTCCAGTCTTCCAGCGATGTAACGCCATACCAACAGTTTGTTGATGGAACTTGTTGGCTTTATGTGGTGAGCGTGTGCGAGGAAGGGGTGGGTGGAGGTTGTTTTTGTGTATGTTATGTACTGTCTTACAATTGAAGTTAATGCCAAGCGCGTTTATATTTTTTAATTGGGTGTGCAGCATGATCGATCTGATCGTTGATACTGTCAAGGCTAAGTCGTTGCCTTCAGGTATTTAGCACGGATGTTGGGAAGAAAAGTCTATGCTGTGCTAGCGCAATGTCGATGTAACGCTGGACAGCTTTAACAAGTCGGATATGGTGTAACGGTTAACATTGCTGTCTTTCACACAGCGGCCCCGGGTTCGACTCCCGGTATCCGAATCATTTTTCCTTGCCTCCAGCCAGTCAGTTCCCGCGTAGAGAGCGTATGTTGCAATTCGGTCCATACGCTCTCTGCGCGGGATTTGAATTTGAGGTGTATGAACAAATGAGGAGTCTACCAGTGGTAGACATCTAGACTTGTTTTTTTGGAGAGGATGTCCGAGTTCCGGGTGAGGAGCGGACTGTGACGAGGCTACCGACATCGCACGTACCACTTACAACAAAAAAGACTGACAACTGTAGAAAGTGAGCTCAGAAGGTCATCTTGCGATGCGATCAATCGAAGTGATGTTTTGAATCATGCAGGGCCATGCACAGAGTGAATTGCACCAGTATTTATGACATTGACAAGGACCAGAAAAGTGGGTAAAAGAGTTCCCTAAATTTTTCATCCTTGCCATTTGCCTTTCCAGCAGCGGGGAGCACCGCGGTCAGACTGTGGCAGCAGAGTAGCGATATCCAGGAGGGAGGGGTCGCTCTAACAGTGTCCGTTTCCGACGCTGGTACTGCAATCCAAAATGCGGCGTCACGCCCGATCAGCCTCAGTGCTGAGTGGTGCAAAAGGCCACTCGTGTGATCCACCTTCACGTCCACGTCCAAAGCACCTACGAACAGTTAATCTCACATCCTCGTTGGAATAAACCTCCTTGCGCCGGCCTTCGCGTACCGAATGATGCACAAAACACACTGGTGAGGAGAGGGTTTGGGGAGATGAGGCAGGGATGGTGGTGTATGACAAGATCGGTGTCTGTCAGTTAGAGCATAACCAAGAGAGCTGTAGTATGGGGCTCGATCTCTTCCTCTTCATCTGGTGTGACTTCTCCAGGGGTCCCGAACGAAGCAAAAGGTGGTTTCCAGGTCGTGGATGATGGGAGTGCCATCTGGAGCAAACTTCTTCCTTGAAAGCAGACTCTGTTTCTGCAGCAGCCGCAGCGACAATTGCCTTTGCACGATCGAGCTTGAACTGTTTGCGCGTGAATCCTGTGTTGGTCAAGGGGATGAACCTTTGCCCTTGTCCGTCCATCCTGACACGCGCTGATCTTTCGAAACACGTGACTTGACGCACAGCTCGTGTCACTGCCTAGCCACCTTCGAGCCGTCTTCGACACTTGAAATTTTGAAAGCTTGAACGTTGAACGGGGCAAGTCATTGTGCCCAGCCAACCACGTGTTTGGGTTACCCTTCTATAAGTCAGGCTGTAAGTTCTAACTTGGTCTTCCGGGTTCCGAGTCCCGACGCACAAGTTTAGACTGTTAGAGATTCTAGACACATGACATTGCACATGCTCACCAGAAGAGCAGTTCATCGATCATCAATCCTACTGCGAACGATGTCGTCCAAAGCATATGTCGTGCCCGTTGACCCCAAGAATCCTGCAGGAAATGCTGCTCCAGGTGTCAACCCAGCAACCTTATGGTCTTCACTTCCTCAGGCGCAGAAACCTGCCAAGCTTGGCACCTCCCATCTCTTCTATGGCACTCCCGCGTTCGACGTAACTGCACTTGTGTCACTTGGTGAAGAGTTTGACTCCAAAACTGGAGATGTAAGACGAGAGATTGTCCGCAAGGCCGTTGGCAGTGGTATAAAAAGTGTCAAGGGACTTGGTGATGGTGTTTTTGAGGCTCTTATCGATGCATCAACTGATCCTCACGCTGCTGGTAAGATATAGTTTAATCTACACAACGCCTTATCTTAAGTACTTCTCCAAGCTGTCGCCGCTCACTTGGCGCTATACAACTTCTCGCTCAAAACATCACCTTCGTCGGCGTTCGATCCACGGGGCACGGCTGGTGTGCCGAAGAAGCTTGAAATCTCTACGAATGTCAGCTCTGCTGACTGGGATCGTGGTGTCGTCTATGCGAATGCGCAGAACCTTGCAAGAACGGTGAGTTCATGGAACGGGATGGCCTCTTGATCCACGGAGAATATAACCGCCGACTTCCGTAGTTAATGGAATTGCCCGCGAATATGATGACACCTACTGTACGTTCATCTTTGAGCTCTGCAAGTGATTCAATTCATATCACTATGTTGCAAGGCATTCTGCGAGCGCGTCCAGGCGGAATTTAGCGGTATCCCTAATGTAGAGATTATTGTTCGCAACGAAGGTTAGATGTTCTATAGCTTTTGAAGTTCTTCTGATATGTGTACTAATGCCTCGACAGCTTGGGCGACTGAAAAGGGCATGGTACGTTCTTTGCACTTAATGCACGCTCAATATTGACATGTTCTCTTGTAGCGCACTTTCCTCTCTGTAACTCAAGGGACTGATGAGCCAGCCAAGTTCCTCGAGATGTAAGCACACCTTATCCCCTGTATCGTTCACCGTTTGATGGTTGTAAAAGTCACTATAAGGGCGCACCTTCAAAAAACGCACAACCTCTTGCTTTCGTGGGCAAGGGCATCACTTTCGACAGCGGAGGGATCAGCTTGAAACCTTCAGCAGTAAGACCATCGCTCTGCAACTGCAAAGTCTTTCGCTCACTGAACACAGGGCATGAAGCTGATGCGCGGCGATATGGGTATGATTTACTGAACTGAGTTTGAAAGTGGCCACTAACTTTGAATTGCAGGTGGGGCGGCTACAGTCGTATCATCTCTACTCGCCATCGCTCAGCTCCAACTTCCGCACGTCGTTGTCCTCTTCGATCTACGTTCACTCTTATTTATCCATGTTGCAGGGTCAATGTTGTCGCCGTCACTCCGCTGTGCGAGAACTTGCCCGGCCCCAGGGCTACCAAGCCGGGAGATGTGTAAGATTTGAAACACAATATTCGCCATGTCTTGGACTGACCATCTGCCAGAATCTACGCTATGAATGGCAAATCTGTGGAGGTCGACAACACGGATGCTGAAGGCCGTCTTGTTCTAGCTGGTGCGCAATCTTGCTATCCACTGACGTCCTGAGGAATTCTAACTTTCTCAAAGACGCGTTGTACTACGCATCAACCGAGTTCAAGCCGCACACAGTCATCGACGTTGCCACTCTCACCGGGTATGTATTGACTGTTCACATTTCTCAACTTGAATTTATTATTGATAGGGCTATGGATATCGCACTGGGTGAGATCTACACCGGTGTTTTCACGGTTCGTCATTTCATCGCTACCTGCCGATACGCCGTCGACTAAACTCTTGTATCAGACCTCCGATACCCTTTGGAACCGACTGAGTGTTGCCGGAGAGAGCGAGTACGATCGCTTCTGGCGCATGCCCCTCGACGAAGATTATGGACCACAGATCTACTCTTCTAACGCTGACTTGTGCAACGTCGGTCACCTATCTTCACGTTAGCCGTGCTTGAACTTGACATTGTCTTTTATTTTTAGACTGGCGGGAAACCAGCAGGCTCATGCACCGCTGCATTGTTCCTTAAGGCGTTCGTCGACGGCATCGAGGCGAAGGATGGACAGGAACCATCTGTCCGATGGGCTCACCTTGATATTGCTGGGACTATGGAGGTGAGAACTTGTCGCTTGTGAAATCAAATGCAGGATGTGTGCCATGAGCACAAGTGCGATCTAAATAATGGCGTTCTTCGCAATGCGCCCTTTATCATGACTGCCTCTCTATTATTAGTCCCGATCGCTGATAACCTCATTGTAGTTCACGCGCCCAACGCTATACCAAGAGAAAGGAATGACTGGGCGTCCTGTTCGGTAAGTTGTTTTAAACAAATTCTAGGAGATACATTTATCTTACTACTCATCATCGTTCAGTGCATTGGTCGAATTCGTCAGACGTCTCTCGAGCCAAGGATGAGATGTATCTCCCGCACAGATGTGCATTCATGCTAATTGAATATTTGATCGAGCAATTTCTTGGATCCTTGGATCGACCGTCTGATAATGATTATATCTTTGCAAGTGTCGGAAGTTCTGGAATTTTGCTAAGTTCTACCACGCTCCCCGCACCTGAGTTCTGCCAACAACGCTACTGCACGGCGATAACAGTGTGATCACAGTCGATTTACACTACTGATGCCCTCTTCTACGCCATACTCCGCCGTCCACACGAGTTCCAGATACTTGACGAAATATTCAGTTCGCACTCGGTCAATAGTAACCGTACTAGCTACCATCTCTCCCAGCTGTCTGTCCCTACCCGCCATATCGTTTGTCGGGTCTGCAGATGTATGTGCTTGGGGCCACTGCCAACTTGAAGTTCTATGTTGTGTTGCAAAACCAATTTTTCGATGTTTCACTGTCAACGTCTCAAATTTGACCTCCATCAATATGTGCACAGCTGGGAGGCATTATCGCAATACCTGAAGTCAACACATCCCTCTGCGAGGACAATGTTGGGGAATATCTCAAGGTACGCTCGGGCTGGAGTGGTAAGTACTTGACCGATCAGCTCAGCGAGTAAGATTCGGATACGCTACATGTCTCCGCAATACTGGAAGCTCTCGGAGCGAGTCATTAACAGATATCTCGTTTTGCGAAACTCACGCAGTCTCTAAATAAACATACATATTCTCCGTCAGGTCGACTGTATGTTCTATTTACCAGTAAGTCCGCTACTGTGCATCTTCTGAAGACATTGCTAGCTAGGTATAGAATTGATAAGGAATAAAAGAATCAAACACTGATACACTCGATATATAAACGTTACGTGAGACTAAAAGTAGAAGTATTGATCTTGGAAACTGCGAGGACGGATGTGAAGGCCAAGAACTTGAACTCATGCATCTCGGCAATTCGACCAGCGTGTCCCATGTGCCATGCGGGTCAGATCAAGCTCTGCTCCTCCTCTCGGGATCACCATTGCAGTGCCAAGAGAATGAAATGCGTATCGGGAAGCTGGAGGTACCCAGAAAAGTAGCCGACGATTGGGTCCTACTATCCACCCATCATCTCCTAGTAAGAATGGTACTGAATCACCGGGACCGTGATGAGATGCGCCCTCAAGTAGTTCAGCAGGGTTATGCAGCATGTGCTCCAATCTGGATGAGAAGTAAATGACGTGGTTGTTCCATGTATCGGTTAAGACAATGGTGCTCTCCTGTGTACGATGTGTCGTGCAACTTCTATCCAGAGAGAGTGCGGAGGAAAGTGGCTTGGTGTACTCATGAAATGGTTGCGCTGCATCCCACAAACGCACAGTGTTATCCTCCGAACCAGACGCGATGCGAGTACCATCCGGTGAGAACGAGACTGAGTTAACCCATCCAGTGTGCCCCTGCAAGGGCTCACCTAATGGCTGTCTGGTTGCTGCATCCCACACCCGCACAGCCTTATCTCCCGAACCAGACGCGATGCGAGTACCATCCGGTGAGAACGAGACTGAGCGAACCGCGTCAGTGTGCCCCAGCAAGGGCTCACACAATGGCTGTCCCGTCGCTGCATCCCACAGTCGCACAGTCTTATCCGAAGAACCAGACACGATGCGAGCACCATCCGGTGAGAACGAGACTGAGTCAACCGTGTCAGTGTGCCCCTGCAAGGGCTCACCCAATGGCTGTCCCGTCGCTGCATCCCACAGACGCACAGTGTTATCGTAAGAACCAGACGCGATGCGAGTACCATCCGGTGAGAACACGACTGACTGGACCCAGTCAGTATGTCCGCTAATCACGATCTGAACAGCCATCCAGTTTAAATGACGTCCGGATGCGAGACGAAGGTTGTTTGGAAACCTTGCGTTAAAATTGGTAGCCATGGTGGAGTTGATGGGTGAGAATGGCAGCGCTGATAAATACAGATGCGGCGTGCTGTGCAAAAGCATGCCCCCAAAGACTTGAATGAATCTTTGTACATCCATTACGGTGGACCGCACATCTTCGTATCCAGAATGGCCCTGTAGTTGATCGTAAGATGCTCATCCGATGCTGCCCGGTAGGTATGTGCTTACCTTCAGCCATTGATTGATAAGTGGAAGCATGGTTATTGCGCCAACGATTGCATTGAGAAGGCCGAGTGCTTCAACCCAGAAGAGTAGTCGCTCGTCGTCGAAGAATGATTTTATCACATTGGCGACCTCCGAGTCGAAGTTCGATGTTGATACGTGCGTAGGCCAAAATCGACAGGAATAGGATAGATGTGGGGAAATGAATTTTTTGACTCGTTGAGGCAGCCCCGTGTCTTGGGAATTGGGGAGGTACGACGACTTCAAATCACAGATATTGAAGCCAAGGCCATGTTTCATCACTTGTAGTGATGCAAATGCAAGGTCACGTTGTTGTGCCTTCGTTCTCTCGACGAAGAAGTCTCCGCTAGATAATTCGTCCGTCAGGAATTCTTGGAAGGTCGCATGAAGGGGTCGGATGGGGGTACATGAGTTGGTGGTGCCGCTGAGCAGGGCACCCATGGGCTTTATCACTACATCTATTTCGTAATGATCATGGTCCTCCGGAAAATGGCCTCGCATAGCTTGCAGTGAAACTAAAGGGAGGGGTTCGGCTGTGGCAAGTATTTGTCCCATCACGGAACGAAATCTCGCTATTGCTTGCTGATACTGGGCTTTTGTATACCTATCCTTTGGCGTAATTTCTCCTAAAATCAACCGATACATATCATACAACAGGTTTTTCCGCTCCCCGGGATCGCGGTTCACGACAGCATTGAAGCAATCCATTGGGGATAAGCCGAAACAGGATTCCTTGATGTATCCGCACGCGAGACGTGCCCACTCGAAGAGCCCGTCGGATTTCGCAGCGAGGACTGCAAGATGTGTGTCCTGAAATTCTGATAGCTCTTTCAGCTCATCAGATACGAAGGCGTGAATGTCGCGTGCCACGGCTTCTGGTGGAATATCGTCCATGGACAGCCGTAGAATATGATCAGCACCTTCAAACCCCTTTTCAATATCAGGAAGCGGGCGAGAGGTGACAAGAATCCGAAAGTTTGAAGGAAGTTCAGTGATTTTGGGAAGTCCTTTGTCCTGAAGTCTACTGGAAAGTATGCGGAGGAGGTTACGCCGTGTCTCCACTCCACCGCTCTCATCCAGTGCTTCAATCACGATCAAGACAGGGCCTACACTTGACGTAGAGAATTTCTTTAGCGGTTCCATGAGAAGTTTACGCCACTGCTGGATAATGTCCGTCGTATTCTTGAGCGAGTTTGCATCCTTGACTGCATCCGCCAACGCTCGTTTCATCCCCGGATCACAATCAGCAAGGTCGCGTGCAGTGGTGGAGAAAATCTTTTCGTGGCGACGGTCTGCTTCTCTGTGCCGATCGAAACAAAAACATGAACCAAGGCCTCCCATTTCGTCAAACCAGTTGGCAATTGTGTGGGCGATGGCTGATTTGCCCTTGCCTGCAGGGCCGGATAGCCACATTACACGTGGAACAGAATCTCCACTGCTGCTGATCCACTTGGTGATTTGAGAGAGAATGTCCGTGCGAGTGCCTGGCAGATATTGCTTCGCAGTATCTAGTCCCGCGCCCCCTGCATAAGCCATGCCGCTGAGATCGAGTGTTTCACCTTTAAGGGTATAAGTACATCTAAAATCAGAGGCACATATGAATCCTTACCTGCAAACTGGACAAAGATAGCTACGTCTCGATCGGCTTGATCCCGAAATTGTTGCATAAGCCCATTCAAGGCGTCGTTGTACTGTGTGATCATATCATCCGTTTCTGTGACAATGTTTTTACCGACTCTCTTCCCTATGATCATAGTGGGTGTAAGATTCATGTGCAAAATGCAATAGCCCGATGACTCACAAAAGTTCTTCGTCTCCGAGTAATCCCTGATGAAACGAGCACACTCGAGAGTCTGTTGAGCTATCTTTCCGATGACATCGCGCATCGATTCAACCTTGGAAAGATTATCGTCTTGGGTAATGAAGGCATAAATTTCATCTAATTTCTGGAGAAGGCGATGTACTGATTGGTCGCGCACTGCTTGAGCAAGAATAATCTATACAGAACCATAACTTCTGAGCGGGAGGCAGATCTCTGGGTAACGTAGAACATACTTTGGCTGCAGTGGAAAGTACGCCCACGCAATCTTTGCGTACGGATGCACCTATAACTTAATTAGTTCGCTATCAATCAATGAGAGCAGCCCATACATCCGCGATCTTCTGAATGGCAGTGTCGAAAACTTTCAGGGGTTGGAGGTATGTAGTCTGGATCTTGCCTGCGGCAGGGAGACCTGCTGGGGTATTGTTCTCGATTGGGCTCGAAACCTTTTGAAACGGCGCGGACAAAGTGACGAAGGCACCGAGTTCCATGGGGGTAGCCCAGCAGTTGTCCACGTTCCGTATGCTAAGGGCAAACATGTAAGTTCCTTCTCCTTCTCAGACGTTCAACTCGACCTGATATCACGTAGAGAAACGCCTCAGCAAGGGAGGTTGCGTTAACGAAACAGAAACAGAAGCAGAAACAGAAAACGAAACCATTGCGCTCGAAGATTTCTACTATGGGCAACTCACAGCCTCTCAAGCCCAATGTCACTCAGCCATCTTCGCAACCACAGGCTGCCGTCTCCACACCTGCTGTCGGCGATGCTACCGTGGCTACAACTTCAACGCTGCCGTCTCCCCGTCATGCAACGATAAGTGACGTTGGACTCTGGACTCGGTTCTGGCTCTTTATCGGTTGTATTTCTCCTCAATACACAGACGGTGATTAGTAAATCTTCTCATCTTTCACAACTCCCATGCCATTTCATCTCTCGGCGGACTCTCGTTGATGTGCTCTAAGTCCCACTCTCCCTCTGGTGCATTTCAAACTATCTCATTATGTATGATACGGATACCAGATGCCTCGTCATCTCCGTATACGCTGTATACTACCCATATATCATCACGGCTACGCACATTCTGACGAGCAACTGATCGTCCGATATCACAATTCATTAACATTAGTGGTGTGGTGTGGTTAAATCAAATGCCATTTCATACTACGGTCCCATACCGCACACATCACGATCTCCTACCACATTGCACTACAACCTCACAGCGCCACTCAACCCTTCCCACTCCCCACTCGTCAATCCAAAATTCAAGTTCTCCTCTCTTTGCGTCGTAGGAATCCCTCCCTAAAACTACCAAAGACTGCAATTCTGCACAGCTGAAAATACACCGTTGCAGCTCGTCGCGAACGTGTATAAAATCCTATGCACTTCCGTCGTCAACATCAACAACCTAATACGGGAGTGGAAGGTGGGATCGGCATCGGCATCGGACTCAGACTCACCTAACAATATTCTCTCGTCCTTGTCCATCTCACCATCAACACCAAACGGGACAGGTTCGACCAAGGCTGATATCAACGCGTCGAGCAAGCCCCCCCCAATCCTCTCCCTCTGTGCAGTCCTGAATTGCAGCGAGCGTGAGAGCAGACATAGAGACAGATGACAATCTACAGATCAGAGAGCATTGAAGCATGGGAGTTTGCGTGGATTATGGGTGGTGCGGTTTCTGAAGTTGGGAGGGTCATGTTTGGTTGGAGGTTAACCTGGGAGGAGGGGAAGGAGTGTGTATTTAGGAGAAATGTTGTTTTTCTACGGACGCGGATTTCTGAGTCTATTCGAGTGTGTGTGAGTGTTGTGATCATAGAGAAATTAGGAGGGAGGATACGATACGCACTTCCATGCACAACATCCATCCGTTGCACAGCAGCAGCGTTCAGTTTCAGAAGCTCAGAAAGCACGCAAAGCACGCATAGGGCTTGTGAGCAGGTTTCGGCGGAGACAAGTCCGACAGTCAAGTCGACCTCCAACGGAGCTTCCAAAGGAAAGGAAAGGAAATTACATTTGGCCATCTACCCTCGATGAAGTCACGTGCTTGCATACAGGTGCGTTTGGAACTAACAGACCCTCCCTACTTCGTAGAGTCGGGGAACGCGTCTTACAACCCCCTAGTCTTCTCTCCTGACACCAAACTTATCAAACATCATCAATGTCAGACAAACGGAGAGCGGAGATCGAAGCTAAACGTGCCAAACTCGCAGAACTTCGGAAAGCCAGGGCAGACCGGCAACGAGCAGAAACTGAGCGACGGCAGACAGAAGTTCGTCCCTCTTTGCTCTTACCAGGCTCCAGCTCATCCTATCTTCTGTAGCCCGGTCCTTCCAGCGGAGCCCGCCGCGACGTCGACGACCTCGTCAACCAGCTCGTTGGGAGCCGCAGTGGCCTAGACACAGGCGGGGACGTCACGCCCTCCTCATCCCTACCCAACACCCCACCCCGACCGTCTACAAATCTACTATACGGCTCAACGCTTTCACCGTCCGGGAGGGTGAGCAGGCAGAGCGATGTCGGGAGCGATAGAGACAGAGTGAGTATGGGTACGACTATGGTGGGGATGATGGAGCATGTCGATAGGTGTGTAGTCACGGTGGTTTATTTGACGCTGCTGGTGGTGCTGATGCTATGCGAAGGGTGTTGACGCCGAGGTTCATACCGGATCTTATAGATGTGGAGCAGGAGTTGTTCGAGCTTCCACAACGCGTAAGTACCGCAATCTCATCCCATCTCGAAACCCGAACACTCACTCAAGCGGTTTGAACCCAGGAACGCGTGATCTACAACAAAGAAGTGCAAACGACAGCCATCGAAACGGAAACGCCCCAAGTATCGGAAGATGAGATCCGACAGCAGATAATGCGCGAACGGGAGTTGGAGGAGGAGAGGATCGCGCAGGATAAGGAGCTTGAGGAGGAGAGTGTGCAGCTTGAGAAGGAGATCGAGCAGGAGATTCGGGGTGGGCTTTCATTCTCTTCCTTCTCATACTTGCAACTGAGATGGTTACAACTCATAGAACTTACGGAGGAGGAACGCTCGCATATACTCAGTGCACCTGAATTTCTGGACTTTGTGGAACAATCGTCAAAGATTCTACAGCGCGCGTTGAACGATGGGTATGACTACATTCGTGATTATACTATAGGCACGGAGGCAAATGGGTACGTTTCCTTTTACTTCGTGGACGTGCTTTCAGTATGTTAATGCTTATTACAGGGATGACTCGGAGGGAAAGCGCGTCAAGCGTATTTGTGCGTTCTATGATGAACGCTACGGGAAGAATCGGTCGATTACAGATGTGGATTGGTCGCCCAAGGTCTTGGACGTTTTTCGAGCACGCTAATTTTTACTAACTGTTTGATACAGTACCCGGAGTTGAGCGTAGCGTCGTACAACAAGAACCCCGCCGCGTTGAACGAGCCAGATGGGATCGTTGCAGTATGGAATCTCCACCTACTCGACAGACCCGAATTCGTGTTCCACTCTCAGGTCGGTGAGCATCTGTATAAATTATATATTTGTTTGACTGAGAGTATTTTGTCAAGTCTGATGTCCTCTCCGTCACGTTCTCTCCGTTCCACTCGAACTTGGTGTTTGGTGGCACGTACTCGGGGCAGATTCTATTGTGGGACACGCGGTCGAAACATCTACCTGTGCTCAAGACGCCTCTCTCAGCTGCTGGACATACACACCCTGTGTATGCGATGCACATGGTCGGCACTCAGAATGCGCACAACTTGATCACGAGCAGTACAGATGGCACCGTATGTAGTTGGCTCGTTGACATGCTCGCTCAACCACAAGTAGGCCTGTTTCTCAAATGTTGACACCTGTCACCTGAATTTGTCCTCAGGAAACCCTAGAGCTCATTCACGCAGGCCACAATAAAACAGGCGAAGTAGCCATCACGACGCTCGACTTCCCGGACAATGAAACGACCACGTTTTGGGTCGGGACGGAAGAAGGCAACGTCTATCAAGCCAATCGGTACGACCGCGCGGGTGCGAAAGCCGGATTAAATCAGTATGATATCTACAAAGGACATGCGGGGCCTGTCATGGGGCTCCATTTCCATCCTCTTGTGGGACCTGTAGACTTCTCCGATCTGTTTTTGACGGCGAGTGTAGATTGGACGGTGAAGCTTTGGCGCGCAAAGTCGCTTGCGAAACCGTCGACCGCCGCGCACGCTATTTCCCCTATCTACTCCTTCGACGAGGCGGATGATTATGTGTATGATGTGAAGTGGCATCCAGCGCATCCCGCTCTGTTTGGAACGGTTGATGGGTCTGGCAGATTTGATGTTTGGAATCTGAATACGGACACGGAAGTGAGTTTGTGATCTGGATCGGGCATAATTTGATGCCGCGCACGGGACTCCGTTTCTGACTTCCACTTCCACTTCTATTCCAGGTACCAGTGGTGTCCACGAACGTCGGGTCCGGTCGAGCCATCAACAAGTTACAATGGGACAGAAAAGACGGACGGCGGGCCGCACTTGGAGGGAGCGACGGGAAGTTGTATGTCTACGACATTGGTGACATGGCGCTACCACGTGAATCTGAGTGGACGGATCTCCAGAAGACGGTTGCAGGCTTTATTGGGGGTGCGCAGGCGAACGGAGTGGTAGACGGAGATGCGACGCGGATCGTTGCTGGGCGGTGATGCTACTTGGGATTTCTCCATGGTTATTCCGTGGTATATCATGGGACTTTCCTCGAGTGTCGTAAGTGGAGTTGCTCAAATTGATCTTCGGTTATGATACTTGCGTTTTTCCCATGATACTTTAGTCTTCATGGGGATCTATGCATATGATTTATATGCGATGATGATAATGATTATCATGGTTTTGATACCCGCGATAACCACGCTTGGCGTGGCCAGCAAAGGACGGAATTAGAGCGGGTTACACGGAATATTGACAACAGAAATATTATGGAGAGCAATTAATATTACATACGGGAATTTTATCTGGGAATAGTGGAACAGCGACTCCGCCCATCCCGATGGTGCTAATACATAGTAGCTGTTTTGCCGTGTTATCTTTCCTAATGAGTGTCCTCCGCAACGCCTCCATCAAGTCCTCCTCCTCCATCTCCTACGCGCTTGCCCGTATATTCAGCTATCCATCGGCAAGTCCAACCCGTAAGATGTCTACAGAGTGTAAATTTGTACAGGTGCGTACCGTTTTGGTTGTTCGGGTGTCTTGGGAATGATTGACGCTGGGTAATTCAAAGGCTCCACACAAGTGAGTTGTTTCAGGTCGTGTACAAGTATCCGAGACTGAACATCGCGTCCGTCATTTACAGGCTTCTGGTGTATGTCTGCTCTTGTTTGTGCCTGCGTGGAATTCATCTCATCTTTTGTTCTCAGCATCCCAGGACCGATTGAGGTCACGGATGAGGTACGTCAACCCCCTGGACTCTGAGTCGTTTCTGCATGATTCATGACGCCAATGTTTATAGGTCCTCTTTGCCAATGCACATCCGTCGATGTCGCATATGTCCCCCGACTTTGCACCAGTCTTTGGTGACTGCATTCGCATGACTAGGCAAGGACACAGTGACTGCGCCGGTGCAGCCGAACAATAAACTCACGCGACTGTCAGACAACTTCTTTACTCAAAGGACGCGCAGCCGTTCCTGATCGCTGGCTCAGGCACGCTGGGATGGGATCAGGTATGTAGTCTCGTGTTAATTTCAGGGGTACAAACGTGTTCATGGCCTCAGGTCTCTGCAAATCTCGTAGAACCAGGCGAGAACGCGCTCGTTCTGCACAGTGGTTATTTTGCCGATGGTTTTGCAGATTGGTAGGGACAACGTGGGGTAAGCGTTGTAGTGGTTGCTCATTCTTTATGTTTCTACAGTTTGCAGACCTATGGTGCCAACGTACACCAGATCAAGGCTGAGATAGGCGGCGCTGTCAAGGAGGCTGATATTGAGAGCGCACTTCAAGCGAAGAAGTACAAGATTGTTACAGTGACCCACGTAGACACTTCGACAGGTTAGTGATACTTTTCGGGGGTGCCTGATAGGTTCCTTGACGTCGGACTGATCTATCTCGGGTAGCCGTTTTGTCCGACATCAAAGCTATTGCAAATGTCGTGAAGAGAGTTTCTCCGGAAACACTTGTAATTCCTCCAAGGACTCCTCAATTCACGTGTACTCATTATTGATGGATACTAGGTTGTTGTTGATGCTGTCTGCTCTGTGGCGAGCGAAGAAATCCAAATGGATGCCTGGGGCATTGATGTCATATTGACAGCCAGCCAGAAAGGTCTGGGCACGCCACCAGGTCTCAGTATCCTTGTTGCTTCTCAGAAAGCCGTCCAGGTTTGCTTTCCCCAATACCATGACGTGCATCCACTGATGCAAACTCCTCAAGGTGTTCGAGAACCGCTCAACGCCAGTCACAACCTACTACGGCAGCTGGAAGAAGTGCGCACAATTTATGTTTCTTTCCTAAAATAAATTCCAACTCCCAAATAGATGGCTACCCATAATGAAAGCTTACGAGAACAACTCCGCTGCCTACTTCGCCACGCCACCCGTCAACCTCATATATGCGTTCCACGCGTCCCTCACGCAGATCATGCAGGGCTCTGTCTCACTTGAGCAACGATTCAAGCTCCACCAGGAGGTCAGCAGACGTATCAAGAAGGCAGCAGAGGAAATCGGATTCAAGGGCGTGCCTCTCAGTGAGGACGTCCAGGCAAATGGCATGTCTGCAGTGCGTACAGTATTTAATTGCTTTGCGACCGAGAGCAACTAACTTTGATACCGCATACAGCTTTACTTTCCCGACGGTTTCACAGCGAGCGATATCGTCCCTCGTCTGTTGAAGAAAGACGTCGTTGTCGCCGGCGGATTGCATGCCAGTATCAAAGGTCAGTAAAGTTCCCTGCGAGGAGTCTTCTTTACTGAAAATCATCCTGCCTTAAAAGACAAATACTTCCGTATAGGGTGCGTTGTTTCCTGTCTGTGAAATACTTATGAAGTGTGTGACTGACACGCTCTCAGGCATATGGGTGTTTCTGTCGTTGACCCTAGTCGGGGGGACATTGAGAAGATTATCAACGCCGTAAAGGAGTCACTCACGGAAGCCAAGGCTAGCAAGATGTAGAAATTAGAGCGAGATGATTTTGTGGCATGCGCGATACAATGAAATAGAGTATATAAACATTTCAATTTCATAACATTCACGACCAGCGATTTGTAAGGTAATCGGATACCCAAAAAAAAATAGATTCATAGATGTGGTAAATATGAAAGGGCCTCATGCAGCGGCCGCAACCTCACGATATTGTCCTTCTCCGCCCATGCCGTCGTACCACTCTTTCCCGGATGTCGTTGGGGCAATGTATCCCACCCTGATGACAAAGTCACCAAAATGCTCGCCGTCGATTCGCTCGAGTGCATATCGCTTGATCATAGGTCTAAGGATGGCGAGGATCTCGGGTTCCGATACTGTTTCTCGGTAAATCTTGTTCAGGCGCTGGCCGTAGTATCCACCACCAAGAAGCATGGAATAAGATCCGGGCGCTTTGCCTACGAAGGCGACCTCTGTGGAGATGTTGAGCGAAAATTTTAGAGGAAGCGGGAGTGTCTTACCTGCGACATATGGTCGTGCGCAGCCGTTGGGGCAACCAGTCATCCGCATGACAATGGAATCGTTGCGAAGCCCATTCTCCTCACAGATTTTCTCGACCTTGTCAATGAGTACTGGTAGATACTAGAGGACGTCACAATGAGATCAAATTCTATCAGGAGTCGTACGAAGTCACTACTCACGCGCTCAGACTCAGCCATTGCGAGACCTGAATGCATTCTCATGTCAGAAACAATAGTCACAAATGCGAAACTACTTACCGCACATCGAAAAGGCCACACAAGCCGACGACGACAACCGCAAACCAGTGTGGTTCAAATTGTCCAACTTGTACTTGGCGAGTATTCTCTTGATCTCAGGTACATCTTCCGTAGAAATTTCGGAGATCATAATATGCTGGTTCGCGGTCAGACGGAACGTACCCTTGTGTATCATGGCAATCTCACGAAGACCAGTTTTAAAATCGCGTTCAGGCTCATCCTGAATGCGCCCGTTCTCGATAAAGAGCATCACATGATGCCCGCCATCGTCTCCCGTTGACCAGCCAAAGTCGTCGATGTTGCGATCAAACGTGTATGGTCGTGCTGGGGTCAATGGATAACCGAGTCGGCTCTCAACCTCCGCTTTGAATGCGTCCAGTCCCATTCGGTCAATGGTGTATTTCAATCGAGCGTTTTTGCGACTGAAGACTGATCAGAACGCGGAAGTGCGGAACGCTTAGAAGACTTACTCTGCACGGTTCCCGTTATCTCGCTGTGTAAGCATGACCTTTTCTGCTACGATAGGACCTTGCTCGACAGTGCAGAAACCGATAACATCCGCAACTCGAGGGTATGTTTTCTTATTGCCGTGGGTTACTCCCATGCCACCACCGATAGTAACATTGAAGCCAGCCAATTCTCCTTGCTCATCGACAATGGCGATGAAGCCCAGGTCGTTTGCAAAGACATCGACGTCATTAGTAGGTGGTACCGCAACCGCGATTTTGAACTGTCGCAACATCAGGATCGATTTGAAACGAGTGCGGGACCAAGCATACCTTTCGAGGAAGATAGAACTCGCCGTATAGCGGCTCAAAGTCCTTGACCGCCTCGCCGGCAACCATTTTCTTGTCCAACCAAATCTCATGGTATGCCGTTGTTCTAGGCAATAAGTGAGCGCTGACAAGTTTCGCGAAGTTGTAGACCTGTGCATGAAGTCGAGACAAAGAAGGAATAGCGGAACATATAACATTCCTAAGGCAGACGATCAGCGGGAAACATTACCGTAAGCCGCAGATCTCACCGATTGACGTCGCCACACGCAGCCAAAGTGTCCAACAAGACCTTGTTGATTTCCTGAATGGAAGGCTTCAAGTGTCGCTTAATGACACCGTGGAACTGGAATGTCGCTCTTGTGGTGATCTTGAACGTCCCATTGCCATGTTCATCAGCGATCCGGTCCATCTGCAACCACTGCTCAGGCGTGCACACACCACCGGGCGTGCGAACGCGGATCATGAAGCTGTAGGCAGGCTCGACGCCTTGAGCTTGACGCTCGTCACGGATGTCGCGGTCATCTTGCTGGTAAATACCGTGGAATTTCGTGAGCTGGGTGTCACTGGGATCAAGGGCGCCAGTGCTAACATCCTCGAGACCTTCGGCAATCGTGCCGCGAAGGTAACCCGAGGCCGCCTTGATATGCTCATTAGTGATTGGGTCAGGTTCTGCTTCTTTCACTTCGATGCTGTCGACACCGAACGTTTTCCACACGAGGGGCTCCCACACTTTGTATCCGGTGTCTGGTCCATCTGCATCCTGGTCATCACCGAGCCCAATATCCGCAAAGCGCTCTCCCCCCAGCTGCTCCAAACGAGCATCGAGGTCCTTGCCTGGCTTATTGTAGTAGTGAGCATCTTCTGGGCGTGGCCAGTAGTGGCTGTCGCCAAGGGCGAAGACCGAGTATCGAAGCTTTGAGAAAGGCTTCTCTCCACGAAGGGCAGCAGCGTTGAGCGCCTTGAACAAAGTTCGTCCGTTCTGTGGGGGCTCACCCTGGCCTGCCACAGATGTGACAAAGGCCACATACTCCTCTTGAGAGAGGGTATCGATGGACACAGAGTCGATGGTGCCAATGGACGTCGACAAGCCTCTGGCTTTACCGCGGTTGGCCAATCGCTTCGCAAACTTCTCTGCAGTGCCACCATCCGATGCATACAGCACTACCAACGGCGGCGCATCAAGCGAGACAACCAAGTCATCATATGCCTGTTGTGCCTTCTTCCTCCTTGCCTCCTTCACATTCTCTCCTAAGCTGCTCACTAGTTCCGTGGCAAGCTCGGGCTTGGAGCGTACGAGTTGCGACAGATGGTTCTGCCTGTCGAGGAATTGCTGGAGGTCGTTCTTCACGGCGTCTGAGTCGAGCGCGAATGGCTCTTTGCCTTGTGCTTCCTTCACAGGGTCCCAACGGTAAAGCGGCCAGTACCCAGCGTCGACAGCGAGTTTGGTCTCCTTCAAAACTTCAAGTGCTGGTGCATCCTCGTTTTGGTAAGGCAGGTATGCGAGGACAACACTGGGTCCCTTGTGTCTGTCCGCCTCCATGACTGCTTGCAGTACCTGAGCATACGACGAATACACTGCGACGCTCGCTACATAGACATCGCCGTGGTTCATTGCGTACAGACCAGCGTCTTGCTTACGACGGTGGGGATCAGCGGAGTTGCGGGATGTGTAGGGAAGGGTGTCAATGATGAGAATGTTGATGTTGAGACCGGATGCGATGGCGTGGTGCAGACCAGAGGCGCCAAGATCGTAGGACCAGGCATCTGAGCCAATGATCCATCTCGAGCGCGTGGGGAAGTGTGCACAGAGTGCAAGAATGCGGTCTATGATAGGGCTCGAGAGCTTTGAAGACTCAAGAGCAGTGATGAGCTCTTTTCCCACTGAGCGACTCTTGGTATCATCGTCCTTGACAAGGACCCACTGGCTACAAAGTTTATGCAACTCTGGGCTGACTTCCTTAACCTCCAATAGCTTCTGTACAGAGAGGATGAGTTCATTTCGTTGATCGAGTTGTCCTCGAATACGGCCCAGTGCAAACTCTGGGCTGGTGGCAATAGCACCTTGTTTAAGCACCAAGGCAGGCGAATTGGAAACTTCGAGGCGTTCCCCGAAGACGTGAGACAAGATCTTCGTATAAGACGACTCGTGCTTGGGTATGTGTGGCACTTCTAGCGAAAGAAGTGAGGATGCGCTGGTGCCCCCAAGTTGAATTGGAGCAGAAGAGGGAGCTGCTTGGAGAAGTTTCAAAATTGCGAGAGGAATCACTTGGGCAGGGTCACTGAAGTAAACGCTCTGGATGTGGGGTCGCTTCTCTATTTCTCGCTGGTGAATTGCATTGACAAGTTCAAGGTACAAAGGTGTCCATTTCGTGTTCCAGCGGTGGAGCTGCTCGAGAATGATGACACGTGATGCAAATGGTGGAATGACATCGAGTATGCGGGAGGGGAGCAGGGGAGTGAGCAAGCTGAGTGAGACAACCGACACCCCGTCAATATCCACAGAAGGGATGTCACCCAGCCCAAAGATGACAGTGTGGGGTTCGCTGGAACCATGTACAGAGAGCGGGGGGCATGCGCGACGAATGCGAACGACCGTAGAAAGCGCTGCACGCTCGTAAAGCTTGAAAAGCTCTGAGCTAGGGGATACTACGGTTGCTGAATGATCGTTGACACCGTTGGTGCCATCGGCACCGTTCGCATGACCGTTGTGCCCATTCGCATGACCATTGCGACCGTTCGCATGACCATTGTGCTCGTTCGATCCATTGTGCCCATTCACTCCATTGGTCGACACAAGCTTCTCTGAGAGAAGGAAAGGCTGCACCTCACTCTCTGGTATTTCCTCCACTGAATCATTTTTTGCGTCATAAAAGGCATGTACAATTGCCTTCTTTTCCGTCCGTGCCAACCGAGATGCCAGGAGCGAGTTGTCATGTGCTTGTTGGGGGGTTCTAGAGACGAGGAAGAAAGGGACGGCGGAATGGAGCAGAAGGACTTCAGACAAATCATCTTTCACGGCAAGATGCAAGACAAGGGGAAGTGAAGAAAGTTCAGCAGCATCCAGGACAAGTCTGATCACAGTCTGTGCTGCTGCTGAAGAGGTAAACGAGATGAGTCCGGCAGCCGATCCGTTTCTGAGTAATGTCGACCCCGGATCGCCGCCTAGGGGCACTGACAATATTTTCGGACGTCGACTGGAAGTCGCAGAGAGTGAACTATACACTTTTGCGAACTGTGAGGTCGACGGAAGGGTAGGCTGGGAATCTACGATGATATCCGAAGCCAGATACGCTACCCGAGCCACACTGGAGGTTGCGCTCGACATAATGACTTTGGTGGACGTCGGCTGTTTGAACGCATTAGAAACTAAATCGATGTAAATTGTCAGTCAGAAGAACGACGACTTACCGGTTTGACTGCAAACAGAGTGGAGGGAGAAAACACTGAAATGAGACCATAGTGCTGGATTCAAATGGATGACAGCAAAAGCACATCATCCATATGCCATTTGTTTGTCCGCATCCTACCGAATTCCGAATTCAAGTTTGCCCTATCACGATATTCATATCACAATACACCGTGACCTCCTTACAAAGACTACCAAGTTATATACTAGTGCCTGGTAAAACAACAAAAATATCATTCAAACTATGTAAGATACATAGGTATATGATCATCAGAACACTTCGCAGTCTCACGAGAGTGGAACGGCACAGCACACTCCGCTGGAGTCACCATGGGCAAAACCCAAGCAACGAGCAGCTATCTTTTTAAATTCACATCGCAAGGGCTTGTCCGGCTTGCTCCTCCAGCTCATTCAAGTAATGATGCGCTCTTCCAAGCATCCAAATGGGGAATGAAAATTTGAAGTTCGGGTATGATATAGTGCAGTTCTTGTTAAACACTCCTTCGATCGCCTCCTGCGGCCACGATCCATCCTGCGCCATGGGTAAGCTTCCGAAGACCGCCATTATCTCGTGCTAAACTCACGGGTAATTGCCTATCAATGACCAACTTGACTGCCTTTCGAATAGGCTCGGGATTGGGATATTTCGCGTACATAAGGGCCATGGTCGCCCAACAGGTCTGTACGACCTGTGAGTTTTCGTGCTGTATCCAGGCACCCTGTTCGCAGGACTACAGAACAAATTGAAAACCCACTCCCAGATGTAAATTTAGAAGCACCCACTTTGTAACTTTCGCCCCAACCACCATCTTCTCTTTGCCACGAGAGAAGGAAGCTACACGCCCGTCGTGCGTGAGAGCTATTTGAGTAGTTCTCTCCGACTAACGAAAGACTCTCAAGAGCAAATTGTGTTGCATATGTGAAGCAGATTCCCCAGGAGCCAACCCAGCCGCCTTCGGCTTTTTGTGCCTTGTGTAAGAACTTGATCGCACCTTTGATGGTTTTTCTGAAATAATGTCAGGGCGGTAAGCGGAACAGTGCCTCCTTGCTCACTCAATGTCAACAGACCGGTAGTCAGGATAATGTTTCCTGAAGATGGACAGCGACGTAATCACGGAGGTCGTGCACTCTGGATAACAAAACTCGATCATTATGTCACCTACAGGTCGTTATTTGAATAGTGAAAGTTATGATGAGGGTGAATGACTTGCCGAAAACCTCTGCAGGGTTCAGCCATTCGAGCCACTTGGGACCCCTGACTAACTCATAACTAGCAAAACCGCCATTTGGGTTCTGCATAGTTAGCATAACGTCCACAGCATCAAAAAGTCGTTGGTCTGAGATGATTTTTTCCGAGCCTCTATCAGAATGTTCAGTTGGCAGCTCAAACAGACCACAGTGACACTCACTCGACTTGGTTCTGCAAATATAAGACCGCCTTCAGCCCTTCGCCGGTACAATCGCTAACCGTGTACCCCTGCTCTTTGGTGCTAAATGGCCAAGCACCCTTCGTGGTGTGCCGGTAAGATGTCTCGTAGTGCTTCGGGTTCTCCCTGATCTGGCAAACATCCAACCACCCAAGCGCCTTCGACAAACTCTCCTTATTCACCTCCTCCTTTGCGAGGCCGGTCTCGACGAGCGCCTGCGTAATGAAGCCAATATCCCATAACTGGCTCCCATTTGTCCCGCACATCATCATACCTTCCTGGCCAAGCCACATAAAGTCTGCGCGTTTGATAGCGTGCTGCTTGTACGCTTCACTGTCGGGGCCTTCGACATGAGCACGGCAGATGAGGTTCATCATTTTGGAGACGGGCCCAAGGGTCTGGTATTCGGTGTTCTCGTCCTCGAGGATGATGAGGTGGTATGCACGTGCGAGAGCTGCCCTGCGGAGGGGAGGAATAACGCAGCCCTCGTACATTGAAAGAGCGGAGTTCATAACATCTAGGACAGTGGTATGAGGGGAATACATGTCTGCTGCACACACGTTATTACGTTGCGAGGGCCAGTGAATCCGATAATAGTTAGTTGGGTATAGTTCCTGCAAGTCGGACGGTCAGCAGACAAAATGTAATTCAGCAATAGGATTCTCACCTCTCGGAGCGCTCGAATCAGGTCATTTTCCTGCATTTTAAATCGAATGCCGTAGAGATAGCTCATCGGCACATAGACAGTCCGGGTATGTATCCACCAGCGATGTGGATGGAAAGGCAGCCAGTCAGGAAGAAGCCTTTCAGAGGGTTGAGGCGTTAGTTCAGGTACCAGATTGAAAGCTTGCAAACGGACCACAGCTCCGCAGGGACTGGGTTCACACCAGCCCAATCATACACGTTTAAGATGGCGAGCCAGAACTTGCCCCAAGCGGGAGCACCAGTGGCTCCTCCTGTACTTGAAGAATTAGGCCACATACACCGACCAAGATCAAGGATGAGCGCACCAAGTTTGTGCAATGTTTGACGAGCTCTTACAGCAGCTGGGTGGTCAGCCTGCACACCAAGAATCCGGAGAGCGGTATAGTTTAACGCTGTCCCAAAAACGGTTGAGTGTCCTTCGATGTGTCTGGATGGATTTATGAACAGGGCAAATAGCAAATATCACGTTACAGCTTACATTCCCCAACCACCATCATCTGAGTTAACATGATTCAAAAGGTAACGAATCATCTCCAGACGCTCCTCCTCCTTGAAGCTCATACCAGACACGTATGACCCAATGACAAGGCCGGGGAGAAGAAACATGGGGCCACCGTACTCGCCCGGCCAATGTCCATCATGAGACTGAAGGTGCTTGTAGAATGTATACCCATTGCGGGCGGCATCCAGTGCATCCTTTGGCTTAGCGAGGTCAGGCAAGTTCTATTCGGCTGAGGCCTGAGCGGGTTTGCGAGCCAAAATCTGAACAACACGCTTACGAGTGGAATACCAATCCAGTACTTGTCTACATCATTTTGAGGCCACTTTTCGCACTCCTCGTCTGTTTGGAGGTAGTGCCATGTGTGCCTTCCGCCATCATTTACGAGCAACCTCCAACGGCTGTAGTCAGTAAAGGGCTTGTTTCCAGACTCTGGGATGTCGAGCTGGGGCCATAGCGCAGAAACTTGGGCTTCCGTTGGCATGTACATCATGGCCGGAGAATGAGAGATGCAGACCCGTCTTATAATCTTCCGTCGTATGATACAGCCGAATAACTAGTATCCCGAGTAGTAAAGTGTTATCACTCATGACAAACTCATGATGTAAACAACGCGTCCACAACAGAAATCACATTTCTAGTGTTCCACGATGGTCAGTTTCCGAGACTCGTCCGTCGTTATCATCGAGTCCGGTAGAACACTCATCAGAGCGGGCGTTGGCTTGCAAGATCTGCTCAAGGCGCCGTCTGTAGTTTGTATCATTCATTTCGTGTCTGAGATTCCATATATGATGCATGCTACAGGAAATACAAGCTCGCGTTGGTCTGCGACGCAATCCAGGTGATAGTGCAAATGGCGCGTCCTCACAAACACTAAAGCCAGGCGAGAGCAACGATAATCTGCGTCCCTCTGCATCCAGCAGTCGTGCATCGTCTTTGCCTTTTCAGCCTAGTCCCTCGGCGAAGGTTCATGACTATCTCGTCGGCTCACAACTAGACGAAGCTGTCGAAGCTGGTCAAGATATAACCGTCTCATGGCCATTTGCAGATGGCGATGTTCGTGATTGGACTCAAGCGGAGGCACTCTGGTACGTCTGTTATTCTATTGTGGTGCCCTCACCTCACGTAGTGTGACCAAGGAAATATGTTCTGTTCCGTACACTTCAACTCAAGCGAACTCAGAATGAGTCTCCTGTTATGCTGTCCATGCCAGCAGGCCTCTACAGAGATTCGTCAGAACGCATATGTCAGATCTTCTTCGAGCGCTTCAATGTTGCAGGGTTCGGTCTCCTTGACCGCCCTATGGCCCAGCTCTATGCCGCTGGACAGCTCCACGGAGTCGTGGTCGATATTGGTCACGAAATAACAGACATCACTCCAATTTACGATGGTTTCATCTTGCAAAACGCTCGTTCGTCTACACCTCTAGGCATCAGAGATTGTCAAGTTTACCTCGCCAACCTCCTTCGCTCCAACCAGTCAGTCATGGCAGCGGCATCACCTCCAGACAAACCGAGTGACCCAGAGGTTACTCAGAGATTCTTGGACGATCTGGTTAAGTACGTTTGGACGGAAGGCCTTGTCCGCGTTCCATCAGACGGGCAAACGGTAGAGATACCAGAAGATGAAGGAGTCACAGATATAGCAACAGTCCTCGTTGCTGGCTGTCATTGAGACGGGGATGAAAAGAAGCTGACTGCAAAGGCTTCTGCTGCAGGGCAAGCTCGCGGCGGAAGATCAAGGCACTTGATCTTGTCACCGCGGAGTTCCGCGAACGCTGGGCAAAGAGTGTCATCGTTTTTTCGAGCCGCTCTTTAATCCTGGCTGCCTGTTGAGCGTGCAGATCCTTGAATTGCCCTTGCAGGAGACTGTTGTATTTTCCGTTCGCCAAATGGATGTCACCCAGGTGCGTGACCAAGTACTGCTAGTAAAGTTGGAATTAATCGTGCAAAGTTGCACTGCAGTCACGGTTAGTGCTTTTCATCCTCAGCACTCCAGACCAGGCAACTGAAGTGCAGCCGCGGTCGATCCGAGTGCTGACCGTGCCTGAATACTTTGCTGAATACCGAGAAAAAGGAGATGGCTTCGCGGCTTTCCTTGGCACTAGCATTGTTGCGAAGGTATGTATATTGTTCGATCGCACTCAAGGTCTTCCTGTTGATGAGCTCTCTTAGATCGCGTTCAATGAGTCGCATGGGAAGAACTTTGTGTCGAAGACTGATTATAATGAGAAGGGGCCACACGCCGTTCTAGAAATGTCTCTAGCTTCGTTGTAACGATTTTTACCATGTTTTCAGCAGTTCTGAGTGCGGTGTAAAAAATTGACCCCTTGAGTGGGGGTGGCTCTGTCGGAGTTGAACTTGTTTTGGCTAGAACTGTACAGTTCATCCACGATTCTGAAAGTTAGATTTTGTCATATGGCTCATATCCAAAAGCCACTCGTCGTCATCAAGCTCCTCAAGACTCCCCGACACACATAAATTTATCAATGGCCCCCTCCAAAAAGTCCAAGGCAACAAAGTCGTCCGAATCTATCGCGTCTCGTCTTGCCCTCGTCGTCAAGTCGGGGAAGTACACCCTTGGTTACAAGTCTGCCCTCAAGCAGATGCGCAGCGGCAAAGGTGAGCACCCTTTCGCACCCACGGGGACTGGAGCGTGAGGCTGAGAAGGTCCCTTGTGCTGACAATAAATTTGCTTTGTGTTTGTCCTCCTCGCATCCGCGATGATTTAGCCAAGCTCGTTCTGATTGCTGGTAACTGCCCACCGCTGCGCAAGTCTGAGCTCGAGTACTATGCTATGTTGTCGAAGACGACCGTGCACCACTTCCCTGGCACGAATGTCGCACTTGGCACTGCCGCCGGAAAGCTTTTCCGTGTCGGGTGAGTAGTCCCGTATATTTTGATCCGTCACTCAAGCTAACGGATTCTCTCAGGGTCATGACTGTCACCGATGCTGGAGACTCTGATCTCCTCACCTTTGCAGAGGGAAACGCTGCATAGACTCAGTTGCAATGAGATGCTGGCAGTATAGGTTTATGCGCTCGATTATAGCCATATTTCGCGCATTAGCGTGATGGTCCTTATGTTTGCCACCTGTCGTTATGATTCATGCAATGTAAGGAAGCTGCAAAATTTTCAGAGGATATATCCTATCTGCTGGTCTATGAACATCGAGGGAACAAGTACAACAAACTCTAACTCGCGATGTCCTCTAAAGTGAACAAGAATTGTACGTCGGTAGCCCAATCCATTATGAGGGGCCGTGAACAATACTGCCAAGGCTCACGGTGCATGGCCAACCCACAAGCCCCAGGGTCCCGTACTCTGACTCACTGACCGTTTGGGAAAAACAGCAAGAAAGAAAGGTCTTGTTGAACTATGCGCTGCAGCGAGGGCAGTACAATACTGTCGATTAACAATTATTTACAGTGTATAGTGTACCGGTTGTAGTATTGAGTACACGATGACGACGAATATTACACGATGCGACTCGCATAACGACGACAACCACGGTCCTCTGTCTCTCGCCGCTACATTTGATTATGCCTCTCCGTCGACCACTCCATCTTTCGCAAGCTCTCCGAATTTCCGCTCGAAGATGGAAATACCGATGGTTGTAGGAACGAAATCATCGCGCGGAGGTGGGCGAGGCATGGATTGAGGGTACGAGAGCCTTTGGTTCTCGTTCAGTGACAGCGGCTTCCTTCGCACGTTGAGGACAAGTTCCTTCGACTGATGGGATAGAATCAGTGGGCGGACCAGATCATCGAGCGGGATGACTCTGTGGTTCGAATCCGAGTCATCTGAGTCTGGTGCGTCCAATCGTCTCCATTTTCGGGAAATTGGTTCCACTGGCGCGAGTGGACCAAATGGTTTGTGAGGCGGCAGTGAGACGAGAGGAGCAGTAAACTGCCAGCTATGTAGTTTATGCTGTGACGGCAATGGTGGGGGATGAGTCACAATTTGTCGTGATGGTGGTGCAGTAGCAACAAGCCTGTCGAAAGTCCGAGTCACACACTTATTGACAAGATCTTTATGATCAGTCTCAAAGTGGGACACCAGTTGAGATGCTCGCGGAAAAACTCGCTCACAATCTGAAAAAGATAAGGCTGAGAATGAAGTGGATTACTATTTTCAGAGCAAGACATACCTCGGACTGGACAACTAATTGCAAGACGAGACAGATGGCTGAGGTCCACATGTGCTTTGAGGGCATCCCTTGTGGCATGCACACGACCTGCACATCTCAGATATCGGCATTGGTACTGTCCCTCCTGCAAGGACAGCAGATAAGCAAAATAAGGTAAGTTGTGGGTAAAAAAAAACTCACCATGTTGGATATGCGATCACAGTGTCTTAAGGTATGCTGTGCAATAGGGAGCATATATTAGTACTGACCAGTAATGGAGGAGGCAGATGAAATGGGTAAAGTGAATCATGAATACTACTCACTCCAAGAGCACATTAGAAAACCTTCAGCATGGCCACTCAGCACTATTAACTGGAGAGCAAAGTGTGACAGCTGAAGATTTGCTAAAGTACCCCTGGAGAGGAGTACAACCCAGTATGTCACCATCAGAACATCTATGACTAGTATCTGCAATCTACATCTACAGTAGATCAAGAGCTAATCTAAATTCACCTTTGTCAAATTATACCAACTGTTGAGAATAACTGTGCACCCTTCCCACTCGCAAGGCATGGGTTTGATTACTTGATGAGCAATATTAGGAATTTCATGGGGGGAAAGAAGAAGATCTGAGGGCCCAGCAACCTCAAACATCTAACAAAAGATTGGTGGTTGAGAAAAGTTGAACAATGTTTTGTCATGATGGAAATAAATACAGGTAAATATTCACGACCCCCTCATCCAAGAGTGGTCAGTCAGAGGATGACTAATATTTTCGCCATGTTTCTCCACTGTCATTGACTTGGAGCTAGACTTTGCCAAAACATACCACATTCACCTGACTGTCCATGAAGTGTAACCATGACGTAGTCATTCAAGATTAATTCCCATCATGATCTAAATGGGCTAGGTTGGCAGATACCATCACTCGTGGGATCATTCTCGGCTGAACATGATTTTGAGCCTCTTGGCAGAGTCCAAGTCAGTCAACAACATGAAAATGCTTTGTTTGACACTTGTGCCTGAGCATTGCAGTCACCAGAATCTCGCTGTTGGCCAGGCCAGGGATGCAACCCATGCCCATTCTCACTCATTTCATTTTTTATGAATTATATAATTCTATTCCATTGCCAGGGCTAGTAAAATTACTAACTATGTCTACCTTCGTGCTCCGGTAAGAATACTCAACCGTGCTTCAGCTGCTCGAGCTCTTCGTTCCCGCTCCACCTTTGCTCTCAACTCAACAGTTAAGCCGACAATACTATCGGCTGCGCCGGACGAACCTCCGAGCTTTCGGGGAGCCGTAGGGTCTTGAGAGCGAAGCTCTGGCTTTGCCTCCACCTGTTCGTCATCGATGTCAGTCTGTTTACCTTCCCGTTCTCTCTCTTTGGCCTCCCGTTCCCGCATTTTCTCTTTCAGGCCTTTCTTCCTTTGTTTTTTCTTCTCATCCCTCGCTTCTTCCTTTTCTTGGTTGAAGGTGCTCGGGACACGTGCCGCTCCGAGCCAGTCCCACCAGTCAGGGTGATCTCCCGCGCACTGGCGAAAGACGTCACGAACTGCTCTTGTACGGGCCAAGTCATAGGCAGTACGGCGCGAACCTGCACCTTGTAGAGGCGCGTTCGATGCGTCAGATTCATTGGCAGCTTTGTCTTCCTGATGTACGCCTGAAGACGGAACGATGATAGTTGGATCGGCGTGCAGTTCGTACAACAGCCAGCGTGTAACGTCTTCCTGGCCTGATTGCACAGCGACCTGGAGCAACGATACGCGCTTATCTCCTGTCCATTCCGGTATGAGGGCATCGACGCCACCAAGGGAAGCGCCTTCGCGCTCCCAGAAGGATTTGAGAGGTTCTGAACGACCTTTGCTGATCATATCTAGTAATCGAGACCACTTCTCGCGGTAGGCTTCCTCCTCCTTACTCAATCGTTGTGGTTTTGCCTTCTCAGGCGCTGGGGCGGGCGCACTGGAAGGTGTAGCTTTGGGCTTGGGCTTGGAGGCAAGGAACGCCTCGTCCTGCGCTCGAAGCGCTTCCTCTGTAAGGCGTGATGTCTTCACTTGGGTGAGCTCTAGGAGACATCGCACAAGCTCAGATTGAGTCTGCAAGTAAAAAAAATAAGAATCATGCAAGTAACAACGGCAAAGAAAACGTACGGGTCGGCGCGTTGGAAAAGGGAAGGTCCTCAGACGATCGTCTCCTTTGTTGATGACACAATTTTCATAGTCGAGGAAGATGCGCCTGTTAGAGACACTAGCACGTAACCAAATTCTTTCGCAGTCCTGAATGTCATCAGCCCAGTCAAGAAGAAGGTTGCGAATATCCTAGGAGTGTATGTTTAGCTATAGCGAACAAAAAGTGAGGCTCGCTCACATCTCGGAGAGCTTGCTCGCCATAACGACGAAGCGTGGCACCTGCACTAATGGCAGCACCCTTGGAATTGTCATTTACCGATTGCGAACCACCCTGTTTACGGCGAGCTAGAAGCGAATTTTTTAGTATAACGAATAAGACGATCATAAATACGCTTACTAGTGTAACGATGAAATGTCTTGTGTTTCAGGATTGACGTCTCTGGCTTGGGTTTCAGCAATTTCTTCTTCGCCTTTGCAGAGACAACGGAATCCTGGTCTTCTGCAGGTCTACTGACTTCTACTATCGCGCCTGCAAAGTGACCTCCGGCAACCATAAACATAGCCCACTTGCGTCCACCTTCCACACGTTCTTGAATGCTCTTCAGTTCCGCCAAGTACGACGGAGCAGGGGTATCTATCGGAAATAGCATTCTGTACACCCCGATTTGAGTGGATGGGGGCGAATGAAACCAAGTAACCGCTGTAAGTGGTGTTTGTCGCTCCTCGCTTGGCGAAGACGATCTCGACGTTCGCTTGATTTTGCTGACGAGGGCTTTGACTGCATCGGAGTCATCAGAACTCTCGTCAGATGATGCAGACCCTGAAAGGGAATCTTCAAGTCCTAGCTTATACGAGGCAGGCTTCGTCAAAGTGAATGACGAGTAGTTGGAAGAGCCTACCGTCAACAAGCTGCCCAAAGGCTGGCTCCGTCACAGGGCTGCCGCCCCTCAGGCGAATCTTTACATTGTATCGATGCCAATCGGATCGAAAATGAGATCGTTGCTCAGTTACGTCTGCGAAGGTCGCTCCGAGACAAATGTTACACGCTCTCGCGTTGTCTGATACTGGAGGAACTGAAATTTGTACAAGAGTCGATACTTCCGGAGGTGGTGGTCGACTGATTAGATTCCGAGGTGTAAGGGTCTCCAGTAATTCGGGAGGCAGCGAAAAGACGTGGTATCTCTGGGCCATTTGCGCTGGTTTTGTCATGAATCTCTTGATAAAATCTAAGCAAAAAGAATGACAACATAGGGCAAATCACGGACCCGTTAAGATGACTGGATGAAAGTCACTGACAAAGGTCAATGCCATGCTTCGGAGATGACCGAATTCAGTACTTAGACTGATTGACCACTAAAATAGTTTTATACCGTACCATCATGGTGTCTGCAGATTTCGCTGAACGACCAGTCAAGAAGCTCGTGCTGTTCGATGTCGATGGGACGTTATCGCCCGCACGTCAGGTAATCCAGCTTCCCGACAACTACCACGCTTGATGTCGAGATCACCCGACAGAGTGCATCTCCAGAAATAATTCAGCTCTTGCGCAACCTCAGAAAGCAGGTCGCTATAGGCTTTGTTGGCGGGTCTGATTTCGTCAAGATATCTGAACAGCTCAGTGTTGGCGATATCAATAGTACGAAGCTTGTTCCCATTGGCTGCTAAGATACTCATACGCATTCGCAGTTCTGGAGGAGTTCGACTTTGGGTTCGCTGAGAACGGCCTTACCGCGTATCGACTCGGAAAGCCGCTGGAGTCTCAGTCTTTCATCAAAACGGTAGGCGAAAAGGACTATCAGGAGTTGGTCAACTTCATCTTGCACTACATTGCTGACATGAACATCCCGATCAAACGGTGAATTTCTATGATCCTTGGCTGTCGATCAGCCCATTCACTAGCAATTTGCAGTGGAACGTTCGTCGAGTTCCGCAATGGCATGATCAACGTCAGCCCTATCGGTCGCAATGCAACGTGGGTTCACTTACGTGCTATTCCCTAAACCTGGTGTTGACACCCCGGGGGTTCCGCAGTGTCCAGGAACGCCATGATTTCGAGGCTTATGACAAGGTAGTAACATGAGAAACTCATTCATTATCATTAACTGATTCTCGGCAGGAACACCACGTTAGGGCGGACTTTGTGGAAATTCTCCAAGAGAAGTTCAAACGGCTGAATCTAACGTTCTCTATCGGCGGCCAGATATCATTTGATATCTTTCCACACGGATGGGACAAGACTTACTGCCTCAGACATGTCGAGAAAGATAACTTCGAAGAAATTCACTTTTTCGGGGACAAGACGAGCAAGGTAAGAGTCGAGTTTCTTGCTACAGTTTTCGTCCCCTTGACCATTTCTGCAAAGGGGGGTAATGACTACGAGATCTTCAGTGATTCTCGCACTGTCGGGCACACTGTTAAGAGTCCTGCAGATACGATGAGAATCTGCACAGAGCTCTTTCTATCATGACTTGAAAGTGCTCGATGTAAGTTCGAAAGTTACACGAAGTTGTAAACATTCAAAGCCTATGGATTTTGGGATAACAGTTATAACCATACCAACGACTCTTTGTTACTGTACATGGACTAGCTTATAGATGGCCATTGTATATTCATAATGTTGGACTTGAATGGACCATAACGAACTGTGTAGTACATATCGTAGCGGTGCGTGCGCACCAATTCCCCGACTCCGCGAATGTGATCCAAACTTTTATCTTTACTTCCATCTTAAGCCCGACATCATTTCCCACCGTTCTTTCTATCTTCTCCTTTTCCCCCTGACCAATACCAAGGTGTTGTTCAACATGTTCTGTATTCTTGTCCAAGCTCCTAGTACAAGAGTGTGATTGGTGCTGGTAACTCTACCCTCCTCACTTAGTAACTGCCTTTGGTGTAACCGGGTGGCAAACAGTGTAAATAGGTGGAGCTCGCACTCACTCAACATGGTCTGCCTTCTTGTTCGAGCTCCTGGTACAACAGTGTGAATGGTGCTTGCAGCTCTACCCTCCTCACTTAGTAACTGCATTTGGTGTAGCAGGTGGTGAATAGTGCAAATAGGTGGAGCTCGCACTGAATCCTATTAGGACACCTGTCTGCAGGGAGGTTCAATCCTCACTTTTACCTTGGGTGCAGGAGTGACAAGGATTGTCAAAATGTGTGTGTTGTTCTCCACTGCAATGATTATAGATGAATGAGCATCTGGAATTTCAGTGCTGTATGGTAGCCACTAAGTCACTGCACTTTCATTTTTCTCCTTGTTTCAATTTCTCGCCACACATGTCTCTGGCAGAATCATTTATCGCATTCTGGGCACTACAACCACGGCATAAAGTACATTTTGACAAGGCAAATTCATGGGTCAATCACGCAATATAGTACATTTGAAGGAGTCAAGGCATAATGTACAAATTGAGAGCACACAATCATCGGTCAATGAATGTTATCATAGGAATTGTGTAGTACATAAGCGAACAAATACGACCATACGTGTTTCTATTCAAAACGCGTCCCTTTAAGTCTTGTCCCATTAGTACTCAGTGACTAGATCTACATCGTCTGTTGCCTGGCACGCTTGTCACACGCCGTTGTTTGTACTATCCTCTCATCTACTGAGACCTGACCATGGTTGGCCCGAAGAATTCCACACGGCAAAATCAGCCAATGGCGCGCACGCGGTAAGGACTAGAGCGCGTCACAAACGTCCTTACTCAGATACATGTTTTGACAGCACCAAGCCGGATGTAACTTCAGAACCTGCCGCAAAAAAGCGCAAATTAGGCCCATCCAACTCCCAGAAAACGCATGATTCATCCTTTGCAGACGTATTGGAACAGCTGAGTCAAGACAGAGCACATGACGGTATCGGTACGTAGCGTGGAGAACTCTCCAGCACTTTGATTATTGATAGTTTGAATAGCTGCGGAGGGTGGGGCTGATAGCTGGGCACGTCCGAATCTTCCCTCCATTAATGAGAAGCGGAATAGTATCGGTGTGTATACATGTAGCCTCACGCTCATCGGCTTACGATGCTACTCCTTGCAGTATTTCAGCAAATTGATGTCGACGAGGCAACGGACTACAGCAATGGGTCTATCGTACTGAGGTTGTTTGGGGTGACCGAGGTACTTCCTTGATACTTGCGCCTTCGCGCAGCTCTTAAATCACCACGCAGGATGGAAACAGCGTACTTGCATATGTCACTGGTTTCCTTCCTTACTTCTATGTCGCCGTCCCTCGCGGCTTTGATGAGTCAGACATGGACGCATTTGCAGACCAGTTAAACGTATGTATCGTGCTTACACACAAAGTCATCGTGACTGAACTTGCCTACAGAAACAGGCTCAGGGCAACTTCGTGAGGCAAATAGAGATTGTCAAGCGGCGCAGCCTTTGGGGTTATCGCGGAGACGACTGGATCCCTTTCATGAAACTTACAATATCCGAACCGAGAAATCTCCCGAAAATTCGAGATGAGTTTGTTCTCTGTTCTGCACCGATGCTTTCGGCATGTACTTATTGTTCTTTGATCAATACGCTTGTTTGAGAGGGGCGAGTGTGGGTTTCGAGACTTTTTCCCTACCGGACAACCTTGTTCAACGTTCGAGAGTAACATTGCGTACACCCTGCGTTTCATGATCGATACCAAGGTATGGATACACGTGTCGCAAGAACTCTGAAATGACACTTCTGGAGGTTGTAGGCATGAATTGGATTGAGATTCCTGCTGGTCAATACAAACTTGTGTCCGAGAAAGATAAGAAATCCACATGTCAGATCGAGCTTAAAGTCAGGTGATTTTCGCTCCGCTTTGTCGTGTATACATATGTCTGATGATATTTTGCACCAGGTGGGATGCCTTCATCTCGCACCCACCAGAAGAAAACTGGCAGAAGTTTGCACCTCTTCGTATACTGAGCTTCGATATCGAGTGCGCCGGACGGAAGGGTATTTTCCCCGAGGCACAGGTTGATCCAGTCATCCAGATCGCTAACATGGTGACGAGGCAAGGTATGGGATCCGAATTTTTTCTGTGTATTTGCTCATCACTGGTTTTCAAGGCGAGACCAAGCCATTCATTCGCAATATTTTCACCTTGAATACATGTTCACACATTGTCGGCTCACAAGTGATGTCGTTTGATGACGAGGCTGAGATGTTGCAAGCCTGGCGAGACTTTATTGAAGAGGTTGACCCGGATCTTGTCATCGGGTACAACATTGCAAACTTCGATTTTCCATATCTCATGGAGCGAGCAAAGCATCTCAAGGCAAATAAGTTCCCTTTTCTTGGTCGCATGAAGGGTACGCGTCTATGTTTGCTGTGATAAGATCATGTTTATTTTGTCTTAAAGGTTCCAAAACTCAGACGAAGGAAACTCACTTCTCTTCGAAGGCATATGGGCAGCGCGATTCAAAAGATACAGAGCTAGAAGGTCGACTACAACTCGACGTCTTGCAATTCATGCAACGTGAACACAAGTTACGTAGTTATACCCTCAACTCTGTCTGTGCACAGTTCCTCGGTGAGCAAAAGGAGGATGTACACCACTCCGTTATCACAGAGTTGCAAAATGGTACTCCAGAGTCCAGACGTCGGCTTGCCGTCTACTGTTTGAAGGTGATCGAGTCTTTTTTGTGTCGTCTTAGTCGTTCTTATAATTGCTACAGGATGCATATCTCCCCCAGCGACTGATGGACAAGCTTATGTGCTTCGTCAACTACACTGAGATGGCACGTGTTACGGGCGTTCCCTTCAACTACCTCCTTTCCCGTGGCCAGTCCATCAAGGTGCTTTCCCAGCTATTTCGCAAGGCCAATGAAGAGGGATATGTCATTCCTGTTTTGAAGGGCGAGGGTTCCGATGAGCAATACGAAGGTGCCACTGTCATTGAGCCGAAGAAAGGCTACTACGACACACCGATTGCAACTCTTGATTTCAGCTCTTTGTATCCGTCTATCATGATGGCACATAATTTGTGTTATACGACGCTCCTCGAAAAGAGTACTATTGATCGCTTGGAGCTTGTCAAGGACGTAGACTATATCCAAACCCCCAATAACGGTATGTTCTGTTGGATAAGCAGTTTGCAGACCATTCGGCTAATGCTTCTGGTTAGATTTCTTCGCTACCACGGCAAAACGAAAGGGTCTACTACCTACTGTCTTGGAAGATTTGATCTCTGCTCGTAAGCGTGCGAAGGCAGATCTCAAGAAGGAGACCGATCCATCCAAGCGCGCGGTCTTGGACGGTCGTCAGCTTGCTTTGAAGGTGCTGTGGATCCAGCTAGTACAGTGACCCTATCTGATCTCGTTGAATTGCAGATCAGTGCCAACTCTGTTTATGGATTCACTGGTGCGACGATTGGAAAATTGCCCTGCCTTCCTATCTCCTCTAGTGTGACAGCATATGGACGTCAGATGATCGAGAAGACCAAGCAGGCAAGTCTTATCTGTCCGCCAGAGAACACCCGACCAATAATCCTTCTTAGGAAGTCGAAGCAGAGTTTTCCATCAATAAGGGACACGCTTATAATGCTGAAGTAATTTATGGTGACACTGACTCTGTCATGGTTAAGTTCGGGCCTGCGGAGCTGGAAAAGGTCATGGCTCTCGGTTAGTAGCGACCAGCAACCTAATTTGCATGCGATTTAAACCATTCTACAGGAGCGGAGGCGGCGGATTTTGTGACGGCAAAATTTGTCAGACCAATCAAGCTCGAGTTCGAGAAAGTTTATTACCCGTATCTTCTCATCAGCAAGAAGCGGTACGCTGGACTCTACTGGACAAAGCCGGACAAATGGGACAAGATGGACTCAAAAGGGATCGAAGTTTGTTTACGTCTTTAGTGGTTTACCGTGGAAGTACTGAACTATGGAATCTAGACGGTCCGGAGAGACAACTGTCGGCTAGTATCGACGGTCATCGAGACTTGCCTACATAAGATGTTGATCGATCGGGACGTCAAAGGAGCTGAGGAGTAAGTACACGCTCTTTGTCTTTTGGTTGCTAGCTCAGCTATCCCAGGTACACAAAACGCATCATATCAGATCTTCTGCAGAACAAGGTTGATATGTCCCAACTGGTGATTACAAAGGCTCTGGCCAAAGCAGGTATGTGAGTTTTGAACGAGAATGTGCTGGTGCTCTAATGTCTGCAGATTATGCTGCGAAGCAAGCGCATGTGGAGTTAGCGGAGCGCATGCGGCAACGTGACGCAGGTTTGTGACTGATGTAGTTGTCTAAAATATGTCCTAATATTCATGGTCAGGTTCTGCACCGGCCTTGGGTGACCGTGTTGCCTATGTTATTGTTAAGGGCATTAAAGGTGGAATTTTGCGTCAAGTATCATAGCTCTATGCTGACTTGGGAATAGGTGCTGCTGCGTACGAAAAATCTGAGGATCCCCTTTATGTATTGGAGAACAACATTCCCATCGATACCAAATACTACCTCGAAAACCAGCTCTCAAATCCTCTTATGAGAATTTTTGAACCCATCCTGGGTGAGAAGGCAGCATCGTTGTGTAAGTCGCTCCATCAGCTGCGTGAATATCTTCTTTTGATATGTTCCACAGTATCTGGCGCGCACACCAGGACAATCCAGATCGCAACGCCAACAGTTGGCGGTTTGATGAAGTTCGCAGTGAAGACGGTAACATGTCTTGGGTGCAAGACTCCACTGCGGCCGAATAACAGCGTAAAAAGTGAGCCGAAACAAGCAAGCCTCTGATCCTATCTCACTGCCGCCTTTGCTGCAGATGGTGCCGTGTGCAATAACTGTCGACCGAAGATCGGAGAGCTATATCAAAAGCAAATCACAAGTGCGTCGCAGCTGCAAGTTCGGTTCTCGCGACTGTGGACGCAATGCCAACGTTGTCAGGGCTCTTTACATCAAGTGAGGTTATGATCGTTGTTGCTTTGACTGTCATTGACACTGGTTGATAGGATGTGCTATGTTCGAGCAAGGACTGCCCGATATTCTACATGCGGAAGAAGGCGCAAAAGGATGTAGAGGATGCAAACTCTGTCGTCGAGCGGTTTGATGCAGATCTGTGGTAGTCGATATCGATGTATCGATATTTTTCGTTGAGCTTGGTTTCTCTGCACTCTTGTATCGTTAATCATCATGGCAAAACTTCCTTCAAGTGTGGTCTAGTCTGACATTTTAAAGCGGTTGCAGGCACTAGTTAAACGTCTGATCCTCGACCACTGGGAGCTCGAGGCAACTGACATGATAAGGTCTCGATTGGAACAAATGTGCGCGAGCTTTCTCACCGCCACCACCTTCTCCCTCTCGGCTACCTTTTTGCAAACATCTGAAGCATAGTGCCTGTGGAATTGGGACGGAGACAGCCTGTTTTTACCAAGACCAATCCACTCTACGCATAGTGTGCACCAGCTTTGGTAGCGCCCATCGGATTTTACACGGACCTCTGCTTAGAGGGCCGTAGTGCTCGACCGTCCCTCAGGTGAGTTGACTATCATATCCCACTCCTGCTCGTTCTGCCCCCAGTCTTCCCTCATTTATGGAAATTGAAATTGGCGCTCTGTTTCTGCTACAACATCCTCTGCATCCAAGTGTCAGACAATTTCGGCAGGAGGGATCGAATCACGCCGGTGTACAATATACAATGTGCAGTACCAGTTGGTGAATCCACGGACAACTTGTTAATATAGTCAATAGCTGTGCTGGACGACCATGACATGCAATTTCAGATGCACATCTATGAACCGTTTTGAACTTGAAGCTTGAAGTTTCGTCCTCGGCACAGCGCAGTATTCAACTTGAAGAGTATTCCCCAGCATCGAAGCGCTCGTAGTCGACTCGTATTTGTCAATAGTAAAATGTGAGAGAGCACTCAGTAGTTTCAAATGGAGGGGGTCCTATAAAAGTGTATTGACTACAACAAAGTATTATTATGAGCGACGAGTGTAAAGCCACAACCAGCGACGATGGTCTGAAATTTAAGAAAGAAGCCTTGTTCCAATGCAAAATACCGTTATGTGTATCCATAATAATGGTGTGAATGAGTTCAAACTGCAGAAATAACATATGCAGCATGCCCCGTCTTGCAAAACACCGAGTTCCTGGTAGTTGAATTTCATGTAGGTGTGTATTACAGATGATTGCTTACCTCAGAGCAGTGGCATATAAGCCGGAACCCAAGCGAGGACAGACGAAAACTAATCCTCGGTCAAATCGAGGACCTCCATAGCGGTGTGCTGCCGTCGCGAGACCCCGCGTTCCAACTTAACACGCGAGGGCTTCCTGTCCTCAGACGAGGCCAACTGGGCACGTAAACGTTGGAGCTCCATCTGCGAGAAGAAAATGAGGTGGACGGTCAGAAAATGTCGCCGAGACGAGAGTTTACCTCAAGATGTTGAATTCGGGGCTTCACGTCTTTTGGGGGCAATGGCAAACTTGAAGGCTCACAAGGTCCGTCAATGATTTCGATTTCATCGTCATAGTTATTTGCCTCTTCCTTCATTGACTTCTTTGATGTCGATGGCGCTATACCCATTGCCTGCAAGATATCTGAGATTGAAAACGGGTGTGAGTGGCATATATGCATAGGGAATAATGTGGCCTACCCAAGCGCGTGTATCTGAACACGAAGACAGTCGTAGGACGGTTATCCGGTTCGAACGCGATGCGGGATGTGGGACGACCTGACTGATGATGCATTTGTCGGGGAACTTCTTCTCCGAAGCTTAACAGATGATAATTATCACAAAGTGTGACATGGGGTGAAATTCTACGCACATGACACGATGGGCACATGCCTTCTTAGATCGTTCATGCACCTTGCCTTCTCGCACACGGAGGGTGTGATTTTTTGATTTACCATGTTTAATTACCCGCATCTTCCTGTACTTCCCCGTTTCTACCTCCACCACAATCTGACCTATGTCATTCGAATTTTGATCACCGAGCATCGAGTCATCGTCTGAAGTTTAGTGTTACAAGGGGGATCTAGACTCTTTTTGAGTACTGACCAGTAAGCTCAATGTTTGAAAACATGAAATCTCTGCTGACTGAGTCATTTCCCAAGTACGTGCGTTCCTTTGCGCCGACCCAGCCCGGGCGCACAGCTTGTCCAACACAGCGAACACCATCAACGGAGACAACTGCTCGGATGCCCCAGGACTGTTCAGCTGCGTTCATCCACTTGACTCCAAATTTCTTGTGGATGCATTTAAGGCTTTCGCCAGTATATATGATGAATAACACACCTTGCCCTCTTCCGATGCGATCCAGCAGGTTATTCTATTCTCCATTGGTGTACTGGAAACAACAGCATCATACTCCTGAAGCTCCTGACCTTCGATAAATACATAAGCAGACAAGTCTCCAAAAATCATAATGTGCAGCAAGTGTAGAGCAATATTTTAAGATTTGTGAAAGACGCGAAGTATATTGGTACTAAGCGCTGAGCTTGTAAGCAAAGTCGAGTTTCAGCCGAGTTGATTAAGTTGTATTGAATTGAATTGAATTGTATATTTGGCCATCTAAATCGAGTGGGCGGATCACGTGCAGATGCAGTGCCTGTGCCCGTCACGGTTTTAACTTTTGTCTCTTCTCAAGTCTTGGTCTATTGGAGTATAATCTGATACCGTACCCATAACCCCCTACTAGGGTGCTTAGCCCATCTGATACGTTTATTTTGGACTAGTTATGTCTGATTTGAGCAGTTTTACTAAGTTTACATGGGTCCTGGCCAGGGTTTTCCTGATGCCCCCGAATGGCCATTAATATGATATCCATCGCGCGCATGGCCAGGGATCCTTGTGGGTTTACCAGACGAGTCCATTCAAGAACATCTGCGTGCGACGCGCGCGGCTTCCTAACTGCACCTGTTACCCGTAGATAGCTTGACTCCGCACTATCATTTGTGGCTGCGCTGAGAGAAACTGCGTGCTTGGACGTACACCAAATCGGAGGTGCGTAATTATCGCGAAGCACAAGACATTATCATGATTACAATGATATGAATCCGGGGTATATTCAAGTTGGGTCTATCTAGGGGAGACCATTAGATACATCAGTCGACTATATGAACATAGGTACTCTAGAAACACATCAAAACGTCAGTCTAGTAAGGAAACAGGGTAGCCGCTGTCGTTCTGGAACCACGATCTAGCCTGAGAGTGGTCGAGAGTATATTGGTCGCGATCAATGCCGTTCACAACCACTTCCTGAAGAAGCTGCATCTGATCAGCCGGAAATTTTCCGCATAGCCTGAGGCGAAGGTCGTGGACGGGGACATTGTGCTGGGCTCGCATTGTCAAGAGATCCCGAAGGTCTTGAAGTTTATCACCGTCGAACCAGATACATTGGAGCTCCAGAACACGGAGCGAGGGATACATTACATTTGACGACCCTTCGATCCGGAGCGCAGCGGTTAAGCTTCCAATGAAGTCTGAGCACCCCTGCACCTGGATGTATTCGAACTCTCCAGAAAAGAAGGTTTGACGTCTGCGTTGCGCGATGAACTGACATATATTGAATAATAATCCGGTGTCTAGTGAAATTTCAGCGAATAGACCGTCTGGCTGAACTTCAACGTTGTTGTAGTCGAATTCGATCGAGAGTCGTATGTCATCATCTTGTGGATTCCAGGAGTAGTCGGAATTTATAGTCGTCGACGTGCTAAATTGGATAGCAGGGCCCCATGGCATGGATGTTATGACACGTAGCGACCGAAAGACGGGACCGGATCCATCAGGGTGTTCACCCATGACCGAAAACAAATCAGCAAATGTTTGATCCCCTGTAATTGGCAAGAGTTTTAGGGCAATCTTGACGTCGACGGGAAGGGCTAGGTGTGCGAGGAGAGACACAGCATTTTGGAGCGAGATCCCGTCCAACGCTATGCTTTTCAACCGGGCGAGTGGGACTCTGTTGAAGAGTATTGGTTGGTCGGAATTTGACAATCCAGACAGGAGCGTAAGCTGCTCCAAGGCAGGCATACATCGCAGAGCTGAAAGGAGGTCCAGCAAGGGCGTTCTTCCCACACGTAGAGTTCGAAGCACACCGAAAATGCACGATGACCATCTGCGGTCGCAATGATCGACCTCGAGGTGCCGAAGTAAGGGTGCTTGTCCTTGGAAGATGGTGCTTGATGTGAACGCCGTTGCAGGAAGGCTACTATAGATCATGAATTTGAATGTTTCAAGCATCGGTGCAGGCTGAGATGATAACAAATCCATAACGTGATCGGCATCATATGAAAATGTGCTTAATTCGAGGTGTTTGATCCGAGGTAGGTGTAAATAGACTTTCTCCATGCAACCCTCTAGTGAGATCGAAAATGCCGAATAGATGACGACCAAAGGAGCCTTCTGCGACCTCTCAAGCATGACATCTAGCCAAGGCGGAGAGGTAGAGCTGATGAATGTCCAAAGAGTCGGGCACTCGAGAGCGACTTTGCGCCAGTGTCTGCAGACGTGTGTGACTACTAAACAAGCAGGGGGATCACCGATGAAATCGCTCGTAGATGAGTCGTCATCATCGCTATCGTGTCCATTGAGACGCTTGTCTTCTTCAAAGTGTTCGAAGACCATCAAGAGAATCTCGTCTGGAAGGCGCGATACGGGGACTCGACCATTGCTGCGAGAACGAAGGACGCGCATAGACTCAGCTAATGCAGCAGCAGCAGCAGCAGAGTCTTCATTGATGTCCATCATGGGGGATCTATGGGGCGCAGTCGTCAGTCGAGTGCAGACGAAACCTCAGTCAGGTGCAAGAATTACCCTTTGTGACTTGACAGCAGGTTTCAAAATTCAGTGTTTGCTACAGATTCGAGCAAGGATTCGAGTATAATAACAATAGCAGTGTCGTGCGGATCTATATTAGATAGATACTCTCTGTCGTAGCACGCGATAATGCAGACGTCTAGTATTTACCTATATCAAATAGCTTTGCGCAGCGTAAGAATGGGTTAAATGTGAAGTAACAGTGAAAAATCTTACCTCAGTCGTAGCACAGGATAACACAAAGGTCTGCAGATGTTAAAGTCACATCTGCAGAAGCTACTTAAATAGACGAGGTTCTTGTAGCTCAGACCGTAGTGAAGCGAAGATGTTGGACCCGCGGATCCAAGGTAACAAAAGATTCAATAGTCGCAACAGATCAACAATGTAACAAGAGCGCATAATGTAAAGTAGGAAAATGACGACACACAGGAGAACGAAATCTTGTCAGTAGACTCGGCCAAGACTCGGTGGATGCTTGCTCCAGCTCTGAGACCTGAATTTTAAGTAGCAGTATATAATCAACATTCTCGGACGATGATATGTTCAATGGCGTCGTACCTTGTCCTATTTTCCCGCCTTCTGGCGCAATGAGCATTGTTAGTACTCGCGCAGGACGCGCTGTCGACGCTGAAAGCATTACCTGCGGGTCTCATATGCTCGCCGAAAGCTCGATATATGACCGATTGATCATTCGACGACCAACTAAATGTCATGAAATATCATCTAGAGAAAACGAAGGTGATTCTACACCTATGGCCACGGAGACACACCTTAAGCGATGTTGTAGAGTGTGTAATTCTGACGGTGATGGCGCTTTGCTGCGAATGCTGGCGGCTGACGACTCCTCTCCACGGTCATCATTACTCTCCACATCTACCCCATCCTGTCCTCCAAGTGGAGGCATGGCATTACCTGTTTCACTCGCCTGCATGCTATATCGTCGTGTATCCCTTTCAGTGCCAATTTCTAGGTGATCCGGAATATGTTTACTGTGCACCTGGTTCAGCCACCACGAGTAGAAAGCGGGACACCACCAACAAGTTCTCGATTCCAAGTGTGGTCTCTGAATGTTTGGAGTCCCCATGCTTATATGCGTTGGCATACACATCTTTAAAAAGTATGCTTGGTGGCCATTTCTGAGGCGTGATACGGACCGATTGACCATCGATGTCATTATCGAGTGCATGGGGTGAGAGTCAGACAAGGGCTGAAAATCATGCAATACTAGATGGTTACGCGGGTTCGTGTGTCTCACGAGCTCGTGTTTTTGCTCTAGCACACGCAATTCTACACAGAATCTTTATGTATGTCACACATAGGTTCTCCCCGGCGTAATACACATTATCATATATTTTTTGTGATAGAATGACGTGCACTAGTATAAGAAACATGACCAGACGTGACAATCCATCCAAAATATGAATTGAGATTCCGCTGTGCCGAAATGCGGCACTAAACACATGCGTCGTCTTCGCGCCAAAGACCTGCATGGTCAGACCGGTCAAGCCCAAACAGCTGCGCCAGGCCCAAGAAGAAAATATTAAGAAGGCCTGCGCAAAGCTCCAGGAAGATCAGCAAGCCGGCAACAAACCAAACATCATCAAGTGGCGTTGGTGGTAGCCAGGAGAAGTGCATGGGAACCCGCCATAGACGTTGGGAGTGAAAGAGCACTCGGTATTACTAACAACGGAGCTGACATAGCGGGTGTTGCCGACGGTAAGGTACTAGCAGTGGCTGATATATAGGCAGGAAGCGTAGAATACTGTAAGTACACCCCAGGTGGGTGGCATATGTCATGGTGTGATGCATTGATGAGTGACTGTGACACGACGCGTTGCGCGTGTATCACGTGCTTTGGGGATGGACACCTTTTGTTGAATAGTGAACACCATCAACGACGGTAACTAAACGGTAACAGCGAGCTCATTTTTGCGACAGCGTCAAGGACGGTCCACACAAAATTCAACGGAAAATGAACACCAGACGTGCCAGGATTGCAGATACAGAGAATCGTGGCTCGGACTCAGGCGGCGACACTGAACCAGATACACCAAGACCGACACTTCGACAGGGCAGCAAGAAACGGATCAGTGACATGTATGGCGGCGAGAACGAAGCACATTCTGAATCTGGACGCCCTCCACTAAGGGCGGTCAACATCAATGATGACGCGGCTGAGAAGCGCAGGCGGAGGAAAAGCAATAAGTTAGCCGTCATAGAAAACGCGGAAGCTGGGCCTTCGATAGAGCGTCAAGATCAGGCAGAATCTTCCAGGGCTGCACAGGCGAAGCTGAGGCAACAGCAGCTCAACTCTGTAGCCCCGCCTCCTGTCATCAACGTACCCCTAGACGTCATGAGCTCCAACTTTGAGGAATGGATGAAAATGGCAACAGACAATGTGCGTGTATTAGTGTGTAACCTGGATCTTGCTGCTTATCATAGTCATCGCCAGAAAATTAATGCCGCGAACTCATGGAACTTCGCGCTGATTGATTACTTCCATGATATGTCACTGCTCCGGAATAACATCGACAATTCCATCAACTTCCAGCGCGCTTCATGTACTCTTGATGGTTGCGTTAAAATTTGGACTAGTCGCGTCGACTCCGTTGGCACAGAAACAGGCAAGCTGTTGAGCAACCTCGCCAATGAAGGCATGGCCGGCGCAGAAGACGATGAAGCTTTGTCAGACAATCCTGATAGTCAAGACGCGACGCAGGCGAAGAAAAAGAAGAAATCGCACCGACCCGACTCGACACTTGCTAAAGACGCCTCACAGCTTCATAGCAAGAAGCTGGATCTCGAGTTCCGCGTTGACCCCCTTTTCCGTAAAACTTGTGAAGATTTCGACGAGGGCGGTGCACAGGGCTTGCTAATGAACCACCTCAGTTTGGGGGTTGGGAGTGATGGTGGCATGCGCGTCGTCTTTGACGCGAGTGATTCCATGGGTCGAGTGGCGGAAGACGAGGAGGATGAGGAGGAGCAGGAAGAAGATGTAGACATAAGTTACTTACGAAGTATGTTGAAAAGTTCTTTTTGGATGATAAAATGCTCACCATTATATTAGGTCAATTTTTGCCCGACTTAGACGTCCTCGACGATAAGGCGATCTCCCATTCACTGGCCGCCTTCTCGTTTGCTAAAGACAGTAACTACACGTTTGACGACTCTCTTTACCGTGATGATACAGTCGATAATGAAGCTGGCAATGACGACGGCAATGATCCAGGCTTCGGAGACTACAGCACAAATGATGCACCCATGGATGTGGATGGTGATCGTGATGGCCAGGATTTCTTCCAGGGTGACCAAGCTGTCGATGATGATTATGATGGCGGGGATGCTTTTGGAGGGGGTGACTACGGGGGTGGCGAGGATGGGTCGGTCGGCGCCGAAGGTGATCAACGACATGCGGTACGGCCAGGAGGCGCATTTGTTCCGTTCGACCCACGACGTGCGCCAAACGGGCCAGATCGTGTAATAGCCATTACGGATGCGGATGGAGAAGACGCGATGATGGGTTACTTTGATAAGAACCTCATGAAAAACTGGGCGGGTCCTGAACACTGGAAACTGAGAAAAGTGGTTCGGAAACGTGAGTTTTTCAGTTCATTCAGATGTGCTATGTTAATGACGTTGTGCTACAGCAGAAGCTGATGCTCCCAAACCCCGGCGAGAGAAGAAGGAAGCATTCAAGATCGACTTCCTGACGCCCGCCGAGAAAGACATCAAAACGATTGCAAGTGAGATGTTTGCAAAAGTCACGCGGGGGGCTGGTATCACTTTGCCCAGCTACGGAGGTTCAAAGACTGGCAAGAAGGGTCGGGGCGGTCGCAAAGCGAAAGAGGAGAAGCGTGATGAGCATACTCTTCCTGACGACATGCACTTCTCGAGCAGACAACTCGTTACCCTTTTCCTGAAGCCCAAATTCTCAGTACGTGCCATCATTTTCGTGAGGACATGAATTGACATCTATACACCCCCAGCTGAAGATGCGTGGACAACCTGTCAGGTTTAACGAGACTGGTGACGGAGAGGTCGACGAGCAATTTTGGGCACAGGCCGCGGCGAACCAGGCTGCAGGACGTGCTGCAGCTGAAAATGACGAAAGTAAGAATATTGTGTATTCACGCTTTATATGTTTTAAACTCATTGCTCCGCAAGCTGGTGATGGACTAAATATACCCTTCAATACCCAGTTCTTCGACAATGACTATGATGACGGTCCGGGCTTTGATGATGGTTTTGATGGCGACGGTGCAGCGATGGAGGATGCTGGAGAGCAGGACCTCTTGGCTGCTACGCAAGGCCTGACGCGGCGGGTTCGACCAGAATTTGTCAATTACGCCAAGCGTGCCAAACGGGTAGACGTGAGGAAGCTGAAAGAAAATATTTGGAAAGGCTTGGACATTAAGGTCGTGAAGCCGAAGGTGGACGAAGAAGACGACAATATGGTTTGTCTCTTTTGAATCGCCCCTCCCTTTCTGCTCACCCGCTCATAGGATGTTGATGAGACGTCTCTTACTAACCCCGAAGAACATCGAGTATTCAGCTCAGTAATTTCCGGGCTACAGAAATCATATCCGAAGGACAAGATGGAGGAGATCAGCACAAGCTTCTGCTTCATATGTCTACTGCACCTTGCTAATGAGCAGGGATTGAAGCTACTGACTTCTCCCGGCGGCCAGCTAGATGAAGAGGTCGAAGCGGAGAATGAAGCCACGGACTCTGAAGACAGAGACAAAGTGGGAGATATATGGAGTTTAAAAGTGTGCTTACTGCTTTTTTCGTTGATCATCACTGACCCTTTGCGCCCATAGGTGTTTAGGGACCCAGATGCTACCCCCGCTGCTTAGCTGCAGACAGATGTAGTTCCTGGCCTGTCGTCGACTTATCGATATTTTTATTTCCATATGCTACTACACCATTTCTTGCTTTCTCTTATAAATATCGGTTTGATCACATAATAATCTGTTGTATACCGCCGAATGGACGAGATGGGTTAAAATTCTACCAAGCTACAATTTTGAATTCAGGGTACTAAGGCTACAATGATAAAGTGTTAAAAATACAAGCAATTCCGCCAAGTCTTCCTCAGCCCACAGCATGCAAAATAAATCGACGTCTTTCGTAGAACGGACCATATCACTTAGCGCAACTTGGCTTTCCAAGCACGCCACAAACTCTCCTGTTTCTTCTGATGCTTGGCTTTAAGCTGCAGGAACTCCTGATATGCCTGTGCAGGCAATTCAATCATGTCCGTAGTGGTGGTGCGAAACGGGAAGATGGTAAGAAGGTCTGAGGAGGCGATGCGCGCCTGAGGGACGGATGAAGCCAGGAACAGGTGATCGCCAAAGGGCGTATAAGTGTACACATCTAGCCATCGATCACGACGATGGTGAGAGTAGCCTGAGGCAGCTGTGTAGGGAACTTCTAAGAAACTTGTTCTTGAGCAGATTCGGTGGGTACGTACCTTGTACAAGTTGTATGATCATAACTTGGTGTTGCACAATAGCAATGGCGACTGTTCCACGATTCATGATGGGCAGCAGTGAAGTATGTGGAGATTGATACAATGGCAAATAATATTATACAGCAAGTGCGTCGAAAGAAAGAAAGACAGACGGCTGTCTGGTAGTAAACAGAGCCTTGACAATGCAGACTTGGGGACGCTTGGGATATAAACTTGAGATATCCCCATCTATATGAGCGTTTCTGTCGCAGGTTAAGCGTGATGTACAAGGGTCTGTCAAGACTCCTGAGGCCTGACCCAAGTTGTCATAAACACAACAATTCGATTGAATCGATTCCCTGTCCAGTGAAGAATAAGAAATGACTATCCTTGTTCACCCGTACCATCTGAAGGTAGTACAACACGTGGCGGACAATAAGCTAATGACCAAAAGCGTTTGCTCCTTAGGCTGTTGAGAAGTACAACGACATGGAAGAACGCGATAAGGATATCGCGCATCTAAAACGGCCGGTGCTGGGCGGGAACGGGGGACTGGTGAGGCACGTCTAGGTCCATAAAGCATACGGTACATGCTTTCAATACATAGGATGGATTGTTTTTTATTTTAAAAAAATGTCGGACATCCTACCATTTTGGGTTTCGACTTTCATCGAGAACCGAAGAACCTCTTTGTCAAGTCCAGAGTCGCAGATTAAGAATTCGGGTGTCGGATAGCTATGAAAACAAGACGACGGAAAGCATGGTGCACAACATGTTGAATATGAAGGAAGTTTGGGAACAAGGAAAGTGCAACGAGTTGCAATAGAATGAATCTGTACGCGTGTTGTAGTGACCGTCAAAGCTGCGAAGAGATCTTGGTCCTGTGACGGAAAGTGTGGGATTTGAAATGGAAATTTGAAATGGTGAAAGAGATAAGGAATCGAAATCTCGGCAGCGACTCGGAGGGAAGTCAACTCCATGAGAAATTAGATTCCGTCTCCCACCCCACAAAATGAAACTAATCTCATTATTAGGCTCTGCTGGATGCACCCCGCATCTGTCGCCGAAGTCGTAACTGAGGCTGCCAACTTCCTTGCGACACATGATTCAAACTGACGAGTGTGAGATCTTCAAATGTTATGTGACGGGGACTAATCCTCCACATGGGATCAGATTGGGCCTCCATGCAGTGAGTCGCCATTTTCTGAAAAAAAAATAATCATCGAAGGAAATGATGAGAGAGAAACGTGAAGTCTCACCTGAATAAATCTGCGTATGCAGGTAGCAAGGTTCTTTGCAAGTTTTGCTTTAGTGATGGGGCCTGGTGTCTTGCGATAGTCCCTGGTCGGGAGCTGACAATTCCAGGGAGGATAACCAGGCCACTGTTATTCAAGCTCGCAATCAGTTCAAGGATCCAGACCGCAATGTTCCTGACAGACCTCTATTCTCACCGAGATAGTTCGGCCACCGCCTTCAAACACCAGGTCGTCCCTATCGCTGAGGCGTCTCGAATTTTTTTGGAGAATCTCTTCCAAGGCTATACCCAGCTCAGATGGCTTCTCCGCGTAGAACAGGATAGGCGAAGATAGGATCGCCGTGTGTACATACTTCTCTCGCTCAGTTTCCCCTCGCGGCTGATACAATCTTTGAGGCACGTATGTAGCAGTCTCAGTCGGAATAATGGCAAACTGGAGACCCTGTTCCAAGTCGTCGACAGGTTTCTTGAAACTCAAGTGACTACTTACTCCGGTATCCTTGTGCAATTTCGGTAAGAGCTTGCTGGATGACACAAGACAAAAAACTTACCCGACTCTCTAGTAGAGGAGACTGGCTGATCTCACTGAGATCGCTCCCAGAGTCTTCGTATACACCTTCCGTAGAGCCAGAAGCATGCAACGGCGTGAGCTCCGCTTGGATTGGCTACCCCCAAAAAATGGGTTTCACCGACGACTCGCCCAACAAACCATGAACTCACCATTTCCATCACCTGCACAACCGTATTGGAGTTGGTGTATAAATCTATCAGGAGCGTGTGCTGCTGCATTTCACGATCACACATCGCTCGTGTGATGCAATCGTCGAAAGTGCTAACGAGGGTTGAAGAGGCATCCCAATCTACCAAAGGCTCCGAAGTAGGCTGCAGGGCCAGTTCTGGGAACCCTGCAGAGTGAGATGACTTCGAGAATGGGTTATTCAAAGATCTGACGTTTCAAGAAAAAAAGGTAACTGACATTACCAGGCGATGTACAATCGTCCGGTGAAGGCACCCAAATTGTCTCGCCGTTGCACAATCCAGGGATTTCTGGCTTATCAAAAGAAAGGGTATTGGCGTTGTTGAAGGACATGAATGACGAATACTGCACGTCTGACAACCACTTCTGCGGTCCTTTATGAATCTCATCGGTCAACTTTTGTGCCGACACGGAAGATTCAGTGTTTGTTTGAATATGCCATATCTAGCACACATCAATAGATCACATAGTCACTCTCCTCGGGAGGCCACTAACTTCAAGTTGCTGTAAAACTCCCACACCTTGTGGAATGTCGGTCATACCGGCGACCCGAAGTGACACCCTTGAGGACGAAGTAAGAAGCTGGGCCAGCTCGGATATTTCAGAACGCCTTTGTAGAGGACTCTAGATATCAATCAGCTCAAACCGTGAACACACGAAGTACAATTTTTTCACTTACGAATGTAATTTACGATAGAATCAATGTTAGCAGGGGCCCTCCCACTGGCGCGATAGTTCCCATGGCAGGATAGAACTCTTCGCTGGATCTCCAGCCTTATTCTGTCATGATACCTGTGATCGCCGGCACAAGGCGTCACAAAAAAAAAGACTTCCTGCATACGTGACTTGGCAGGAAGGCAGTGTCCCATGGTTGTTCCGCCGAGTGTTACGGATTGCGGAACAGAATTCGCAATTGATGGCAATATGATGAGCGCACATACTACAGGCTTATGGTTCGAATAGGGGCCCATTCTTTCAACTCCACAACGGATATGAAACTATCGATGGTATGATCAAGCTGCCCAGGGTTAGTCTCCCTAGTAGGCGGACCACCGAAATCGGATGCCAAGGCTGTGCATTCGTTGAGTTCCAGACTAGTAAGCAGAGAGTAATGTTGTTCTTCATGATGTTGTCTCTGCCGCAGAGATAATTTTGTACGTGATACTCTCGTTCGACCAAGAAAACGGGTCGTACTCCGTTCAACTTCTCGAGGGTGCGCTGGGAAGCGGTCCAGGTAAGGTCATACCTCAAAGAAAGGTTTGAAATGTCAATGTATCAGATGGCAGTACGCTTTCTGATTCCATACCTAAATGAATTTGGCCCGCGTGGAGAGGTCGGCGTGATATGGGGGTGCGCGGCACTGGCCACAAGACTGCAATCTAGCAACGCGAACCGCGCAATTTACATGCAGTTCCGAGCCTTGGGAGAGATGCACGAAAAAAGGTTACGATACTATGTCATTTGAATATTCCTGATTAGTATGATCAGAATCGCATGCAGCGTGAAAAGACTGTGACTGAGTAAGCCTTTTAAGAGGATGGGAACCTCGCTAGACAGCAAAAAGGTAAGACGTGACGATACAATTCAAGACCGTCTGCGCACACAGTCTGCATCGCAGACTCGCATTCCAGGCTTGACTTCAGATATTTTTCAATTTTTTTTACGAATCTTGGTTTATATTGACGGTCTGCTGGAGCGATATCAACATACCTAATTCAGAGGGAACAAAATTAAACAAATATTATAATTTGATTATAATATTCATGTCTTCATTCAATTAGGGGACTCTGACAATTGGAGAGTACTTCGAAGCTTTATGCATGCATGGTTCATGGATGCCTTCAGATCTAGAAGTTCGAATATGGTTTAATGTCCACGCATACTTGCAATGAGCGTACTACAATACACCACGGGCAAATAATTTAATATATTACGTACGGCATAGAATGAATGTCGCACAATAATATTTACAAAAAAGAAAGATCAGCCCAATTTGAGAACCTGAAAGTCCAAGTATCAGTATCGACTTGAATCTAGTAGCCGTGAGAGGCCCGTGCAAAGCACATCTCTCTTACCTCTATAGCGGTGTAACACTCCATAGAACGACTAGAGCATCTTGAGAAAACATCGAAAAGAAAAGAAGGACGTGAAGCGAGTTTTAACGTCTGAGCCGAAGCGTCGGTCATGGTATCATCCTGGTGGGGTATCCCGTACTTCAATATGTGATGGAACACAGGGCTTGAGCTTGAGAGCGCCGGAGTTGAATTTCGTTCAGTGGAGTGCGCAGACGTAGCTGAGGCTGCCAACTGCCTTTGCAGATGTGGTGCAGGGACACTAAGATAAGGTCCTCCATTCTGATGTTGCGTGCTCCAACCCTCCACCTACGGTCTGCTTCCATCTCCATACGTTCCTTTTCCTTTTCCTGCGATGAAGGGAGATATTATTTACAAATGACACACAAAGATCGTGAAACGTACTTCGATGAAGCGCTTCACGCAGTTGGCGATGTTTTTAGCCAATTTAGCCCTTGTAATAGGACCTTTCGGACTTTTGAAGTTCAACGTAGGGATCTGTTTGGTCCATGAACGGTACCCAGGCCACTAAACGTGTGTATATGAGGAAACAATCGAGCTGGCAAGGAGCTAGATCACCTGAAGCCGTATGGACACAGAGGGCCCGCAGCCCTCAAACATATTGTCATCTTTACCGAGAAGGTCTTTCATCTTATCTTTCAGGGCGCCCTCGAGTGCTATGCCCCATTGGTCGGGATGCGCTGTCTTAAAGATGATGGGCTCCTTAAGATCAGCTTTCTCGATGTAGCGGACACGATCCGCCTCTGTGTATGGTTGATATATTGACTGAGGGATGTAGACCGTGGTGCCTGTGGCGATGATCGCTTGGTCGCGAATAGCTTTCCATTTTACGACATGTTCCATGGGTTGAGGAGCATCTTCCTGTATCCATTTACCTTTAACAACGTGTACATCAATTGAATCAATTAATACGAACCTCGTCATCGTCGAAAGCCTGCATCAACGACCCCTCATCAGAGCTACCCATGGCAGCGGGCGAATGGGGTGACATTGGGGAAGGAATAGGAGACTGGCCCTTCAGATTCTGACACATCGATTGTCAATCATTAGTATAATTGATACATCGAGACATACTGAAGGTGAGAATGTAGGATATTGAATGTTTGGTGGAGATAATGGTGCAAGAACGTGAAGGCGTACACCAAGGGCTTTCGTGTCAATTCGAGGAAGCGCATTCCTCAAAGGACCATCCTTGTGAGTTGCAGGAAATGGTGCATCATAATGCTCGGACAACAGCTGACCATGAAAGTCGTGACTTCCATTCGTGTGGCCGGTTTGCTGTATGACTGGGTGGTGAACGCGGCAACTACCATACAGGGAAACACCCACAGGAATAACAGAATATGGAGGCCTTGACAGCTGTTGTTGCTGTCCGAAATCCGAGCTCTCACATACTATGTCGAACTGGCTGTGATCGTCGGGACTGCAGAGGTCTGGAAAAGCGTCGAATGGGGGGGCGCCACTCATCGTGGGGAATAGACTAGTAAAATGGGATGGGCAAGAGACAGGTCAACGAAGATATAGCCAGACAGTGGCACAGTTGTGTGAATTTGAGGATCATTAGATACTCACATGATGGTAGATTCGGATCAGCCGCAAACCAATGATCAGCGCTCAGCCATCAGAGTATCATGATGCTATCTGGCTGCTGTCGTGATACTACATGATGGATTTAGTGTGGCGCGCAAGTTTTGCATTGGTTTTGCATGATGCACCAGAGTTGGCGGTTGCTAGTATGCCACCTTATCAAAATCCTTCAAATCCTAGCTGATTATTTTATAAGTCATAACCCGGTGCGGCTCAGGCCGACGCAGAAAGCGGTGGGGAGGATGAAAGATGCACGTTGGAGGGAGATGAGGCATTTTGGGATGTGGATTGGCAGTGCACCCTGGGTGCCGGTGAGCCTGAGAGTGACTCGGATGTGACTCATCATGTGAGCCCATGCCTCATCGAGAGTTATTGAGACGACAGAACGGTCGGCATCAGACCTCCTGTGTTACATGGTTAGATCCATGACTACAGAGCAAAAAAGCGTCTGTTTTTTTTATGGGCGTGATCAATGTCGTGACTATGAAGCGGAGGCTGAGCAGATATTAACTTTGTTGTTTTTATTTGATGTTTCTCGTCGCTTACTTTGACACAAGTCACTTGATCATGAAACGCATACATGAAACGCACCATAAATATCCTCGTGAACCATCGTGATAACAAGATTCTATTCTGCCCTTCATAAGTACCCAAGCATTGATCCAGTACTGAGTACTGACTCGTAGTACGCGCTGAGCCACTGGCGTCGACGGGAGAACCACAAATTCATATCTAATTGATTCCAATCCCGTTCCTCAGGTGGTATATGTATAAACGTACATTGTAGGATGCACTATAAGGGTTACATAGGGTTACATGTGATATCCTGTCGTTTGAGGTCATCTGAATGTCCATAACTATCGATCGAAATAGTTAGAAAGCAGCAAGAAAAGACCGAATAAAGCTTAGAGCGAAGTGTAACACTACACAACAAACCGCATGATGAGTGAGTAAAGAACGGAAACCTGAAAGCCCGGCGTTAAAAAGTTATAAGTCTAACGGCAGCGAGAGACTCGCGCAAAGCGTATCTAAAACGTGTCACTCCATAAACGACCAGCACATTTTGAGAAAACATATCAAAGAGCAAAAGGCACGTTTCCGATGAGGTAGTAGAGAAATGAAGCGAGTGCCAAAGGCCCGAGCGGAACAGGCAGGGGCATGGTGTCATCCAGGTGTCATCCAGATGGCATCCAGGGTATTCAACGCATACCGTGCATTGAAATTGGTGAGGAATTATCTTTACCTCGGTGAATAGCTGTGAGTCTATGCAATGGATTGCGAGGCTTGAGCTTGAGAGCGCCGGAGTTGAATTTCGTTCAGTGGAGTGCGCAGACGTAGCTGAGGCTGCCAACTGCCTTTGGAGATGTGGTGCAGGGACACCAAGATAAGGTCCTCCATTCTAATGTGACGCGTTCCAACCCTCCATCTACGGTCTGCTTCCATCTCCATGCGTTCCTTTTCCTTTTCCTGCCATGAAGGGAGATATTATTTACAGATGATACACAAAGATCGTGAAACGTACTTCGATGAAACGCTTCACGCAGTTGGCGATGTTTTTAGCCAATTTAGCCCTTGTAATAGGACCTTTCGGACTTTTGAAGTCCATCGTAGGGATCTGTTTGGTCCATGCACGATACCCAGGCCACTAAACGTGTGTATATGAGGAAACAATCGAGCTGGCAAGGAGCTAGGTCACCTGAAGCCGGATGGACACAGAGGGCCCGCAGTCCTCAAACATACTGTCATCTTTATCGAGAAGGTCTTTCATCTTAGCTTTCAAGGCGTCATCAAGTCCTATGCCCCATTGGTCGGGATGCGCTGTCTTAAAGATGATGGGCTCCTTAAGATCAGCTTTCTCGATGTAACGGACACGATCCGCCTCTGTGTATGGTTGATATATTGACTGAGGGATGTAGACCGTGGTGCCTGTGGCGATGATAGCTTGGTCGCGAATGGCTTTCCATTTTACGACATGTTCCATGGGTTGAGGAGCATCTTCCTGTATCCGTTTGCCTTTAACAACGTGTACATCAATTAAATGAATTAATACGAACCTCGTCATCGTCGAAAGCCTGCATCAACGATCCCTCATCAGAGCTACCCATGGCAGCGGGCGAATGGGGTGACATTGGGGAAGGAATAGGAGACCGGCCCTTCGGATTCTGACAGATCGATTTTGTCAATCATTAGTATAATTGATTCATCGAGACATACTGAAGGTGAGAATATAGGATATTGAATGTTTGATGGAGATAATGGAGTTCCTGGAGGTGCAAGGACGTGAAGGTGGCGATCTGGTACCCAAGAGTAAGAGGGAGTCTGCGGCATCATTGACCCTGCTGAAGTCGTTGAAGAAGCATCAGATACTATCGATAACCGCGGCAGACCATGAGCTTTCGTATCAATGCGAGGAAGCCCATTCCTAGTAGCATCTTGAAGCGGCGAAGAGAACGGTAAACTGAACCCGAACTGTAGCTGGCCAGGGAACTCGACGTGACCTGAATAGTCATACGTATCCATTTGATTCATTTGCTGTATATTCGCTGGTGAGCGAGGCGAGAGGCATACACAAAGATACCTACAGGAGCAAGGGAATAGGAAGCCCTTGGTAGTTGTTGCTGCTCCTCAAAACTCAAGCTCCCCCATACATCATTTTCTGGATCGAAGACACTGGGGAAGGTATCGTATGAGGGTGTGTCAGTCATGGGTAGATGATGTCAAGAGAAATTGGGTTGGTCGGTTGAGAGCTCCATTTATATAATATTCAATATGAAAAATACAGCAAGTCCGTGGTTGCTGTGCAGAGCCAAGGGGGTGGCCGATTAGAGCGGCCGAAGCGCCCGTTCTAAAGAGATTGTCGGAATAACGAAATATGTTTAGTGAGTGGTAGTAAGTGAAGTGTATACAAATACCGCTAGATAGTACAATCGCAAGTATGCTGATCATGGAGTCAGGTCATATCAGACTATGGGGAACATGTAAGTGAGTTGAAATGCCGCGATCCGACTGGTCTGTCTTTAAGCGCGTTGGCGAGCGTGATTTCTAAACGAAACGTCCAAACAGAAATGGGCAAGCCTATAGACGGCCAAGTGACATTGGCATTCCAGATGGGTCCAAGTTGCGGAGCATCTAGGAACAGAACCAGGCCATGGCTGAGCGCTGCGGGGAGTCACCAAAATAAGTTTGTTTGTCACAACCATGGCAGCATGGCTAGAGAACCGCCCCGCGGTGCCAATGAGATTAAATTTCTCCAGTATAGTGCGGCTTGATAGCACAGCACTTGAACTGCCCCGCCACATGTCAATGCCCCAAATGACAAGTCTGTTCCAATTATACTGAATGAATCGTCCTGCTTGGAAGATAGGAAGGAAAGATGAATGTCCACTGAAGCATTGAAATATCGAGGGCATTCGAATCGCTGTGAACGTTTGCTTTCAAATTGTTCGAACGCGAAGATAGAAGTGCATACGATTTCCTTTTTTAGAACAAGTCTTTGTAAAGTTCGAACGCGCTCTCATGACACGGACAAGTACCTTGGTCTAACAAGTCAAACTCAAACTGAGCCAATATGTCATCCCTCGCTGGTGCTCTGGACCAGCCCGCAAGCTACAGCCATGGTTTTTCCGCCGAACTACTACCCGCCAACCCAGGAGGATTCAATGACCGAGATATAGACATGAACCCCCCGACCAGTGACGTTCTTCCGAAGGAGGAAGAGGACACCGCGGCAATTTCGGGGGTACTTGACGACGGAGCACACGAGGAAGAAATGGAAGACCTCTTTGGAAACGAGGCAGACGAAAAGCATGACATCCCAGATACGAAATCGGACAGGTAAATACGCCATGTTCGAGGACTCTTTGACGAGTACAACTGTTATTATCCTAGTGCCCCTGTTGTTACTCCTGCTGAATCAGGGTTTGAGTCGGACGACCTCTCACAGACGGAGAAAGAACACCGACAAGCCCTGGAATATCTGGAACCTGAAGAGCCAGGTATCGTCGTGGAACAAGTCCGAGAGGCTGACGTGCGCATTCCCAACATCCCGGTTCCAAAGAGCTCAGATGGGGATGTATGTAACATCGCCTCATTATTATGTTTATACGCTGAAAGCTATGTTTCTATAGCACTGGGCAATTAGGATGCCAACCTTTGTAAAAATGGACTCAAAGCCTTTTCATCCGGACACGTACATTGGCCCAGAACACGACGAGGATGATGGCCACCACAATGAGAGCATCCGTGAGAAGAGCATGTCTATCAAGCTCAAAGTCGAAAACACTGTACGTTGGCGGTGGACAAAAGATGAATTTGGCCAAGATGTAAGTAGTCGATCTAAATCCCGCAAGTCCCTGATCCCTGACCCTGCCACAGAAAAGACAATCAAACAGTCGCATAATCCGTTGGTCTGATGGTTCTCTGAGCCTGAGACTAGGGAAGGAGCTGTTTGATATTACCAAGACTGTCGACACGTCTGGTGGTGTCGTACGCCAATCACTAGGAGGCATTCAGCCGTCACAACCATCACAGAGCCAGCCAGCAGCATCACAAAACCTGCTTTCTAGCTCAAGATCTCAAGGTTTAACATACCTTGTCGCACAGCACAAACGGTCAGAAGTACTGCAAGCGGAAGCTGTAGTCACGGGGTATATGACACTGCGACCGACGGGCATGCAATCCGAAACACACCGTATGTTGGTGCGCGCGGTGGGTCAGAAACATAATAAGGTGGCCCGACTACGTATGGCTCCTGATCCAACCACGGACCCCGAGCGCGAGAAGATGGAATTAATGAAGCAATCGGCTCGAAAATCAAAAAAGAAAACTGACGATAATGGATTTGGTGTACGTAAAAAGAGGTATGGTCAATCGAAGAAAAGGCCAGGACGCGACATCTGGTCGGAAGATGAAGAAGAACCAGAGTATGAAGGTTCAGAGGATGATGACGATTTGGGTGCTTCCAAACGGAAAACAGATGAACAAAAGAAAAGGGGTCCCGGCGAATATCAAGAGGACGATTTCGTGGTTGCGGATGAGTCAGACGATGATGCGGAGTTTGATGGTGAGGCTAGGTCTAAAAAGAAACGGAAACACCGAGAGGAGGAAGAAGAGGATCCTCTGGATCAGCTTGATGCTAAAATTATTCAGCGCCAGCAAGATGATCGGAAACGGAAACACCATGACATCGGAAACGACGGGGGGGCAACAGAAACTGCGGAAGATGGCGCAGAAGCAGGGGAAGATGATGGTGACCAAGACATGGACATTGAAAGCGAGGAAGAGGAAGAGGAGCATAGGGTTCGGAAAGCCGGGTCTGGTGCACGGAAAAAAAGAACGATGGCACTTGACGACGACGAGGAGTAATTTTGTGACCACCTGTCTTCATTCATTGTTGTTCTACATAGAATTACCCATGGTCTGATATTGTGACAGCTGATTATCTCAGCGTGGCTCCAACCTTCTCGCGCAGCACGCCCGCTTCATCCCAATATCCCGATGGTTGAATGCTGTTCACTTCGTCCTGATTTTCCATGTTACCGTCCAATAGGTTCCGAAGTGCTAATATAGCATGTTCTCGAAGGTCTAAAGATCCAAGGTCATAAAATCTCGTGCGCTCTCACAGAAAAAAGTTGACATACACGGATTACGTTCGTCCACGACACACATGTTCATAATAACAGGAATGCCTCCGCATACCCTGATACGGTCCTGGAATGTCTTATCTCGATGGCAAAGCACCCCGACCAAACGGACAAGATCTCGTTTTAAATATGAGAATCCATTGGGTCCTCCGACTGACGATGGGATGCTTCGATCTGTCACAGGATCTATGACAGCCTTGCCAAAGTAAATTCGTGGAAGAAACGTGTCTAGAAGGCGCAGGAGCTCTGAATAAACATGGTCAGGTGACATGTTCCGATCTAGCTTGATGACCTAGACGTGCCTATAATACTCTCAGCGGTGCCCTGGCCGTCAGTTGAGCTAGCATCTCGGAAGATTGCTCGTAAATCTACAGCAGATGGATCCACGGTCCGCTGGTTCTCGGACAGTAATGAAATTTTGACGATACATTGAGTTGCTAGTACGAGTGCCTCGCACGTTTTTGGCAGTAATAAATCAAGTTCTTGGAGGTGTTCGATGGAATCATCCAAAGGCTCTGAATTGGTAGGATTGGTAGCTCGTGTAATCGCTGATTGCGAATATGACGAGAGCGAGAGGAAAATTTCCGATAACATGGGACACATATCGCAATGTACAGGACAGGTTTGCGATGATTGCAGGTATGAGTCGAGGAGTTTCAGAAGAGTAGTCTGGTGTTGCGCAATTACCTCCCCTTCGCTGCCTCAGAGCATGAGTACTTTTCCTGCGTAGAATAAGAGTATTACACGTACACAGACAAAGAATTGTATAGATCTGGTGCAAAGCCGCCGTCAAACAAGTGGGCAAACAAATGATACCTATTAAAGAGTCGTTATGAAGTTTTACAACACACCAGTTGCAGTTACCCATAGTCAAACGCCTTTGCGCCGTCGGTGGATTCCTCCGCATCATACAATAGGACCACGCGGTCTAAAAGTGTTATGCATATTCGGGCTCCCCCACGTGACTTTGTGAGTAAAGAACTGGATGCAAAAGGAATCGGCCAAGGGTACGCAGAGCAAACGAGATTACGTACCGACGTTCCGCACTATCGTGAATACAATTTACCATAAGTACCAAGAGTGATAGGATGGTCTTATGGTCAGGGGAGCCGAGTAAGCGACTGGAGTTGTTCCAAATAAATAAGTCAACTCCTGTAGCTCAGCAAGTAGCTGTGGTGACTTACATGAGAATCGCCTGCTCCTCAGGCAGAGTAAGATAAGTATTCCAAAGGCGGGACGTGAGATCCTCGTTGGTGGTAACAATGTTTGAGAGCGCTTGAACGGCCATCCTAGTAGCCGGAAAAGCTGTAGATGAGAATATCCGATTTGAATTGACATGTGTGTTGTAGAATGGGTGACTCACAGTCTGTAACTTGAAACGCAGACCAGGAGCTGTACAGATGCAGAACACGGCGAAGAGCTGGTTCGACTCCACTTGAAACTCGCTGGGCCGTTAGGATAACAGCACCATTTAACATGTTTTAGACTCACAATGCATTCTGCTGGTTCACTGCAACGCCTGCGACAATATTCCTAGTAAATCTGGCGACGCTTAGTACGAGGACGCGCAATTCTGCGACATCCGCGTCCGCTGAAGGATAGTCCGCAAGGAAATCCCATAACTGTTGGAGGGGTAGCCATATCGAAGGATTTTCCGACCCCATACGACACCTGATTTTTTAATATCGAGTTCTCATGGAAGGTGGCTTACGGTCTCACCTCAGGTCCTCATTTATTGCAAGATCACTAGCGATCGTATCAAGTGCCCTAGTCAGAGATGGGACACTGTCCTTGCCGCTCTTGCTGAGCAAGCCAGTACATATCTCGCAAAAGCGGACGTTGAGCGAAGATTGGTCGGAGTCCATCTGGATGAGGAACAAGCTTCGTTAAAGGTGGAGTGGCGATGATCATAGTGAGTCCGCGACACTCAGCCGACTAACGCTGAGCGCTCGTGCACGGTGCCATCTTACATTGCGCGATATCAATGGGCTCCTCTCGAAAGCCCACAATATGTTAAACGGCTATCATATCCGACTTGCATTGCACAGAAAGATTATTGACGATTCATTGTCACATCCTGACACTGTCGACACTTTCACGCCAAAGGCCTTATTTCAAAGTTTACCGTTACATCGCCCAAAACCAACTGCTAGGAGGAACGCCTTATTCAACCCAGCTCACAAGGATTACAGATTCGGTCCAATAAGACTCGACTGGATTGATTTCGAGAGTGTGAATTCTGCTATGTACGCTGGTAAAGAGAAACAAGCAGGGCGAGGTGCGAGTGATCACATATTTCGCGGACAAGAGTTCAAGCCAACCTATTTAATGTTTCAGGCCCCTCGACAGCGGAGTTTGTCCCTAATACGACAACGAAGTCCGGTTCAACGAACTTGCCCGAGGGCACAGTTCATGTGTACCGCCAATGTAACGAACGGCGACAGAATAGTGCGGAGGATTCTAGTGAACCCTCTGCCGCAAGTGCAAGCGAGACCATACCAGAAGATGGCCTCATGCTTGGTGTATTAGCAGTTCCTGCATGGATGACACCCTCGGACTTTCTCGCTTTCGTGGCACCCGCTGCGGAGGGTATGGCTCACCTTCGTCTCATCCGGTGTGCACTTACATCCAATTATTCACGTCCCGAGGCTTATGGGATATTTTCAGGGACTCCGTTCCGAATCGCTCTATTGCTGTCATAAAGTTCCGGCAGGCCGATCAAGCCCTTGAGTTTGCAGAGGCATACAATGGCAAACCATTTAATTCTATGGACGTAGGTGGTTCGACACTTCTCTTAGCTCGATACTAAGTGTTATCACAGCCCGAGACGTGTCATATTGTGCGTGTCCTATCTGTCGAGATAGATTCAGACACCTCGGTTTCCTCCTCTACCGCTGCGCGTCTGCCTCAATCAGTATATGAACTTCCGACCTGCCCTGTATGTCTGGAAAGGATGGATTCAGCTGTTACTGGTCTCATCACAGTCCCTTGCTCGCATACATTCCATTGCATGTGTCTCAGTAAATGGGGCGACAGCCGGTATGCTGCTGTTCATAGCAGTTCCTCACTAGCGACTTATGATTATCACCAGATGTCCTGTGTGTCGATACTCGCAAACACTTCTCTCCTCCCATCCTACATCGTCCACCTCGCGTTCACGACCCATCCCATTTGCAAATGTTACCACCCCCTCTCTTTCTACGTGCGCTGACTGTTCCTCCACCACGAATTTGTGGATCTGTCTGATATGTGGCAATATCGGCTGCGGACGCTATGGTCGTGCTCATGCACACGCACATTACGAAAAGACAACTCATCTCTATGCCCTCGAGCTTGAAACGCAACGCGTATGGGACTACGCGGGTGATGGTTATGTCCATCGTCTCATTCAGAACAAAGCAGATGGTAAACTCGTCGAGCTTCCTTCCGCTGCGTCCTCGATGGGTGTCAATTCCCGGGATGACGGCACATTAGGTCCAAGCCACGCAGACTCTCTCAGCGCTGAGAAGATCGAGGCGATTGGAATTGAGTATTCCTATCTGCTCACGTCGCAATTGGATTCGCAACGGTTGTTTTACGAGGAACAGACAGCTGAGCTGAAGACACAGGTGGAAGAGCTGCGAAACTTGGTAGAAAAGCTGAGTCTAGACCTAGCAAAGGACAAGACACAAGCGAAGGAACGCGAAGCACAATGTCGTCGAGAAGAGGAAGAAAAGTTAAACGAGGTATACAAGGACAAGATCAAGGCAGAGAAGAAAGCGGAACGCGTCGCAGAGCTCGCGAGGAAGTTTGAAAAAGAACTGAAGGAAGAGAAGGCCGTCAGTGAGGGACTTTTGAGAAATCTAACCAAACTGAAGGAGACGAACGCACAATCGGAGACGCAGCGTCAAGAGTACCAGGCTAAGATCGATGATCTTCAGGATCAAGTCAGAGACGTCATGTTCTTCTTGGAAGCTCGGACGAAGATCGAGCAGGAGGACGGCACGAGCGCCGAAGCAGCTGGAGGCACCGTTGAATTGCCACCTGCCTCCGGCGCGAGTAGTGGCACGGGGAATAGAAAAAGGAAGACAAAGAAGGGCTGAGCGCTGATGACTCGCTGGGCTGGTGCCGGTGCTGTACAACTCTCGGCCGATGCGTCATGTGCCACAGCATCGTCACGGTGGCTTGACTCTTCGTGCCATGGCGCATACCAGGCGTATGACTTCTTTTTTGATACCGGCCAAATGATTATTTTTCGAGACACAGCCAACACATACAGATATTTTTATCATGTACGATCTCTACTCATTGCTGCCTATCTGCTCTACAGCGTATACTGAGGCGCTGTTAACTCCACAGGATGACATATGAGATACTGTCGCACTACACTCGCCCGCCGAGATAGGAGTGGGAGACGGAGGATCTCATGTCACTCGTGCAAACTATCGTGGGGAATGGAAGCAGATTGAACTAGGCGTTGGCGTAATACAGAGTGATGATGGTCTGTGCTGGAAGAAGCGGCGGTGGGATCCACTATGTTAGCTTTATCTGAGTCTTCCACGAGCTTCCCGTTCCTTGATAGTATGCGCGGAGCACGTTCTGTTTTCTTGGTTGATCGACGAGAGTCCCATATCATGTACAGAATGATCTCTGCAAGGGCAACAACGAGAGCAACAAATGTTGCGAACAAAGCTCTCTGGATATACACTCATGAGCATCGAATAACACCCAGAGGAAGATTCATACCCATTCAAGGCGCAGGCCCGTGCGTTCACTTGCCCACCATGTTGCAAACCCGGTTCCTGCGACACTGAGGACGCCATTGACGACCGTAGACACTGCCTTCTTGTCATTTGCTGCCTGCCGGCGTTCTGTTTCTGGATCTTTTGCTACGTATGCAGGAAACTTCTTTTCTGGTGATGTTCGCGTGCCAGCAAGCAGAGAGACCATGGAATATGACTGAGGATCCAGCGAAGAGCTTTGCAGGGCTTTGAGGCCTGCTGGTGAGCGAGACCACTGGGATATCTTGAGGAGAATGTAGTACGGAATGACAGTGCTTGATGATGGTGATATGAAGGCTGACAATTCTACAGCCAGGTCGTCGGGTAAGATAGTCGGAAGAGCATTTAGAGCCTCAATAAGGTGATGCTCTAGAGATACGTTCAACTCATGCGTTTGGTTCATGCTCACGTTCAACGTTGTGGCCAATATTCGTGGGCATACCGGCCATAGTCACAGCAATACCTAATATAAGTAGTAAAGTACGTGTCGAGGATTGCAGCCTTTGCGAATCTGGTCGATTCTAGCACTCAGCCTATATTACTACTGCCTTTCCGTTCAAATTTTCAAGTCGTCACTGGGTCCATGATGCATCGCGCGCTGCAGCTGCACGACATCATTTACACGATCTTCCGCCACATCAATAAACCCTCCGCGGTATCATATCATGCTGAGCCCTCTGTGACATATCATGAGGATGATGATGAATTTGAAGTCTACTCCGTGATGTATCTCGATGAACCAAGAAACGATGGACCAAGAAACAATGTTGGGCAGATGACTCTTGCAGCTCTTGCGAGTACATGCCGAACTTTCCAGGAACCTGCACTGGATTTGTTGTGGGCAGATCTGTACTTTCCATATCCTTTGATACGATGCTTGCTGGACTGGCGCAATCGATGGCGTTCGGTAGGTTTATCACGGCAGAGGTTTTCACTGGATACTGCTACTAACAGTTGAATACAACTAGGATCATGCCAACACACTGTCCGCCAGGGATTGGGAGGTTCTGCAGAAATATGTCCCGCTAGTTCGGTCTTTGACCTTCCTTACAAATTCATGGGACCTTTATCGATATCGCGACGTCTTGAATGCTCTTCGACAACCGCCCGTTGCTCAGCCTCCCCTCCCAAACTTGCAGCGGCTTGATTACCGCCACCACGTTCCCGAAGACTGTCCCCTCCTCGACATTTTCTTCGTGCCATCCCTGACAGATCTTACTATCGAGGTTCAACATTCCCGCCTTCCCGATATTTCATTCATATCACCTCTTGCAACTTTATGCCCCCATTTAACATCTTTCCGTCTTTTCGGTTACGGATCACACGAACCCACCGTGGCCACTGTGTCAAATGTCATTATGAGTCTTCCTCATCTTCAGACGCTTCATTGCGATCAACTCAGCCAAGCGGCGATCACTTTCGTTGCATGGCACCTGTCGCTGACCGAACTGGATATCCGTATCCCGAGTGGACATCCGTACAATGTTCCACAATATCCGCATCACTCTCTCCCCCAGATACCACCTTTTTCCCGGATCAAAAGCTTTGTGATGAGGTCCACTCATCTTACTGCTATCACTGCATTTATTCAGGCTGTCCAACCCTCGTCTTCCCATTTGTGTATTACAGCGAGCCAAGGGATGCCTTCTAAGGATTTGCAGGAGTTTTTCAGTATCCTGTCCAATCAACGGATACATGAATCTTTGCAAATTCTTCGAGTGCAGTCCCGCTCCTTCCACCAAACTCTCTCAGATGGATTCATTGATATAGGTACCATCGAGCCTCTGCTTTGCTTCTCAAGGCTGCGAGAGCTCCATCTTTTGACGGGCAACTCTGTTCATTTGTCGGATGAGGAGCTCGCTGCTATGGGTGCTTCTTGGCCTTGCCTTGAAGTCATCAACTTTGATGGCGGCAAAGGTTTGCGGCCAGTTTCATCGTCCAACATCAGTCTGCGCGGCCTCATCTTACTAGTGAACAAAACTCATTTGAGGAGTGCTCGTTTAGTGCTTAAAGGAGATGGGTTGGGGTTAATAGAGAAGTGTCCTGCATCGATGGTTGGCCCAAACGACTTCCAACATCTCGTGCTCGCGGACACTACTGTCGACAATCCTAGAGATTTTGCTCTCGTTGTCTCTTTAGCCTTCCCAAAGGTGAAGGAGATAGTGGTGAATCCTTCGTGGCAGCGAGATTTTGCTGAAGAGTGTCAAGATTGGGCCAAGGTGAATGAACACCTCAAGGTGTTCAGATTGTTCCAGGAGGGACATTGGAGGAACTAGTCTTGTAACTGTCGACATCTAGTGAGTACACTTGTTACGGTATTCAACGGAGTAAAATTGGATTAGTTGTACGCTAACGCATTTTACTTTGCAGGTAAGCATGATATGTAGGATCCTTGGTAAACATCAGGGAAACGTAATTCATTACAGAGTGCTACAGACTCCAGAGCGCTCTGTAGCACTCTGTAGCACAATCCAACCCGCTGATGAATGTGTTTGAGAAGTATAGTGAAGTATAACTAGTATGTATGAACATAGAGTAGTCATCAATCCAATGGTGTTTACATCTGGCATGTCGCATACTTATCGGTGATCGGTTGATCCCTAGCTAGGTCAACGGTGGAGGTCAAAACCTCTTTCAATGAAACGCACTAAGAAAGTGCAAAATAAATATTGAGACCCGTAGGTCTACCACTCCGGGAAAGCGTGTCATCCTTGTGCAGGGGCCATGCTAATCTTCTCTGTATCGTTCCAATTTTTCGTATGTCACCCCGAAGGGGACAACAACTGTTATGACGTAGAGGTCGAGGCCAATACAATACTGCATTTGTGATGAAGGCCGGGTTTGTCGAATTACCTAAAATGGTAGGCACTATTATCAAAAAGGGTTGTTCCATCATCTCCGCGTTCCTTGTGCACATCGGTGACACCACATTCCTTGCATGCTGATGCAAGTTCCATTCAATTGATTGCTAGATATAATTGCGTCATTGGAAGATAAGAAGGCGACAAAGTATGACCATGCGTTATATGTAAGTATGTGTAGGTATTAAGGAATGATGAAGAGCGTTGCGAACGAACGAAAGAAAGCATCGCGATCAGATCAACCACAAAGCACCCCAATAGGGAACCAAGAATGAGAAAATATCAGCAGTGAAGGATGGAATAATGTACATGAGAGAAGTTATTGTCAGTTTGTGGTGGAGACATTATACAACACCGCTTCTTTGCTGCACGGGGAAGGCGGAGGACATCGGTGAAACCTGATTTTGGTTCGCACCCTCAGCGTCGAGGGAGACGGAGGGTCCACTGCTGAGTGCGGGGGCGGAGCTCGTACTCGGCGTCGGTGGCGCGGCGCCAGGGGTAGGCACTTTGCCAATGAACCATGACTAGTAAGTGGCAAGGATGGTTAGTAGGGCTCCATAGATACAGAAACCGTAAAACGCACAGGTACCCATCCTCTATCACCACCATCTTCTTTGACAGCCTACATAACAAGTGAGTTGCGAATCATGGACGGCAGACTATGACTTACATATGACCAGTGATTGTATTTCTTGAACACCCTTAGCGCATCATCTTTCACTAGATCCAACTCCTCTTCCCCTTTCTTCTTGTAGTCCATAAGGGCTATTCCTGGGAAACTCGTCGATATGATGCTCAAGGGGAGGATGGGCGTCTTAGAATCAGCTGCTAATGGCAATTCAGAGGAGCCTGGTGCCTTGGAAAGTGCGGTAGCCTCTGCAATAGCGGATGCAACTGGGACATTTGTCTCAAGCAGGCAACCTGCAGGTACCCAGCCCTGCTTTGAGGTGTCGGTGTCAACCACACCCGAACCTGTCGGGTCCCGTTGCACTACCCACCACCCTCGTGCGCGCGATAGAATGACGAATGTATCACCACTAGATGAGACTTGAGTATAACCAACACTAATCAGTAGAAAAAATACCTACACAACCACATCAAACTCATCTTCCTGCTCAGCCATATACGGGTATATTGCAACCGCATATGATACTCCAGACATTGGCGGAGGCATCTCCCTCCTCGCTGTGTCTGCGTCAGCGATGCTCGTGGCCCGTGATTTTGAGACCTCTATAGTGCTCGTATGGCCTACGAGTGTCGTCGAAGTTGAACATGTGTCTCGGTTATTCACAACCTCCTGCTCTTGCTTCTCCAGCACTGGTGACATGACCTCTGGCCATCCAGCTTGGGGTGTGGTACCTGTTAACAGGGGTGCGGGAGGTGTGATGACGTTAACTTCCAATCTCGGTGGTCGCGTGGCTGCCCTGCCTTGCCCTGATGGTGAAGACTTATTGTTTGATTGGCTAGATGGTGACTCCGATGCAACGGACGCCTTGCGCAACGCGTGTTTTTGCTGTGCGACAGCGATGGGAGAACGGATGTCTTTGATATGCTTGAGCATGAAAACAGGGTTTTTCTTTGCGTCTTTGAGTTTTTGGAAGAGTAGAAGAGGTTTTTCATCGTAACTGAGACATCGCTCGATGCGGTTTCCTGTAGACCAAATGAAACATTTATGTTCGTAGAATCTGTTCTGCTTACCAGGGGAGCCGTAACATATGAACATAGCATAATTCTGCCAATGATCGTTGTTGATCTTGTACTTCTTAAGGGCGGCGGGAAGCACTTTCCACGTCGGGTCCTCTAGACTGACCTTGAAACTCTTGAGATTGTCAGTGCTGTCTTGCCGGCTTGGCCGCGATGATGATGTTGAAGGTGACGGTTGCACAGGTGACTCTACAGGTGCCGGTGGATGCTTGTGGGATTGATTTTGCTGGACCCCGCGACTATGGGAAATATCAGGGTCCACTTGTTTGGGGGAAGGATGGGGAGATTCGACGTCGGGTTTCGTTGGTGACTTGGCAGGGTTGACATACTGCGCCCACTTGAAGGAGGGCTGTCGCTTCAGTGGAGTATGGCTGATCTCTTCAACAAGCAGTTGAAATCTTTCGTTCAGACGTTTGTTGTCTTCCTCAAGTGAATGAACTTTTTGTGCTGTTGCATGGAATGATCTTAGCACAGTGCCATTATATGGAAAGGTTGATGACAGACCTTGTTCCTTGACGAGGTCGTGTAGCTTCTCTACCGTTACACTGCGTTCCTGCACTTCGGCTAGAGATAAAAGTCATATTTTGAAGCAGTTGTCATTGCAGAAGTGCGCACAAGGAGGAATGTAGTGGTCGGCCTCGACAGGCACATGGTGGGCGAGCTTAGCTTGATAGACGGCTTTAAGGATGGCCAATCTCTGACCCACTGTGCTTATCCCGACTGCCTTGAGATCCTCCGCATCTAGCATGCAGAGGACGTCACCGGATATATTGTGCTCTGGTATATGGAATATAATTCAACGTTTGAACCTTCAAAGATGACACGAGTAGCACCTTTGATCTGAGCTTCATACTGCGGAAAACCAAGACTTGAAAGCCATCGGTGGACATGGTCTTCATCCCAATCCAATATGCTATGTTCACTGTTGGAAATATCCATGGCCATGGCGAAGACAGCCGCGACTGTATATTGAATGCTAAAGGGGATCAGACAAGAGCAGCCTGACAGACTCGGAGAAGACCTGACACCGCCAGTCAATTCTTATTTACCACGTGCCAAAAATGGCACTTACACATGCCATATTTGGTACGTGTCACATGATTTTATTACTATTTATAGAAGGCTCATATTGCCATTGTCTCTGGCAGCAACCAGCTTACAGTAAAAGGTGAGGCCTAGTGAGGACCTGTACTACGTGCTTAGCTATTACAGTCGTCCTGAAATCATCCTGATTTTCCGTAGATTCCTGGACAACCGCAACAGCTAAGTATATCGTCGCCGCGGGGTTGATTGAATTACAACGCGAGCTGTCTTCGCTCATAAGTCAGACGTGCACAGTGAATGCTAAAATAGAGATCTCTTTTAGTAAACTCTGTGGGCCTTGGGGTTTAGTTGTAGTTCTCACTGTACACGATCGGCTGAGCACGGATAGTTCTCATAAAGCTCCGTATGAAAATCCTGTTGTGCAGCAGCGAATCACGTTGAGCGAATCCCAACCTGATGTATATCCGCTGTGCCTGCTATACAGTGCATACGGTTCATCATTACCGCGACTTGTGGCGCGTGAGGTTCTAGAGCCAAGGTCAACCAGCAGGGCGTTGCATGATGGTGTAGAGTCGATCGGGCTCCCATGAATGTACAGCCTTGACGAGCTGAAGAGAATTCGCGGCAACGACACCGCCGATGCGTACCGAGTAAATGTAAGTCCTTGTTTAGCTTGACCTTCAAAAGGACAGATCATCAGCATAAACATGCCATATTAGATGACATAGGCTGAGGTTGTCGATACTGAGCGCTCTCGGAGCAGCCAGCCAATCTGCGCGATCTCGACCTGCCATGGTAGTAAATGGTACTTGAACTTTTCCCACGACTCCCCACAACTTAGCCTTTAGGTCATCACTTTCGCTTTGAGCTCGACATACCATACCATCGTATGTATAGCTGCCTCCCTAGACAAGCTAGAGTCTGTCCAGTGTTGCAAGTGAACGGCTGAAACATTCTTATTCAGTGGCAGCCTGAACCGGCTTGGCTTGCTATGGACAACCCTTGGGCCACAGCCTGGGAGCAGTCAGATAATCAGTCAAACGATCAAAAGAAACCCATTCCGACACCGTCCTGGACTTATGCCGTTGGTAATCAAACTCAGGATCAAGAGGAAGATATAGGACTTCCGTCCTTGTCCGCAAACAACAATGCACAATGGCCAGAATCATCTCACACCAGCGGTGCTCTCTGGACCTCTGCCATCGACGACAGTGGCGCGTGGGGTTCTTCGACGTACGCAAAGATAAATCTTTCTCGTCAGAGAATAGCAGAAGTACTCGTTGATTCAGACACTCAAGATGAAGCCGTATGTCCCGTACCCGCAGCTGCCACAGCCAGCGAACACGACAACGTTCTAGTACTTGCTCCCAAAGATTCCGTGGAGCCTCATCCAGTGTTACAAACAGTCGATCCTACTCCCCCAGTTCCAGACAGTCCTGACGTAGCTAGTGGTTTTGATGCCGGCGCATCTGTCAAGGAGGAAGAAGAGGAAACCGAGGATGACGGTGAAGCATGGGCAGACCCAGTAAACCTCTCAACAGATGATGGTGATGAGTGGGGTGCCGCTTGGGCCGATACATCTATACCGGAGGTGTCTGTCAACGCTGAAGAGCCACCAGATGAATGGGAATCGGCGCGACAAGAGAAAGAGAAGTTGAATCGTGCAGTGGTATGAATGGTGTTTTATGTGCGTCGACCTAGCTAACTAGTGTTTAGCCTCCAGAAATGATGGCAGCTCTCATTCAGAAGTGCCAGGAAGTCTCCGGTGAGCTCTGGCCAGGGATAGAGTCCGACTCCGATGCTAGCAACTGGAGGACTGGTTTTGATGGACTTCAGAACATGTATGTACATGACCTGGTATTTCTCTACGGCGCAATTTACGTACCTCTTACTTCAGTACGGTTTTATTAAACGACTTGGTCCCTGAGGACATGACTTTGTCCCCTCCAATGCAGTTTTCGCAGACAGCCACTGCGAAAGCGGTAAACAACGCGCTCAAGCTCACGAGGCATATGCCTTTGACACGTAAGAGCCCGATGGCCCTCCTCCTTAGTTCCAAAGGGTCAATGGACTGGGAGAAATCAGTCAAAGCTAGGAAAGATATTCCTGTGGATGATGCTCCAGTGGGGTGGCGAATCCTAGAGAAAGACGAACGCGCTGTCATTACTGATGCCAAGAAACCTGGTGCAGGATTGCTCTCGTTCTGGAACCGCAAGGCATCATCGTCAATACCTTCTGCAGATGCAAAGGTGGAAAATGCGCGATCACCGCCTACACCCTCACGTTCTAGCGTCGAGACCACGAAGCCCCAGGCGCCAGAAAGACGTGATATTTCTCCCGCTCGCACTCTGCCCGTCTTCATGCCTTCATCCCCAGTAGCTAGCTCATCCACTGCTTCTGATATTGTGATTCCAGCAGTAGCACCTGCGCCATCGGCCGTTTCGCGCTTTTTGAACCGTTTCTCACGTGCCAAAGGTACTGGATCTGATCGCAAGTCTATTGCTCTGTCGACAGACGACCTTGATTTCCTTTCCGATATGCCTAGTGCACATGACCCCGATGACGACACGGGCGATGCCCAGCTGAAAGCGCTGTCGAGTTTGATAAATTCAAATCCAACACCATTACCCACAAAGCTTCCGCCCCCACTCGCGCCACCACCAAAACCTCCATCTGTGAATACCAGCCGACCTCCTTCTGTCGGTCTGAGTGGTTTGGGCATTACGCTGGAACCTGCGCCTGGTTCTCCGCAGCATACTTCGGCCCGTGCTCTATTTTTGCCGCCACCATTGTCCCCAGTGACAGGGATGTCGTTCTCGCGTCCGCACAGCCCAGCGGTGCCTCAAAAACCATCTTCACCCATTAATGCGATCTTTTCTGCTTACACCAACCCAATGATACCAGCTGCAATACCCTCGCCACCTCAACCATCTTCAAGAACGCACTCACCCTTCCAACTCCCGCCGCCGCCCAAGGCGCCTTCTGCGCTCTCGATACCACCACTCCTGCCACCCCCTGTCTCACCGCCGCAAACCCCACGGCCCAGCGTGCATCCCATGCCAGGGGTTACTTCATTCACATCATCCACAAGCACCGGCTGGGCAGCAGCCACATATCAGGACGATGACGACGACGACGACTCTTTCTCCGCTTTCTCAACCCTCCCTCGCACAGACCCCTTCCCGGCACCACGCGGGTCCATGGACTCATCCCTCAATTCACCATCCTCCACACAAGCATTGAACTCCAGCAAGTCATCGAAGTCAATGTCTTTCGATGACGACTTTGATGAATTTGTGACTTCTTCGCGGATCTGCACGCCATCCCCGCCGCCCGTCCCGGCAAAGCCCTCAAAGGTGATTGGAGGAGCAGCAGCAGCAATGCCAAGCTCGCGGTCTGGCATGTCCATACATATACGCACGCAGAGTCTGCTTGATCATGCTGCCACACAGCGCGGGCAGTGGCCGTCCCCAGTGAATACGCATTCCAGGTGCCCCGTGCTGCCACCACCACCTGCTTCGTCATCTGGTCGGGATATGGATTTACTGAGCGATGACGTGGACGGCACGGCGCTGTCGGCGCCGAAGTTTGGGTCTCCGCCATCGAAGGTGCAGTCTACGATGGTACCTCAGTTGTCACCATCCCCGCCGCCTGCGCCGCTGTCCCAGCCGGTGTTGTCATTTGCATCGTTGTCACCGTCGTCGTTGCGAGCCGAGAGACCGCCTGCGAAGCCGGTTCAGACGGGTGGGCTGACTGCACAAGATTTGTCCTTCTTTGAAGGGTTGTGAGCGGTGAAACTGAAGTATTGATTTTGGTCTTGGTTTACTACGGTACAAGGTGTATCAACAAATTTTGAGTGAACGAGTAAAGATAATTCTTCCATTGTCAGCAGCCCTGCTACTTCAGTGGGAGGGCGACTTCTCCGTAGGGAGGTAACAAAATGTAACGGAAAACCCGAAGATACGACACTAGCAAAAGGAGAAAAATATAAACAACAAATACATCGCATGAGTATACAGAATCATCAGAAATCAGAGTGAGCAACCAGGTATGGAGTACATAATAATTTCATCATCTTGATCGTAGCCTTATTCACTTCCAAAAATTCCACGCAGACTTGTCCCTTGCCTCGTCTGCGCCACCGCGGCTCGTGTTCTTCTGGCGATGTCCTGCAAAAGAAATACACGACAATGTGAGTTAGGGTTCTTGAACGCACACAAATTGTCATACGCACCAGACAAATTTGGATCTGCATATTGCGAGGCGTAAGGTGCCTGCGGCTGCATCGAGTGAGTGCCGTATGTAGGGTTGGGATGTTGCGGTTGCTTTGCATAGTCACGGGACCTGGAATGAATGCCCCGTGATGAGTGCGTGGATCCTGCAGCTGGCGGTTGGAAACCATGAGCATCATATGGCGGGGGAAGGTCTTGACTTGGCGGCGGTGCAGCGATGGCACGGTTGTTATGATGAGATGGGGGAGGGTTAGAGTTTGAGGATTGCTCGACCCCGTTGATCAGGCGGCGCTCGGTACCATCCGGGAATGAGTAGGTGACGTGTTCGTTGCCCTAATGAATGACGAATGATTGTCAAGATAGAGAAAGACAAATAAAGATCACTTACTTGTGAATCTCTACGAACAGCTTTAGTGTGGGTAACGCCGTTCACAGTAGAAGTTGTATAGCTCTCAGAAACCCATCTAGAGCCATTCGAGCCACCGCGGGAAGAAGAGCTGTATACATTTACGTTGCCGCCGGTGAGGAATCCAAATGGTGAACTCGTAATGTGAGGCATGGACATTGGAGACATGAACCCTCGGCCAAAAAAACCATCATCCCGATGGCCGAATGGATCACCAAAGGGATCTCTTGAAAAGGCTTGGTGGAGATCTCCAAAAACCCGATTGAAGAGTACAAAAGGGTCTGTGAAGTCATGGAAGTGTGGATGACGTGAAGAAGGGAAGGGGTCTGCTTGATGACCACGATCGAAAAATGGATGTCGGAAAAAGGGGTCCTGAAAAAATGGATCTTGGAAAGTCTCTCTAGTAGGACGTTGCCAGTTGCCCTGAGTGTAACTCTCCTGGGCAGTTGGAATAGGCCAGACACCGTACCGGTCATAGGCCTGAAAGATAATTAGAATAAAATATAAAATGGTGCAACCGACACGAACCTTGCGATTGTCTGGGTCACTGAGGACTTCGTAAGCGTTATTGACCTAAAATACTTGATGAGTCCAATCTGCTTCGAAGAAATGAGCGCCTTTAATATGTTACCTTACGGAACATCTCTTCTGACGCAGATTTCTGCGCTGGAGTAGCGCCTTGAGGCAAGCGGTCAGGATGAGTTTCTAAGGCTTTCCTCCTATAAGCCTTGCGAACTGCGGTCAGGGTTGTGAATTTGCAAGACTCGACCTATGATTGTGTGTTTGACTACATACTCTGGTCTGGAGTAGCATCTCTGCTCAGGCCAAGTGTTTCGTAAAGGTTGCTGGTCATACTCGATGTCGACCAAGAGTGTTTGGAACGTCAGGAGCAGTATAAATACAATAGCTGTCTAGGCAGACTAGTAGTACAAGAGGTGGAGAGCGTTAACGTTCAACGGCAGAACGGGCTCAGAGTCTATGACATTCTATTGCTTCCGAAGTCTCCTCATGAGTGACATTTGCCTTTTCCAGATTTCTGGGTTGGGCAAACTCTGAATGGACACATAACTATTGGATGCACATCTCGGGTCATGTCCCGTACGGTGACCTCTCGCTAGTTCCGTAAGAACACCATGTTGCTCCACTACGGACTCAGATATCTACGAGGAGACTGAGACTCGGAAGCTTGAAGCGAGAATGCAAAACCCAATCAACTGCAAGTTCATATTCGACAGTATTTATTAGTATTTGTCCTTACATGGATGGGACCTTGCCCAACTCAAAAGGCGTCAATTAACAATCAAACAAAACAACCATTCGCTTGCTTTAATTGTATAGGTCTACATCTCGCTGACGCCTCCGTCTGGATATCCACCGCCGTGTCACTGTTTTTGACATCTCCAAGACTGTCGAGAATGGCGTTGGGATTAACCCCGGAGTTAAATTTGAACCCTCGTCGGGTGTGATCAAGTATGGCGCGTGCATGTCTTATCGCGTCCATCGCTGGCGTGGATAAACACACTCTAAGCCCTTCACATGTTCTGTTAAGCCTCGCTCTGCGATATCAATCAAATGATTAGAGTACTGTTCAGTATAGGCCGCCGGCATGGATCAAATATGTTAACAAAGCAGAAATGGATAATGTAAGAGTATTGCTTAACTCTCTGGATGCCATTGAAATGGTGGCATCAATCTGGCCTTGAATCCTCCCATGTCTTGCAAACCCTCTGGAGGATGGTGGTTTTTCCTGCAGTCGCTCTTCCTATTGGGACTGGTTTGGCTGGATGTCTGTCCGGACATCTTGTGTTTCAAAGATAGGCAGCGTTAGCGATGCAGTTAATGCGGGAGTCAATGAGGTTGACGCTGTGCAGAAAACTATTTCAGATGTGACTGCAGAATGTTATTGCTAATTAGTATTGGGTGTATGTATAATGTCACGCGCAAGTAAACTTGCAACGCAGGTCCTAAGTGTAGTCATAATTCCCACGGCTATTACTACTCATCAAAAGATTCAAAACTTTGGATTGACCATCCCCCGAAATTTATGATTCTGCAAGAAGTGGTACTATGTGCTACTGCACCCCAGGCCTCCGGTTCTGGCTCAGGCGCAATCGTTCTCCACGACGTACAGACCGGTACGTCGCTCGCATCCTTCAAGCAATCCAGCTCTGCACTGCACTGCACATCATTCGTCGAAACGCGCGATGGTCAAGGAGGGTTCATCCTCGCGGCACAACAAGACAAATCCATTCTAAATGTCTACAACTTCCAAAAGGTAGGTCTTATGTTTCTGATATAGCTTTCACCTTTCTCAATGCATCATAGGACCAACTCGCTTTTAAAATAGTCCTTCCTGAGAGGCTTTCATGTATTGCGCTGGATAATGCGGGAAGCTTCTGTGCGGGTGGGACGGCCCAAGGTCGAATATATCTGTGGGAGGCGCGTCAGAGAACATAATATGTCAGGTAGACCCTGACTCAATTTTTGACAGTAGGTCGCGTCAGGCATCTTGTACAACTCCTGGGATGCCCACTACCGTCACGTCAATGTCCTGAAATTCACCCATGACAGTGCTGCCCTTATTTCAGGCAGTGATGACTCTGGTGTTAGTGTTTGGTCCGTGGCAAGGTCCGTTGTAAATTTCTCGTCGTTGTTGCGCTGTTGACAGCAATGTAGACTTGTCGACGATGACGCCCAAAATGAACTTCCGACCCCATATTGTACGCTATCAGACCACACACTACCAGTGAAAGATATCGTTTGCGGCCTCGGCGCATTCCCTACTTGTCGTGTGCTTACCGCGTCCCTCGATCATAGTGTAAAAGTGAGCTCGTCTTTCCAGCTGCGGTTACCTTTTGTTCACCTCAGATACAAAGCTCTGGGATCTATCTTCTCAGTCATTGTTGACTACCTTCCACTTCCCTAAACCCATATTATCAGCAGTTTGGGACATCACCGAACGCTTATTTTTTGCTGCCTCACCAGATGGCTCCATATATCAAGTCAATCTTTTCCGCCAGCGAACTGAAAAACACGCTGGTCAGACGATTGAAGCCGTCGGAGGCGCAGGTGTCAGCGATATCATCCGTATCGCCGACGAAGACAGCAACAGTCGAAAACGACTCATATCAGTCGAGTATGCCTTTCTCGTATATTCCCTAATGCGTATGATTAGCTGACGTGTCTCGAATACAGCCAACCAATAACAGTTCTCACCATCTCCCTCACCAGCTCGCTTCTTCTTGTAGGCACTGCCACGGGGCTTATCCACATCTACGATATTGCCTCGCACCAGCTCCTTCGCACCATCTCGACGCACAAGGGCATGTCAATATCCTATCTCACGACCATGCTCAAGCCGCCTGACCTTGTCGGACACATCAGCCTGTCCCTCAACCTTGGAAGTTCCGCTGATGCGAAGGACATCATTCCTATGCGCCCTGTCGTGCCGTTCCACCGCATGAAAGATTCAAAGGCAAGGGAGGCGCATGAGGTGGCGATGATGCTTCCTGTGCAGGATGAGGTAGGCTTTTCTTCTGTTGAAATGGGTATTTTGCTTATGTTGATATTCGGCCCCCAAGACCCCTGGAGGCATCCCAAGCGCTTACGACTACCCCGAAGCCGAGTTTCAACGAGACTATGCATTTTTCGTACAACCGAATGCGATTGGCACCTCGGAGGCATCGAGTGCGCGCGTTGCCAAGCTTGAAGCTGAGGTAGAGAACTTGAGAGAACAACTTGGGAAGGCGAAGGGGATTAACGACGTGATGTGGGAGACGGTTGTGCAGAAGGTCATGACACAGGAAAAACAAAAGACAGTTGTGGAAGGCCAGGATACTATTGTACCAGGTGAAGGTGAGGCTGGAGACAGTGTAGAGAGGCCGAGAAAGAAAAGTAAGATTAGAAGTAAATGATCTCTCTACCCAACTAATTTCTCTAAGTTAACACGGGAAGGTTTTCCTGGTGAGATCACGCGGTCTTCCAACGGCTACGGTATCTACTTACAATATTTGAGCACGAGATACCGTTGGCGTCGGGTGCTATTGCGTCCACCACGTCTTACTGTTTTGCTTATCTGTTCTCTCATCACTCAGCCTCGTTCTTTACTCGTTCATCCTCTACGTGGTCATGTTGACACCCAATGTCACTTGGCTGGACCTATGTCTTGCTGGTATCGGAGCATATCTGGTCAAGCAGGTGTTGAACAAGAATCCTGCATCATATCCCCCCGGCCCCCGTGGGTGGCCTCTCATTGGGAACATCCAAGACATACCTCAAATCAAGCCTTGGCTCACCTTTGCGGAGTGGGGCAAGAAGTATGGTGAGTGTCTCCTGTTGTTCCAACATAATCCATTCCAACTCTGCTTTCTAGGTGCTATCTCGCATGTTAAGGTCCTGGGTCAGCACATCATTGTGTTAAATTCAGTCAAGAGTGCGGTGGACATGTTGGACAAGAAAGGCACTCTGTACTCTGACCGTCCTGTTCTGCCTATGTGTGGCGAGCTTGTTGGCTGGAAGTACACTTTGAGTCTTCTCCCATATGGTGACCGCTTTCGCCAGTACCGCAAGAACATACACCAAATTATGGGCAATCGCGCCGCCTTGAATGTCTACCACCCGATCGAGGAGATTGAGACTCGCCGATTCCTGAAGCGTGTGTTTTCGAACCCCGAGCAACTGCAAGTTCATATTCGACTGTATGTTGTATGATTTACCCTTGCATGGATGCGACCTTGAATTTTTCTAGCACTGCTGGCGCTATCATTCTGCGAATTTCTCACGGTTATGAGGTGAAGGAGAACAACGATCCATTCATTGACCTTGCGGACCGCGCTACGGATCATTTCTCGCGGTCCACTACTCCCGGCGCCTTCATAGTTGACATCGTGCCATTCTGTAAGACTGTAGGACTCTGACCTTGGCTTGTAATTGGTCTGATTGTTTCCAGTGGCCAACGTCCCCGAGTGGTTTCCTGGTGCTGGCTTCAAGCGCTTGGCTCGTGAATGGCGTCAGACCGCCAATGAGATGGTTAATTTACCGCATAAGTTCGTTAAGGAACAGATGGTACCCAAGCATCTGGTGTTACGACCATGCGTTGAACGTTTTACAGGATGCTGGCATTGCCCCGATGTCTTTCACCTCAAGTCTGTTGGAAGGCCGTACATTGTCTGCTGAAGAGGATCACATTGTGAAATGGTCTGCTTCATCCATATACGCTGGTGGTGCCGACACGGTTGGCTCCTCCCCTCATATCACCATATTTTGAGACTAACAGCTGTCTCCAGACAGTTTCTGCAATCTACTCGTTTTTCCTTGCTATGACACTGTTCCCTGATGTGCAGAAGAAGGCCCAGGCTGAAATAGACGCTGTTGTTGGTCCTGATCGTCTTCCCTCCTTCGCAGACCGCGACTCCCTCCCTTATATTGAGGCGCTCGTGACAGAAGTCCTTCGCTGGAATGTTGTCGGCCCTATTGGTGTGTGGATCTCGTTTATCGCATTCTCTGATTACCGAGAGGTATTGATCACTGAATGACAGCTGTCCCCCATTGCGTCACTGAGGACGATATACATGACGGGTACTACATCCCAAAAGGTTCCGTGGTAATACCTAACATTTGGTTAGTACTGTTATTTTTCCGTATTCGACACATCAGCTAAATTAAAAGACAGGTTCATGCTCAATGACCCGCAGACATACGCTAATCCCTCGCAATTCAACCCTGAACGTTTCTTGGACAATAACGGAAAAGATCCCGAACCCGAACCTCGCACGATCTGCTTTGGTTTTGGTAGACGGTAAGTATGGAGTTGATTTTAAGTGCAATGCTAACTTTCTGCTCCGTAGTATCTGCCCTGGTACGCCCAAATCATACTCAACAAACAGTATTTTGACGTTTGCTTTTATGGACAGGTCTCCACCTCGCTGATGCCTCCATCTGGATATCTACCGCGATGTCACTCGCAGTGTTTGATATCTCCAAGGTCGTCGAGAACGGTGTTGAGATCACCCCTGAAGTTGACTCTACATCGGGCACGATCAGGTATGCCGTGCATCTCATCGCATCCACATGCTGGTTCAGCTAGACACACTCTTAGTCACCCCAAGCCGTTCAAGTGCTCTATTAAGCCTCGTTCTGTACAAGCCGTTGCGCTCATTCAACAGGATGTTAACTACTAAGGGCACAAAAATGATTCTTGTCATCTATCTGTCATGTATGATATTGTACATATCTTTCAGTTTCATCTTTTTTATTTATTTTTTATTTCAAATTTATTGGGGTTGGAGAGTCTCCCTATGTCGGACATACATAACTTGAAGGCTTTTCGAAATTCGCGGGGGGTACTTTGAGCTTACTCCCTCGTATGTATGTATGTGGTTTGGTATATGTCGAGTAGATAAACCGTGCCAACTCCGTCATCTGTTTTATCTTATTGGATCACAATGCTACTCACCGACTACCTATCATTCATCTGGCACCTTCGTGACGCCTCCCGTCCAATAGCAACAATGAGGAGCAAACTCAAGCTCTTCAGCTCTTCCGTAAATAGCCGATGCACCGAGTGCTCACCGTAACAGACTTGTGTGCGCCATATCACAGCACCTCAACTGGAGACGCTATGAGAAGGACTCTTGTTATCATCGCTGCGTGGTTAACCTGTCGGTTTCACCTGCTGAACTGGTAGCGAGACAGTGACCGGTGACGGCTGTGTAGTGTAGTACCGTGGATATCCACCCTGGAGAAATTGGGGGTCAGTTATCCACCGTGATAGATATCCGCCGGCGGCAAACCCGGCCCGGCGGATCCGGGCACTGCAATCGTTTCGCGAAATTTGTCAAGTGCTTCATTCACCAATACATATATCATATAACACCTATTCCATGTCCCAGTCTGCCTCTGTCAAGACCCTCTCTTGCACAAAGGTACTTGCTGGTGGAAGAATGACAGCGTTGCTCGGCGCTGCCGCAGGTGCCAAATCCATATCAGCCAGCACATCAAGTAGTTTCCCAGAGTCGGGATTGGTGATACTGCCAGCGCTCGTCCTCTTTTACTAAGACTCACCAACTACACTTGGTTGGACCTATGTCTTACTGGTGTCGCAGTGTATCTGGCAAAGCAGTTGGTTAACAAGAATAACCCAGATGATCCCCCTGGCCCGAGGCATCCGTCTGATACTTCAGAACTCATGTCCCTACCCCTTCATCTTCTCATACGATTCTGACTTCTCAAAACTCAGTTTGGAAGCCCCTTCCCATGTAGGCCTATAGTTACTGTCTCCATGTCTTGTTATTAATGCTACTGGCCGCAGCCTACAATCATATGGTGTCTTCCCTCATCAAATTCCGCCTGCAATAACAGAACGATTCTAGGGTCGCTGCAACATTCATATTGCTGTGGATTTGCAGTCAACTGGTTATAAATGACAGGACATATTGACCATCAATCACCGTGCCAAATAACTTTGTCCATGTTCTTGAACTTTGGATCATCCCCTCTTTTTCTAGGGTAGAGATTAGGCTTGTATTTATCATCCAACTCCACGTATTCTCCCGCTCTCGGTCACCTATAGGTTGATCACACGTAGCCAGCCAGCCGGCTGCCTACATATATAATATCCAGAAGAGGACTCCTCTTACCAATATCTGATCGCTCACTACACATCTCTTGTTTGTCCTCAGCTAGCAAGTAAACCATGCTGATATTCACTAACGTCACTTGGCTGGACCTATGTCTTACTGGTGTCGGAGTGTATATGGTCAAGCAGGCATTCAGCAAAAAGAACCCTGCACCATATCCCCCTGGACCTCCGGGGTGGCCTCTCATTGGGAACATCTTAGACATACCTCACATCAAGGCCTGGCTCACCTTCACCAAGTGGGGCAAGAAATATGGTGAGTGCCTCATATTTCCTAATACGATACATTTCAACTTCGTGCTGTGCAGGTGACATCTCGCATGTCGAGGTTCTGGGTCAGCACATCATCGTACTAAATTCTGTCAAGGCAGCGATTGAATTGTTCGACAAGAAGAGCAATATGTACTCTGACCGTCCGGTTCTTCCAATGGGTGGTGAACTAGTCGGCTGGAATTTCTCTTTGGGTCTTCTCCCGTACGGTGACCGTTTTCGCTGGTACCGTAAGAACATCCACCGCGTCATTGGCAATCGCGCTGCCATGGATGTCTACAACCATATCGAGGAGATCGAGACGCACCGATTCCTGAATCGCGTGTTTGCAAAACCCGAGGAACTGCAATCACATATTCGACAGTATGTGATTCGTCATCGCATGAATGGGGCTTGATTTTTTATAGCACCGCTGGCGCGATCATTCTGCGAATCTCTCACGGTTATGAGGTGAAGGAGAACAGCGATCCATTTATTGACCTTGCAGACCGCACTATGGACCAATTCTCGCGATCCACAGCAATTGGTGCCTTCATGGTTGACATCATGCCATCGTGTAAGGCTACAGCATTCTGGTATTTGCAATGACCTGACTATTTCTAGTGGCAAAGGTTCCGGAGTGGTTCCCTGGTGCTGGATTCAAACGCTTAGCCCGAGAATGGCGCCAGACTCTTGAAGAGATGGTCGATGCACCATATAAATTCGTCAAGGATCAGATTGTAACCAACATCTATGGTCCGGCAATCATAAGTTAAACATTTTACAGGCTGCTGGAATCGCCCCAATGTCTTTCACCTCGAATCTGTTGGAAGGGCGCACTTTGTCTGCGGAAGAGGATCACATGGTGAAATGGTCTGCTGCATCCCTATACGCTGGTGGTGCTGACACGGTTGGCTCCCCCCTTTGTATCAACATATTTTGACACTAACGCCTGTCTCCGCAGACGGTTTCTACAATCTATTCACTTTTCCTGGCTATGACACTTTTCCCTGATGTGCAGAAGAAGGCTCAGGCTGAAATAGACGCTGTTGTTGGCACTGCTCGTCTTCCCTCCTTCGCAGACCGCGACTCTCTCCCCTATACTGAGGCACTTGTGAAGGAAATCCTACGGTGGAATGTTGTTGCCCCTACAGGTATGCGTCTATCGTATTCTTTCATTGCCGAGCGGTATCGATCACTTAAAGATAGGTATCATCCACTGTGCCTCCGAGGACGATATCCATGACGGGTACTACATCCCAAAAGGTTCCTTGATCACGCCTAACATCTGGTTAGTGGTCGTATTTATCTGGATTCAACATGATAGAATTGCATACCAGGTTCATGCTCAATGATCCGCGGACATATGCTAACCCTTCACAATTCAAACCTGAACGCTTCTTAGACAATGGTGGAAAGGATCCCGAGCTCGAACCTCGCACAATCTGCTTCGGCTTCGGTAGACGGTAAGCATGGAGTTGAATTTGGGTGCAATGCTAATGCTAACTTTCTGCTCCGCAGGATCTGCCCCGGTATGCCCAACGCACAGAAGGCCCTCAATAAAACAGTATTTTGACATTTGTTTGCCTTGATGTACAGGTCTCCACCTCGCTGATGCCTCCGTCTGGATATCTACCGCGATGTCACTCGCAGTGTTTGATATCTCTAAGGTCGTCGAGAACGGTGTTGAGATCACCCCTGAAGTTGACCCTACATCGGGCACGATCAGGTATGCCATGCATCTCATCGCATCTGCAGTGCTGGTTTAGCTAGACACACTTCTAGCCACCCCAAGCCGTTCAAGTGCTCTATTAAGCCTCGTTCTGCAAAAGCTGTTGCGCTCATTCGACAGGATGCTAACTACTAAAGGCATGAAGATGATTCTCGTCATCTAAATCTGTCATGCATCCCGATATTGTACATAGTATTTTGTTTCATCTCGTTGAAGCAATGCTACTCGCGGTCTACACATATCTGGCATCCTGCCGGCACCTCCAGTCCAACAATAAGGGGCAGGTTCGCGTCCTTAAGCTCTCCCGTCGATGGCCGACACTTTTATGCGTGACAACTACCCTCGACTCTTGTTGGCATCTCACACCGTATGAATCACAACCCTCTCAACCGTAGAGCTCCAAGCCTTGTGAACATCAGAAATACATTCAAGCCTCGCAGCTTGTCCATCAACCTTGGGAGTTCTGCCGGCGTCGATGCGAAGAATGTCAGTACCACTCCACTACATGAAGGGTTTCAAGCCGTGTGGAGGCACACAAGGTGGTGATAGTGCTTCATGTACAGGATGATGGACCGGGTACGGACGGCAAGGGAAACCCAAGGCCAAATCTCCACAACGGGAGGTTGCGGCTTTATCTATCGAGGACAGACTGCTAACGACACGGCGCAGGACTACCAACTACGAGCCAGGACTCTTGCCACTGCGCCAGGACTCCCGAGGACTTGCGCCAGACCACCTTGGTACAACGACACAGGTGTCCCTTCGCTCACATACCAGCAAGGCAATCGCTGTGTACCGTAGGTTGGACGCAAAAACAAAAGTGCCTGTGTTTTAGCTTGCATCGAATGGTGCTTCTGAACGAACACAGGACGATGTTGTGTGCTCAGTTTCTCGAGGATGGTCTCAAGGACCTCCACATATATTGCTACATGATAATCTTTTACTCAAGTGTATACCTTTAAAACTCTCATGAGCAATGACATGTACCAACCTGTCAACCCCCAAACTTCTAAACGTCCCTTCTTCCCACCATCCACTTCCGGATGTCCTAGTGGATCGTTTACCCCCTCGAACCCCTCTACAAGGTCAGAGACATCAATGGCCCAATATGGGCTGGCGGCGCGGAACATGTCAGGCCTGATACGCGCAGGGGACGTAAATGCAGAGAGGGGAAGATGGAAGACGGTCGCCACCTCGGCCTGAGATATTGTGAGTGAGGAAAGCGAGATGGAGGGCAAGGGATCGTCTAGGGATCCAGTATCTGTTCCATGATTACCACGTGGGTATACGAAGCCCTGCGCCCCGAATTCAAGTCGAAAACAAAGCCGGTGGGTGAGAATAAACGTACGACGTAGGGCCACACTCTAAGACTCATGAGACTTCGCTCAGGCGGGCCAAATTGGCCGAGAATATCGATCTGCCCATTATAGAGACCTATTTCTTCTTGTGTTTCTCTGAGCGCAGCAGCTAGAAACGATGCGTCTGCCTACGGATGTGATGAGGAAGCGCACAAAGGTTCTTGAATAGACTCACTGGGTCGACCCTTCCCCCAGGGAAGCTGGCGATCAAACAGCATGATGAACTCTGGGATACTTGACATTTTTGGGGTCGAACTACACATACCTGACTTCGCCAGCATGGGACCTCAGATTACCGCCTCGCAGCTCGAGTAGCACACCGGGTACGCCATCGACGTTACACAGCGGAACAAGGACTGCTGCGTTGACTTCTCCTGGGATCACTGGAGTCTTGGACGTTGTTGCATGCGCGATAATGGCGCTTTGGAGCGTGCGTAGGGAGCTGCGGGTGAAGGGGGAGGTGAGGGATATGATAGACGTGGAAGGTTGGATGTGAAGGGCTGACGCATGGGCTGCGGCTGTTATGAGCGTCCTGGACAACATATCTCCATGATACTAGAAACAAACGGACACAGATACTGCTAATATTCGTGCTAGTAACTTTGTAGTCCCTCTTCGAACGGAGAAAGAGGTGGGGTCGCCTTCTGTCTTTCGCAAAACACGGGCGTGGGCAACGTCACGTGCATGAAGAAATCCCATGCAAGGGAACAAATACAATATTCAAGACACTCTCAATAAATGATTTGTCTGCAGGAAGGCAGCGATGTCCCCACGGGACAGTGCATTGGCAATGTTGTCCGCATACGCAACATACATGGTGTGTTAACTTTTACGACTGAATTTGACAGGGTACGAACACGAGCACCAGCGACAGCCAGTGGTATTTGCAGCTAATGAAATGAAGAACGAGACTCGAATGCATCAATTTTGGGTGAAGTTAGTGTTGTCTTTCTACCTAGCATGGTGATCCCCAGAGGAACAACATTGGATTGAGGCTTGCCGCTGTAGCCATACAAGCTCAGGTTCACCTCATGAGTCGTAGGACGAGCATGGAATTGCGTAACTGTTCGAGTGAACTATGGTGATCATAGACACTGTGATGTCGGTTTGCTTGTACCATCGCAGACCACTCCGTAGGATGGGAATACGTCCCATTGAAAGCATTCTAAGGCCACCAAGATCTTTCAGTGGTGGAAGATTATATGCAGGAAATGCGACAGGATCTTACTGTGCAAGCTTGTTGGTGTGAATGACGGCCTCGTAATAGAACGACGTCAAACGACCTGGCAAATATTCCACTTGTTAACGGTCTCTAAAAATCGATTGTGGCCTCTACACGATGGTCTGTCTCGTGTCTTGATAGCCAAATCCCAGTTTGTGCTTGACTGAAAAACGTCTTCTTGTAGTCTGGCCTATAAGTTCCTTGGTATCTTGAACAAGAGCAGTGAAAGAAGTCTTGTCGTTGAACGACAGAGTCCAGCGAAGCGAGTGCGCCATGCCTGTGGCCAGTAATAAGAACAGCAAAGCCGAATCACCTTATGGATACCAATTCGAAGGCGCTCGATATTTGAAAAAGTAAGAGGGATGAGGGATGACTATCATGGCAGTGTAGAAGAAGAGACGCCAAGTCCGGGCCGCTGCACGACAGATCTGCGCGGAGCCAATGCAAGTACTGCTACTCGAGTAGCATCTTACCTTCACATTCGCCATGGACGCTGTTGAAAAAGCCAACACAGCGAGACAAAAGCGATGGTAAGCTTGTTTGTCCAGGTTTCATTCGGTAAATTATTGATTCATCATGCTGCAGGGTAAAAGACCGGAAAGTCGGTGAAGGTACATACGCTGTCGTGTACCAAGGTGAAGTAGCTCGTGTGCCAGGTGACAAGTCTCTCTCTGACTCCTGTCAGGCCGAGAGGCATCAACAAGCCGCAAGGTCGCCATTAAGAAGATAAAAGTTGGACAATTCAAAGATGGGCTCGACATGTCTGCCATTCGAGAGGTCAAATATCTACGAGAGCTTCACCACCAGAATGTCATCGAGGTCCGTCGCCAATGCATCCTTACTTGTTGATGAGCACTGACCATCTTCCTTGCAGCTTCTGGACGTCTTCTCTTCAAAAACCAATCTTAACCTTGTGCTAGAGTTTCTGGATAGCGACCTTGAGATGATAATTCAGGACCGGTCGCTTGTTTTCCTTCCTGCGGATATCAAGGCATGGATGGCGATGACCTTGCGTGGGCTGGAATTTTGCCATAGAAATTTCATGCTTCACCGAGTATGTTTCAAGCTCCTCGCAACCTTTCACATCTCATGGCATCTTGCAGGATCTGAAGCCAAACAATTTGCTCATTGCATCGGATGGACAGCTCAAAATCGCTGATTTCGGTCTAGCAAGAGATTTTGCAGACCCGGGACATAAAATGACGTGTCAAGTCATCACTCGGTGCGTGCTTTAAAGGAACCATTTTGTTTTCGTTCCTGAACACGCGCAGATGGTACCGACCACCAGAGCTGCTGTTTGGTTGTCGGTATTATAGCTCGGCGGTCGACATATGGTCCGTAGGCTGCATATTCGCAGAGCTCATGTTGAGAACGCCGTACCTTCCCGGTGAGAGCGACATGGACCAACTCAAAACCATCTTCCGGGCACTCGGAACGCCCACAGAAGAGGACTGGCCGGTGTGTATCTGTATCACTATCTATGTCATGCTTGTGTCTCATGCTCTCAAAAGGGCCACACCAAACTACCAGATTACGTGCCAGTTGGACAGTTCCCAAGAACGCCCCTTCGCGACCTCTTCACCGCCGCCTCTGGGGATACACTTAATCTTCTGAGCAGGTTCCTCGTGTACGAGCCACGAAGGCGCATAAACGCAAGAGACGCTCTCAACCACGCATATTTTTTCGCCCTGCCACACCCGTCACACCCCTCCAAGCTCCCCAAACCTGCTGTTCAAACATCCCGCCCCCTCGAAGAACTCGATGGTAACGTTGATATGGCCGGCGCTGGGCCAGGCGTCAAAGCCGCTGCACCCAATAAACTCAAACGAAAATTAACCTCCCCCGATGGCACCGACCTGAGACCACTCGCTCGCAGATTAGACTTCACTCTACATGCGAAATACTCATGATCGCTGTGTTGACAGCTGCACCTCCATTGGTTGCGTATATAACGACTAGCTTTGTAGGAAATAAGGGAATATGTATGAACTAAAACCTGAACGTGGTAATGGATGAAAACAAACGCCAGTGGAATGAGGTACAAGATTAGACAACGCTCGGGACAACAAGCTGATGGTTACACGTAACAAGTACCGCGTTAATATAATGCAACTTTCGTTCTGATCTCACGCCATCTATGCTTTTGACATAGAGCGTATATATGCGACATGATTCTCCACGCCGCTTTCTTCTGAACTTAGTCCATCGTGTTCCGAGCGGTGTCACAAACTGTACACTTAGTTGCGCTGGTAGGGACCTTCAACATGCAGAGGGAACAAGTCCACGTATCCGTGGATGAACCTGGGGCCTTCAACCCTGCAGCAGACCAATCAAACCCTGTAGGGGCCGAAGATGCGCCAGGACGGGCCGCCTCACAGACAGTGCATTTAAGCTTCGCACTGTCTGGATTAGGAAGCATGCAAGTATCGCACTGCCAAATCTCAGCGTGTTGTGTTGGAGGCACTTTGATAGCAGTTTTTGACCAGTCGAATGTCTTCTGAGGCACAGCTGCAGGCTGTGCGGCACCACCTGACCTCGGTGCATCGCAGATTGTGCACTTATCCTTGGCGCTGTCGGGGTTCTCCAGCATGCAAGTGCCGCACGACCAGATACCAGACGTAGCAGCGGCAGGTGCCTTCATGCCTGCTGCAGTCCAGTTGAACCCGTTTGTGGATGGTGCTACTGGTTTGAACTCGAAGGTAGGGAGGGAGAGTCGAGACATACTTGCAGCTGCGATGCGAGCTTTGATGTGGCTGGGCCCAGCAGGATATGCAGCCTCAGCAAGCTTGAAACTATATCTCGGCAATTCATCGACCTCCATAGCTGATACAGCTTCTTTGGGGGGCAGCTTCGCCTTTGGGGACGTAGTCTGCGTCTCCTTAGGAAGATTACGCGATGCCATCGACAGTGCCGACGGCGCCTCAGACATCGGTTTCTCCTCAGCTGACGCAATCTCCTTGTCTGCGTAGTAACTGTACCGCAACTTGGATGGTTCCCTAGGAGCCGACGTCTTGGCTCCAAATGCAGTCTTCATCGGCGAAGCCGGAGCTGGAGTATGTGAGGAGGAGAACGGCGTGGCGCTTGGCGTAGTGAGCAACGAAGGGGCATTTCCAACTGGCTCGATAATCTCGGCAGGCCGCGTAAAGACCGAAGATTTGTCCTGAACCATCTCGACATCCTCCACCACCTCTTCCACGGATAGCATGACGGGAGTAGATTTCGCGGTCTTTCGCTTCTTTGTAGGGCTTTCATCCTCGTCTGAGACTTCTTCGGCAGTAAACATTGGCTTTGCGGTCTTGCTGTGACCGTTGGTCATCGGAGGGACATGTGTGTCCTGAGCTTCGCGAGCTAGTTTCTCTTGCCTCTCCATGTCTGGCGGAGGCCTTGCGCGCTTACTTCCCTATTATCAACATTAGTCTAGCCCCATAAACCTGAATCACAGCTTCCCCACTGACCTTCGGCACTGTGGCTTCAATAATCGCCTGTGCGGTCATTTCTGGCTCTTTCTGCTGTTTCTCTTTTTTCTCTGCTGGAGGGCGCAAGCGTTTCAGGGGATGCTTCCTGGAGGGCATCTTTACAGGACTCGCAGTCTGGTACGGGTTCGCCACGTCAGGTTTCTTGAGGGGAGTGACTTCTTTAATGAGCCCCGTCATATAGTTTGCAGCACGCGTGGGTCGTGTTGGAGGCTGTGGTGGTGAATCGTTCTGCTTCCACGTTTGTCGTAAAGGTGAAGGTACGGCTGGGGTCGTGGGCTTTACAGAAAGACCCGTGGTGCGCAAATGAGGCGAAGTTGCTCCGTTCATCTTTGGCGTAACCACAGCCGCTGGAGCCAATGCAGGCGCTGGTGGAACTGGAATCTTCCCGTTGATTGCAGGTGTAGAACGAGTGGGAGAAGTAGAATTTGAAGTCGGGAAAGCGATGGTAGATGTCATTGCTGGGGGCGCAGACTTCTGCACAGTCGAAGACTCAGCTTCATTACCGACACGACGACGTTTGGCATCGGTTGCGGAAGGTATTCGTATGGGAGATAGCTCAATACGAGGGCCTTGAGGCCGAGACCCGAACCCAGGCGATCGATATCGGTTGCGTGGACGTGCACTACCCGCACCCTGCCAGCGCAATATGCCGTTGGGATTGCGCGAAAGGGTCTTTTTGGGAGTTGATGCACCATTTGGTGTCCCGAACTCAAGGTTGGGAGAGGGTCCACGCGGCGGAGATGTCGAAAATCGGAATGGTTCCGGTTTGTCTACTGTTTGAGCATAAGTGCACGCTTATATAGCATGCTGGGAGCAGGAAATTCGTACCTTGCACGTTCTTCTGGATGTAGTCCACGATACCAGCTGCCTCGAATTCATTAAGAGGCCGCCCTGCTTTCTCAACAAGGAAACGAGTGACAGGCTCGAGGTTCTTAGCAAGCGACGGACTTTGCTGCAAGTAGGGGGCGATATTGGTTTGGTGAGGTGATGTATTTGAACTGTAGAGAGGCTGTCGGGCGGGCGTGACAGGTTGAGATGTCCCATTGGAAGGTCCCGGTTGTTGGGCATCCCAAGCAGGTGGGTAAACTAGTTCCTGCGAAGGCTACTCTTCGTAAATCAATGTTACTAGACCAAACAATAGTTAATGAACTACAAACCTCATGCCCCGGTGGTACATCACCAGGAAGAAGAGGGAACACAAATTCAGGCGCAGAGTTCCGATCAAGTTGAACTCGACGAGCCGGTATATGAGGAGGCCCCTCCTGTTCCTGAACCTGCAAATCCTCGTCCTCATCATTACTGGAGGACGAGGCACTTGAGCGCACCAGATCCTCAGCTCGATCATCCTCCTCGGCGCCACCGAATCGTAGGAAGCTCATTAAACCGGAAATGCTCCATAGCTTAGACAGACAACGTCAGACAAAGTTACAGATAGAAGACAACATGACCCGTATTCTCACCGATTTTTTCGTTGAAACTGGCTTGCTATGTTTTGTTGGGCGAGCGTAAGGAGATGAATGGGCAGTCCTCTTCGCCCGGCGGTCGTTCCGTCTGTCCACACTCATTCTCCTTCAATGAGTCTAGAAAGGTGCCAGCGAGTTAAGAAATGTCAGGCCGCTTGTGCTCGTTGTAGAACGGGCGACCAGCGACTAGAAACCAAGAATAGAGGACGTTGAGGACAAGTTATAATTATTGGACTGACTTGGTGAGCAGACCTGGCACTTCCCGGTTTAGGGCCGGTCACTGTTCACGACGAACCGTGACCTTGTCTTCTTGCACACAACGACAACAGCAGTCATTCTTCTTATCGTCATTTGTCGCCATGCCGAACAAGGTCGTCACGACACCATACCCGCTCATCGACGCTGACCCACACGCCTTCCGTGTTGTGCGTTATTTCCGTTCGTCAGACTATGCAACCTGGGCCGCAGGAACAGCCGCATTCCCGGGTGCTTTGTATTTCTGGAGTACGTATCCTTGTTTCAGCCAGAACGCTTTGTATCAGGCTGATATGGATTATCCTTGTCCTCAGATATGGCTGACCCCGTAAAAGTTCGCCTGCGGACCGGCCTTCGGCTTGGAGGCTTCCTTGGCTTCATCGGTGGTTTCATGCTGGCATACCAACGTTCAAGTTGTGAGTTGTCCTGGTTGTGCACGACGCGAGCAGCTTCATTGTTTTATTGTTAGTTCGTTTCTGGGGCTGGTCAGAGAACAAACGAGAGGAGGACTTGGATCTGGCCGAGCTCTCTCAAAGGGCAGCTGAGGGTAAGCCTTTGTATGGTACATCCAGCCAGCCAGAGTGGGTGCAGGGCACTGCATACAGGAACTCTGCGTGGTCTCAGTTGAAATTCCGTGAGTATCACTGCAACATGTCAGTCAGCGTTTTCCGGCTAAGTCTATCAATTTTGCAGACGCATTCCCCATGTACGAATATATGTCACCATCGTCCTCAGTCCCAGACTCACAGCTATAATTATAGGTTCAACTTCGTCAACCATCAACATCACGGCACCGACCCTGCAAAATATGGCGTGAAGGAAAAGGAACTATCAGATTAGATGTTGATATACCTTCCTGCTGGTTGTACTGTCGTTGGCTTAGCAGGACGCCATGCACCTGCAGGAAGATGATTTCCTCGCATGTCTACGGAATGAACAAACATACCTGCTTTGCCTCTAGAGTATAATGGCCGCGTCGTAATCAAAGAAGTTTCTGGCTATCACGACACACCTGAAGTTCGTTGAGCATCTCCCACCGCTCTATTAATTGTATCCAGTGCAATGTACTGCAGTTATGGACTCAAGTGCGCATGCCATGATATTTAATTGCATGACATCCATTATAACCTACACTGTTGCAAATCCTGCCACGTCGCCAATAAATTGAATAATACAACCACAAAAACCAAAACATACATTTTCGGTTGGCGTTTGAGCCAGCTAACTTATAACGGTACCTGCTATCGCACAGAACTGCAGTTACCGAGTATTCAGGGAAATATGATGAACATGAGGTGTCCGAGCCCTCCAGGTTAGTCCACATTTCCGTTCATGACAAGATCTCCATCGATTTTTGACACAGTTTATTGAACTGCCATTCAGTACCAGCAAAGAATGCTTTCACATCACTTGTAGTGCAATGGTCGTAGACACCATCAATCCTGTAACGAAGATCACGTCTGTACAAATTCCATCTTACAATCTACTCGCCGCTTCAGACAAAATTGTCTAATCACGCTCTCGTTTAGATAGGTCGAAAAGGGTAGTCACAATGCTTTCCATGTGTTTGCGTATACCGTCATGGAAGCTCTGATTGGTGATGAATTGTTCCACGTTGCTGATGACAGACACTGACTGTTGCACAAGACCAAAATCGACATACCTGGAAGGTGTTCATATGAAGGACAACAAGAGTGACCTAAGGGATGTTGCTCACATGTCATCATAATAGCTATGGGGTCGGTATTAAACCCAGTTCATTAACAATCCAATCACTGCACTCACGTTGCAGCGTTTACTTTCACTTTGTTCTTTTTTAGGGCCTCTTTGTCATACAACATAGGCCAATCTTCATCGTGAGCTAGCAGTTCAGCCGCGCCCCGCAGGGGACGTAGATGATGATAATCTTCGAACATGTCAGGGAATATCTGTCGATGCATGGATCCAAGCTCAGCATCTCGAAGACGCTTGAATGGCCATGAACGTACCATCTCCCCCGTGAAGTAAATGGCGACATCGTCAGACATAAGCTTCACTTTCCCCCAAACAAACCTATCGTTTTTCTGGATGACGCGATGTGCAGACCAGTTTGCCATCCGCCTGAGACAGAGGTGATTGGTTGATATTTGTCTTGTGAATGGTAAGATCGATCCAAAACGCACCCTTGGCAATAGATAGGTTCGTGAAGCACTGCGTAAATTGGGTTGGGGTCAAAGCTCTGTGTTTTCTGTACACTGTCAAGAAGCCCATATGAGAGTTTTCCAAACGTGTCCAAGTCTGTGATCGCTCGGAACACGAGCTCTGTGTGTATGAATGAACACTCGTAAGCGAAGTTGAAGCGAATTTACATACGGTGAACCCGATCGATGCCGCCTGAGCATAGAATATGAAAAAGCCACACTTTCACAGTAAATCGAAACCTACCATGAAATCCAAATTGTATGCCAAGCTGTAGCCACCGCGAGACCGTCAGATTCCCGTTGTTCGGAATAACGACATCGTTGCCTTCTAGGAAACCTAAGATCCGACGAACCTGCAGTTGATCAACGACTTGGTGGAGGTAGACTGGTCTAAATTTCGAACATTTCGAACATCTTGGGGATACTTTGTATAATAAACCTTGTTTCGTTCTTCCACCTTCACTAGACAAATTGTCAGCTGACAGGATGGCAGATGGCTAGGCACTTACAAACGAGGGCTTCGTAAACTGCGTCGGGAGAGTCGACCATGGGTGGGATACCGCCAGCGATGAAGACCTCCTTCAAGCCATCACTGTGGAACGAAAGGTAGGTGGCGGCACAGAAGCCTCCGAAACTTTGCCCAAAAATTGTCCATTTACGTGCTTCAGGATCTTTCTTACCGTCGAGGAGAAGGTGCCGAATGGTCTCACAGTCTCTGACTATCTTCCGCGTGAACACTGGCGACACTTAGCGTTATGGGGAAATACCCACCAATGTTATCCGCACGAAAGTGTTTGAGATACTTGGCAATGGCCTCGTCGTCCATTTGCTTCGTTTGAAAGATGTCCGCCGTTATGGGTGTGCTCAGACCAGTCCCACGAGGATCAAGCCAGAGGGTCTGCGATTGTCAAATAGCAACCATGGATGAGTGAGGACTCGTGATATTGCTTGCCTGATATTTTTTCTTGTGAAGCTTGCTCATGGTAGTATGTTTAGTCTCGCAAGCCCTCCCGTGTATGAAGACAAATCAACATACCGCATTCCCCAAGTCCACGCTGAGAGATAGGTCAACACCGAATCCTGGACCACCTGCATGACGCAGAAGTTAACCTCTGATCACAATTGTTCGAGTCGTGATGAGTTACCTTGCAAATACAAGACTGGTTTTCGCGAGTGAGCATCATGCACGCGATACTTGAAAGAATCGAGAATGACATACGATAAGGCAAATCCGACTCTGCAGCGTCTGTGCCAGATCCTTTGGCTTCACCCAAAGGAATAAGGTTGCGCACAAATATTCGAATGTGCAGACCATCCGGTTCGGCGTAATCCACGGGCACAGAAAAGAACCTGTCGATAACCTTGATCGAGCCTGAAATTCTATTTATGAGCCCGTGTACTTCCTCGAGGACCTCAGCCCACATCCTGGCTACAGCGCCACTGACCTTTAAGTATGTATGGTTCCAGTTCTTCCATGTGCATATTCCCAGTTCTTCCGAGTCGAGTAAAAGCCGAGGTTTAGAGACTGAACCACAGACAGCGCCATAACTCGGACCAACCCAAGGTTACGTATACTTAGTTTCCCATTAATGTCCATGTGCCCATCTTTAGTGTCTGGAACTAACCGATCGCACGCCTCTTGTTTGGAAGTTAAACCTGTGTGCACTGATAACACCACAAGCACTCCCCACAATTAATGCCAGATGGGATAACAGTCTTAATCTAGGTCCAAATACGTACCACCAAAAAAAAGACGACAAGGCAGGCCATTCAGAATATTTGATGTCACTCGGACGTTGATATTGCATGGTAATTGATTCAGATCAAGCAAGGTGTGGTCGAGATCAGATGATCTTCATTGAAAGCTTGAGGAATCTGAAGCTTGACTATCAGTGAGAAGAATGGGCGGGACGAACGTACCGCCGTTCCGGACATATCACCATGCGGCTATAAGTACCTTCTCTCATATCACAAGATAACATTAACATCTATCTGACGGCGACGAAACCCACCCAACAGCTCTTGAAAGCCACAAATCACAGGAATCCATGTCCTCGCTCAAAGTAAGAGAAGGCGAAGTCGATTTCAATGTTCCTGGTGCAGGCAAGCCCTGCAAGACTTGGTACAAGGTGTATGGTACCCTGCCCCATTCACAGAACTTGCCACTTGTAGTGCTTCACGGCGGTCCTGGTTCAACCCACGAATACGTTGACATCCTCTCCGAGCTTACGCGTCTCTTTGACGTACCCGTTATACTTTATGATCAGCTCGGAAACGGACGTTCCACACATCTCCCAGAGAAGAACGGAGACGTGGACTTCTGGACTGTGCAGCTCTTCGTTGATGAGCTTCACAACCTCCTGAATCACTTGAATATCCATGACAATTATGACGTACTAGGGCACAGCTGGGGAGGGATGCTGGCATCAGAGTTTGCAACGCGTCAGCCAAAAGGCCTTAGGAAACTGGTGATTTCCGACTCACCAGCTAGCATGATGTTGTGGGTCAAGGCCGCAAACGAGTTGAGGAAGGGGTTACCGCAGGAAGTACAGGATGCGTTGAACAAGCACGAGGCGGCGGATACAACATCAGATCCAGAGTACATTGCCGCGACGAACGAATTTTACAGTCGACATTTGTGTAGGCTGGACCCGATGCCTAAGTCCCTTCTGGACACGCTGGCATGGACAGACAAGGATCCAACCGTGTACTTAACCATGTAGGTGTTTTTCCACTCTGGGTCGCGCATCTCCAACCTTCGTGGCACAGGAATGGACCAAATGAATTTTATATCACCGGCTCTCTAAAGACGTGGAGCGTGATTGACCGGTTGCACAACATTCAGGCGAAGACATTGCTCATCAACGGAAGATACGATGAAGCACACGACATGGTTGTGGAGCCATTCTTTCAGAATATCCCAAAGGTCCGATGGGTACAATTTGCGGACTCGGCGCATGTCCCGCAGCTGGAAGAGACGGAAAGGTATATGCAGGTGGTGTGGGCCTTCTTGCGTAGTTGAAGCGACTCGAAGTATAAAAGCGGCGTAAAAGAAATGGAGATGAGGTGCGCAGTGTATGGTACAAATCGATTATGAGTACGAGGTATAAGATCAATGGATTGATGACTTTGTGTTCTTCAAACTGCAAATCGATTCATCAGTTCAGCGTTTGATCTGTTGAACGCTCACTTACCGCGAATCCCGACTCGACAGACATGCATACTTTTCACATGACACGCCTATCTAAAAGCTGCAGAGTCTTCCGCAGATCACATGGACACGTCTTGTGAACAGTCGTGAATCTAAAAATGTATCAAGACTCATCACGTGAGATATGTACACGGTCGCGTGTCATCAATTTGGTGATGGACACCATCCATTTCGGTCCAGACAAGTTGAAGTTTGAAATTCTCAACTTGCTTCGAATTCCTTCATTAAACTCCGTTCTGCAGCCTCTGCTTGATATCACACTCACTATCTGTTACTCATAGCTCTCATTTCTTATTTACTGTGGTCCAAAAACCCGTCGATCTGCCCGCGAGGCAAGTTCGAATCGATAAACACATTTGTTCGAATAGCATCTACCATCCATGATAGGACTCACGCTGTACGACGTCCTTGCGATCCCGACTACCGCTTCTACGGATGATGGTTCGCACTGGTCTAATCTTCTTCGTCATTCTGATCTTTGCTTTCAATCGCAGTAAGGAGGGCATACAAACAGAAAGCTCTTGAAACCCATCCTGATAAGCTCGAACCTACCGTGACGGAGCAAGAGCGCCGTGCTGCAGAGGGAAGGTTCAGAAATGTATGAGTGGTCTGAGTTTGGTGCGAATGATTACCTGATACTGATGCTGATGATATGATTTTGTTGCAAGGTATGCGACGCGTTTGAGGTGCTTAGCGATCCAGTGAAAAGGAAGGTGTGTGTTTATTCATGCTCATGCTTTTGTTGAAATGGTGAGTGCTAACATATCTGATTGATTTAGGCCTACGACAACCGCATTCAGCTTGCTCAGAAGAACAAGAAACATTGGGATGAGCAGCACGACAGGCGGGTCAAGACGCGCGACGAGTGGTCACGTCAAGTCAAGGAGCGCAGCGAAGCGCGTATGAAAGAACGTGCAGATTTCTATGAGAGCCTCAAGCGTATAAAGGAGGAAAAGCAGCGATATATAGAAATGGTCGAGCAATTCTATCAGGAGCTGCGCGAGTGCCACCCAGAGTGGGAATCAAGGAGGCAGGCCGCGCTACAGGTACGTGTCATTTATTTTTGTAAGTATTCCTTAATTTGATGGACTCATTTATATACAGTGGAAAGAGATGGCGGACAAAGGCCAAATACCACGACGACACACAACTCACATCTAGCGAGGCAAACTTGACGGACAGTTTTTATCTTACGGTTCGTTTCAGTATGCATTTTGCTTTATTTATCTCCCAGCGCTGGAGTTTTTATTCGCGATACTGTTGTACTTCTATACTTTGCTTTCTTCTACAATCCCTCGTTGTTCGATTCGTGTTCGTGTTTATTCGCTCATTGATCTGCCCGTGATTATATTTGCTACAGTCGCCGTGGACATCTAGTGACAGAATGTACATACGGAACAATCTGTCGGGTCGATACAACCTCAATGTCATCATAGCCCCAATGACTTCTGTCTACTCTTGGCGATCTTTCCTACATCATCCACCGCTCGTTTCAGCTCGTTTGACCAGTCCTCACTGTTCTTCGCGACACAGATCAGGCTTTCTGCCACAGGCTCGTTCAGGGGAGGCCCATCCGGATAACTCTCCAAAGGATGTCCGAGCTGCAGCTTGTCCTCCATCTCCCTCGCAATGGCAGCCCTAGTTCTCCCATTCACGAACGTGATGTACCTCAGTCCAGAGTACACACGCTCATAACACGCGTTAAGGTGTTCTAGCCGTTTCAACACCTCTGGGGATGTCTCCAACCTTGTGGTAGCGGAGAGGCCACCACTTTGCTCTTTGGCGCTCAACGCAGAGAGCTGTTTGATCTCCCCGATCCTTGGATGTGCGGTGATGAATTCTGCTTGTTCATGTGCATTCCACGCATGGATGATAGCGATAGCGCGTTCGATAAGGGCGTTAGTGGGGTCTATGGCTTCGAGAGGTGTATTCCGGATGGATTGGAAGAGTTCCGGAACGAGTTTAGTTATCAAGATGTCAGAATGCTCAAACAGCTGTGTGAGGATGCTCGCTATGTCATCCTGATTTTCGATCATATCGCGAACGTTAGAGCGTGTCAAAAATCGAGGATAAGGGATGATAGATGATGCCCCGGTGACAATCCGTGGCGGATGATGATCAGACGTGTGGATGACTTGTGGAACGTGGCTAGGTCACCAGGTGCGATGGATTGCAGCTAATCTTCGCACCACAAGTATAACCAGCTGATTGCAACTAACAAGCATAGTTCAACTTCCCCGCTAATTGGGTTATAATTGTACTCAGCGGGCTGAAGAGTGGCATGACCAAGTCGGGCCGAATCCCTAAAGACCCCTAATCACCTGAGAACTTACCATTATCGTGACTTGGACCACCCTTGCAAAAGACATATATAATGCCATGGGAATGGATGCACGTTTCCAACGGCCCGCCCCAATACATGGCCGTATGCATGGCAGGCTCAGTTAATTACTCCGAGCCCGTTGTCATGGCCAAACCACCGTTCGTTCTTCGCTGGGGCATTATCTCGACTGGCAGGATAGCCAATTGCTTCGTCACAGTGCGTTGAAATATCGGTCTACTTTTCTTTCTAATTGAGAAGTGTGGTCTAGGATCTTCTTGTTGATCCTGAAACGTCCGTGCTACTCTGCTGTCCATCGTGAAATCTAATGACATCGTCAAATGCAGCCGTAATGTCACTGATGTGGCGCACAAAGTAACTGCTGTTGGGTCGCGAAGCATCCGATCAGCGCAAACTTTCATCGATGAATATGCCGAGGGTGATAAGTCGATCAAAGCATATGGGAGCTATGCTGGTGTCTTTGCAGATCCAGTGGGTAGAATACCGTCAAAGCAGCAACCAATCTAACGAAATGTGGCGCAGAACGTCGATGCAGTTTACATTGGTTCGACTTCATTTCATATCTATCCTGAGGTCGATCTCAACTTACCTTAGGCACACCTCATACTCTTCACTATGAAAACGCGCTCGATGCGATTAAAGCAAAGAAACACGTTCTCTGCGAAAAACCCGTGACATCAAACGCAGCCGAACTTCGGTCACTCCTTGCAGCTGCAAAAGAACATGGAGTATTCTTCATGGAAGCCCTTTGGACACGCTTCCAGCCTCTTGCGCTCGAGGTCAAGGAAATTTCGGAAAGTGGTGTATTGGGTGCACCATTGGCTCTCCAAGCCGACTTGTCAGATGACTTTCAGCTTCACAGTGAGCTGATATCGTGTTATTTTATGTAACGTCAGATCTCATGGGGCACGACAGAAATTCCCAAGACTCACCGCATCTTGGATCCTGCCCTTGGCGGTGGCGCGTTACTAGATTTGTGAGTATACAAGGTAAAACTCATAGCGGCGAAACTGACCTGTCGCAGGGGACCGTATCCTCTTATTTGGGTAAGGCAGCAATTATTTTTGTTGTTATTTTTTTAATGACAATCGCAGGCCATTCTCGCCCTGTACGAGCACCCTGATAATCAAGGAGCTGCTCCTAGCAACGTCAGCGGGACAATGCTGAAAACCCCTCTGACAGGGGTCGACCGCAACACCTCCTTCACGGTCACCTTCGCCGAAAAGGAACTGGCTGCACAAGCCATCCTGTCATGCAACCTTAATGTGACTTCCTATCAGCCTGGTGTCATAATTCGATACGAGAAGGGTACGATCACGATTGCAGCGCCGATATACTGCCCGAAGAGTTTCACTGTGCAGTACCTCGAAGACAGCAAGGTGACAAAGGAGGAGACGAGGCGATTCGAGTATGTCGGCAATGGATGGCATTTTCAAGCAGATGAGGTTGCGCGATGTGTGCGCGATGGAGAGAGTGAGAGTTCGCTCTGGGGACATGATAAAAGCCTGGTGGAGATGGATATCTTTGACGAGGTCAGACGCCAAGGAAACTACAAGTTCCCCCCTGGTGTGGAGAAGGTGGTGTAAGGGATCCAGAAGCTTCTGAAGAATCTCCATAGGTCGTTCGGAAGTGCACCACCGCACGCCGTGTTGTTAAATTCGACTGACATGATGTGCTTTGATTTTGTGTAGGTGACATGATGTGCTAATGATGTACTTTGATTTTGTGTACATGTGACGATGTGGCACGACGCGGGTCGCGCACGCAACCAAACACAAATATTCGACTACGAGTCGGAGCTTCATAATCGGAGCTGTTGAGATATTCAACCACCAACTCAGTTAAAACTCTGCAACTGAATTCTCCGCGATGAACGCTGTCTCTCTCGTCTCCACTACTCTCGCTCGAGTTATCGTGACTGGCGTTCTTTCGGCAGTCCTCTTCAACACAACCGTGGTTCATCACACCCGTCATGCCTTGAAGGAGGCAGAACAGGCTTCTCTAAAACTCGCCGTCCTTACTTTATGCATTTCGACCCTAGCGCTTCTCCATGTGTCCGATAGAATAGCTTGCGAAGTTCTGGGGCTTGCAGAGACCTGTCCACCGACTACTGGTGAAGGGTGCTCCTTGGCAATCGCTCATGATAATCTTCGCTCTCCTGCTTTCTCGCACGACGATACCGATGACTTCAAGACTCCTTTGTCATCGCCATCCATCTCATCTCCTGGGAACAGCTCAGACAGCATCGTGACCCTCACCTCCTCCTCCTCAACCGTCTTTAAGCTTGGCAACGTCTTCAGAGATATGGCGCCTAGTCCTCCAGCGGCCAGCACTAGTGATAGCGACGACGACGTAGTGCTGCGCAAGGTATGATTCTTCTTCTCTTCTAGAGGTTGTGGTGACATCATTTTCTTCTCAGTGGACAATGGAGACAGTGCCAGAGTTCAGCACCCCAACGGCTCGTGCTCCTGAAAATATTCTCAATTCAATCATCAAGCGAATGGGATACCTCTCACTCTCAGACAGCCGTTCTTTCCCCTCAACCCCGACCCGAGCTTGAGACCTCAAGCTACCCATCAAAGCGTCGACGCATCCCACCTCCCACGTTGTTACTCCTTTACTCTTTGGCTTCTCGCACAAACTAGCTCGTGACGCCGACCTGCATCCACCCTTTCACAGAACTACGCATTACGCTACCTCGCCCCTCTTTCCCCCGCGTTGCCTTCGAACTTCTAGCACGAGAATGCGATCATAGTACCAAAATAGCACGGAGCTAGCTTCTCTTCTGGAGATAGAGGGAGTCTCATTTCTTCTTAACTCCTGTCTTACAACTTGATCATGTATCAAATGAAACTTTTTCGCGCCTGTACTGTTCTACTTTGTTGATCATCAATGATCATGGCATCATGAATTGTGATTCATCAAAATTGCTCCGGCAACACTGGAGACTCGCCTGGACTCGCGAATCCAAGGCAAACAAGAGTAGGGCAGAGCGTTTACTCATAATAATCTTCTGATATTAAATAGCAAGGGTAGACTTACCAGCTGGTGTCCATTCCTTGGACATCAGAGGGCAAGTGCACAGTTGGATAAAATACAGGATCGGGCGCTAGGGCGACGACAACCAAGTACAATAGTAACGTGTCTCGAACATCTCAGTCTCCCATAGTCAGATCATCAGGAGTGGACAGTTCCTTCTTACTGATGGGGATGCCCTAGACCTACAACGAACAAAAAAAGCATGCAGCGTCGGTAATATTTTGAATCTACCTTCGTTGACTCCAGCCTTTTGTCTGTCAATCGAGTGAGATGTTTGCTACGCCTTCTCTTCTTCGCTAGTGGACAGTGCAGCAATTCATGTGTACCTTGAGGCAACCAATACATCGATCACAGACATCAAACCTCGAAGGAGCTGCGAATATCCCGGGCCAGCGGCAAGGAGTCGATACACTGCTGCTACTGCTGCCGCCTGCAAATAGCGTGGTCAGTTGGTGGTGAATAAGTATGGGCAATATTTGTGTGCTGCTATCGATCGTCATTTTACACTCAGCTTGAACTTAAATACCGTGGCTCTGAACTTTGTATACAAGGTTCGAAGTGTAACCTCAAGTTTTAAGTTGCACAAACATGGATATATGACTTCAGTACTTACAGTTGGGTTCGATGAGGTCACCTGGTTGGCCAAGCCCATCGAATGACGCATCAGCCTGGCTTTCTGGAGAGATCATCGCTTCCTAGACAAAATTCTTTTCCCGGCGGTGATTCGAAGTACCCTGACGAGAAGAACAGGCTCGCTGAGCTGCCAGTGGATGAGCGTGGCGGTTGCTTCGATTGAATTACGCATACCTGTCATGATCGAGCCATATCCTGTTAGATCGTATCATGTTTCATGTATCATGCACATAGTCTCTCGTGATGAGAACGAACACCCTCAAAGAACTCATAAGTAAGCATCAAGTCACGGGCCAAGGACAAGGCACATGGTGCGACTCTAATTGATGGAAAGTCGGGGTCATGGTTTACATAATAGAGTTGGTGGGGACTCCCGGCACCAGCCACGTAGGACAGACAGGGACAGACACTAACGTTGACGATCTCAAAAATTTGTTGTACTTATTTTCTTCGTTTCTGGCTGGGGATTGCGCATACATAGGCCTTCTTGAATCCGAGGTCATTGGCGAACACGGTATCTTGATCCGAGCTCCGGTGAGCCCGTCCACTCCAATCTCGAAACGCAAGTTAGAAGTTACTTACGCCGCAGTACTACCAGTTATATAGCAACCCTGAAGATGGGATTCAGACAAGGCGCTGTCCTTGCATCGTGCTCTTTTTTTCTTGGTGAGACTTCAACTCGTGTCTCCGACTCTCCGATGAACCTAACTCCGTATCTCTGCAACAGGTGTCCTCTTCATATGCTTCTTCGTTGATTACCGTATTCTGCATCAAGAATTGACAGAGGAAATCATTGAAGACGGCTTCCAATTCTATGCCACTTTCTTCAATGCACCACCCGCAATCAAGGTTCGTATTCCTTTGCGAGCAGTAATGTCAGGAGGATGACCCTCATTGTCACAGGCGGTGCTACATGGCTTCATGGGAGTTGGTATCTTTGGACTTGTTGCAAAACTACATAAATATGATGAGAGTGCCATCTTCTTTGATGGATCAAGTCTGGGTAGGAGCCAAATTTGATTTGCTTCGATACATTGCTCAATAATATGACTAGTGGCTTACATTTTTGCAATAGCTGTCTACCTTGCAGTGTCAGTTCCATCTTTGCGAACCGTGGTTACCCCCGTAGATGTCGATACACATGCGGACCGTATCGAAGCCCTGCGAATACTCTCAGCAGGCAACACCATCATGATGGTAATCCTTGGTGCCGTTCTAGTGCTTCAGGTAATTAACAAACAATTTATTTCCTCTTATCATGCGACGTCGCGCAAAGCTAGTCCACCTCAGTTTTTCAGCTCGGTTAGAAACATTTATCTACTCGAGGAGCGCATCGCGGAACCCCGTTTTATTTCTTGTGTTACCCACCCAATGTTGATTTCTGACTTTGTTCTAACAGGGCGGACAGGAATACGCACGCCGTGCAGAGTTGAGAGAGCTGGCGAAGATCGAGGAGCTTAAGGCCAAAGGGAGTCCTAGTGCTGGGAAAGACAAGAAGGAGTAGACGCAAGTTGTTTCCTGACTGTGGACACTAGTGTCATTATCAATCAACCGCATCTCGGTTTTAAGCTTGGTATCGCGCTATCTAGGAACATTTTGCGACGATGGTAATCCCTTGCTTTAGTGTAATGGATCATTATTAAATTATAGCTAGTTGAAGTTATGATTAGTTTGTGTGTACTAATTAGTGATACCGCCAATAAGTACCGTGAACAATCGTAGCATGTGACAACCATGTCGTTCAATGATTTCGGGGCCGTCACAGCCTGGGGCGAGCCTGAGCAGCAACCTGGCGATATAGTAAAGGACGCGATACGGAAGGAGAAGATTCTCAAGTCAGTTTGTCCTTCGACTGTCTAACCACCAGCTTCTGATTGGCACCGTACAGAGAGATTGCAGCTGCACAGGGCGATTTACAAGGTACTTGCTTCCTGGATATCAATTTATGCAGTCTCCAACTTGAATCCCGCATCTTCAGCACTTGTTGCACGAGTGCACAGCGTCCAGTCGGATGTCGACAAACTCACATCCGAGAATTCGACATTGCAGATGTACATTGACAATCTAACCATGCAGATGGCAAAGAGGAAGTAATCCTTCCAACAATGTTTGCTGTCCATGTATGTGTAAGTCATGATTGAGCTCTTATACATCATCTTTGGTTGAGCGTTCAACTCTTTCATCAGAGTACACCATCATGCTCCACGATTTGTTTTTCCTCTTGCATGTCTATATCGCAGAGTATAGTACCCTCGAATTTCTTGGTCTGAATTAGAATTTCTCTATTTTGGTGTCCAGCATGGCCCATGGGCTAGCCAGAACTGTGGAACATGCTCAAATTTGGAACAAGTCAAATGACATCTGACATGCTGTAGACTGACACTGCTTCAACCAAACGCCGTGACGTAGAGGTTGTCTATCACGGCTGTCCATAGCCAGACCTAGGCTTCCTAGCCGGACAATCCCACCGTGATTGACACATTCGTTCGGAAAATAGGACAGCGCTGTGGATACGTACTTGCTCGGAAGCGCCATCCGCGAGCCGTACCGTTTCCACCGTCCATGATTGACCTGTTTTCTTTTGCACGGAAGTGACATGACAGCTAGGAGACAGCTTTCAATTGAAGTCAAGTGACTGACTCAAATCCCCACTCATCACAATGGTTCGCTGATCTGGAAGTCTGGCCAAGCACAGCGTTTGCTTTGTCGATGCTGATCCACGTCGCCATTGAACACGCCATTCTGTCGGCGCTATTGCACTTTGATACCAGGTCCAAGATCAACTTCCATCAGCGCCGTCCTTACTGTCACTTCGCAGGCGAGGAATCTGATACATGGTTCTTTCGTTTGATGATGGCGAAGTTGTCTCTTGGGGCTGTGTAGGACTATCACTTATCTGGTCGAGCAGCGCTCTCGGTGGTAACCTGACATGTTTTCTCCGACGTTTCGACTGCATCTAAGACGGAAATAAACCCCTGTTTTGACAGACGGCGCCGGTTTCTTGCCGCAGATATGAACACTTGTCGAAGCCATCAGTGCTTGACGTTAGATGACGTTCTGTTCCGTCAGGAACACGCCCAAGATCTAGCTCGTGGTCTCATTCACTGCCAGTAACATATTATGCGATCTTGAATAGGTGAAAACAAACGTAACAATTGTGCCCCTTTCCCCCTGTTTGGGACTTACTTGGAAACTCATTTGGTGATTTTGTATGACAAGAATGCAGTAAGAAGAGACCGTCAGGGGTCAAGCATTGCTGCATGAGCCTTGAGGCTTGATGCATTGATGAATGACTTCAGTCTTTCTTGCTAGCTTCCGCACGTGCTGAGTATAGTCTTCCCCTCACATCGTTTCGGGTTGTCCTCATGTTGGAGCAGTGGTGAAGGACTTGAGAGCGCTGTGGCAGAGTTTTGAATGTAAAGGCAAAAGTTCATGCCTTATTGGAAAAAATATGCAGTGAGAGAAGTCATCTCAATCTCCCGGATCTGTAAACTCCGTTGAAGACTGTGCAGCTGGACAGACACCAAATCCATAATGGTACATACGTCAGACTTTCGTAGACCTCGCCTTCCCTGCGTCCTTTCTCTGCCCTTGCAATCTCCACCCCTTCCTACACACTTCTATTTATTTTTCCTATGCCTTGATACCAGATTACGCGCTTCCGCTTCGGGTGCAGCCGCGCCGCCATATTTCCTTTGCTACCCCTGTGCTGGTGGGAAGCGAGTCCAGAAAGCTCGAATGTTCTGCTCGAGCGCTTTGTGGGAACGAAGGTACGAGAGATCCAGCAAGTTGGCGCTACCGACCTCGCCGTGCACACAACGGATACCCGCGGGACTTGAATGAACTTGCGGACATTGGTCACGGACTTAACCGTTTTCCCTCATGGGAAAATCAGGTAGAGTAGCGATGATCTATTTCGATGAAAAATTAGCCTACGAAACAACATTGTGGCATCTGTCCTTGCTGAACGAAACAATCACCCAACGACGGGGGTCAGCTCCTAGACGTGCGAGTGACTCCTTAGTGATGTCTGAGGCCCCAAGTGAAGTACACTCAATCCAGTAGTTGCGCCAGCTTAGAATACATTGCAAAATACGGTTCGTGGCGGCGTCGCCAGCAACCGAGGAATTTAAGTGAAATGAAGGTTCGAGCCCTTGGGGATAAACAGCCCGCGTTCTTGTTCCATATATTTTTCCTCTGCCGAAAGGATTTCACGCACTTTAAGGCATGAAGTAGAAGAGAACTCCAAGACGAAGGGCGCCATCAGCAATGAAATGAAAAACTTTTAGCCAGGGAGGACATTAACTGCAGTGAATCACCCGTGGAGGTATCCATTGGAACTAAGCAGGCACACACAAACACATCTGGCTCTTGACGGAACTGGCAGTTCTGTCAAAACTCAAGAACTTGGTGTCACCCTGCAGTGCTTCGCGAACGGCGTCCTCGGAGTACTAGTTGGAGAGGGGGAAGGTATGCCTCACGGCGAGTCTGAGGATATAAAACCATATCAGGCAGGTCAGTTCCACGGCCATCATTAGCGTAGTACTTACCAGCACATCGTGTACATGGATGAGTGACGACTCTGAACTGCTAGTGGGATGGTAAACGCATGATGAGCCTTGTTGTATTCCTTGGGCTTAGCTGTCTTCTTGAAGTTCTTCTCAAAGGCCTGTGGCAAAGCGGCAGAAGGAGGTGTTAAGTACAAATGCAGACATAACCGACAGACTTAGCAAATTCGGCGGGGCCAGGCGGCGGAGATTCCCCGGAAAATATTGCCACAAAGCCTTCGACGACTGACTCCGCCGGTACGGCGACTTCCTAAAATCATCCACCTCGAAAGTGGCAGCGGCAGGCCTCCACTAGTACTGCCTCACATCACTGCTATCCGACACTACACAGTACTGACTAGTACTGACTTCCAGTATTAGTCTGGGGTCACACAGCACTCGTCCCGTGGATGTCCTTATCCAGACTTAAAATCTTTCTCACTTGGTGCAACGACAATGGTATCCAGGTCGATCCCAGAATACAAGTTCAGGAATGTAGAAACCATCAAGAGTTAGCCGATGGGACGGAAAGTTCCTACAGTTCCTCCTCGCGCGGTCGCGGAATCAGCGTGTATTCACTCGAAGACCTCATTGATCGTTCCTGTTCCCGTGAGTGCTTAGTTTGTATATGCTGGATGGTTGCAATTCCCAAACCATTGGTTGGCTGCGGCTCTTCCAAGCCAAGATGTTCTTACAGTGGAGACCTTTTGTTGGTATTTGGTCTAATGGCCTTAGCTACCTTGCCTTCTAGCGCGGAGGAGTCAATCGAGAACTTACGATGTGACACAGGCTCATTTGTAGGCTGAAAAGAGCGATACTGTTCCTTTTGAAACAATTTTGTCAATCCCTCATTCTGACTTGGTTTATTGTTGATGTAGTTGTACGCATTCCGAAGGCAGCTATTCTCTCAACCAAGTCATGCTTCCTCTCCCAGGACATCACCTCTGCGCCGTATGGCCATGCTGCACATCTCGCATTGGCTCTCGCCCTGTATGGTGAGATGTACGTATTCTCTATGCTTCTACAACTTTGTCTTCAACTTTTAGCTCACTCGCGTATTCTGCTCTGCTCCTTCACCCCGATTCACCTCGTTCTCACACTGCTCTCTGATGCCGCTTCTTGTGGTCTCACAACTTTCCACAACTATTCCTGACGCAAAAAATGACACCTGATCGAACGAACTAACCGGTTCCATGTCGCGTGACACTTTGTGGCTTTCCCTGGCTCTTGGATCTGAATTGCTCGTATCTGGATCCACCGTCTTACACTATATTGGGGTTCATCGTGTACCAAACCCGCTTATTTTTCATGCTGTGGGTGTAGTTTGCGAGGCCAAGATTCCAAATGGTTCGGATACCTCCAGAGCCTGCCGCGGGAAATCGTGGATATAGCCATATTCTGGGGTGTCAAGGACGTCATCGACTTTAGATCCTGTCTGTGCTCGAGCCGCGGACACACAGTTCTCGCGCAAAGTGCCAATGACAATGACATTAGAGATGATGCTGGCCACGTTGGAGCGGCTTGTTCCAATACGGAATTTCCCGAGTCTGCTCCGTCCCTACAATACCTGGACGGTAAGCGAGCTCGGATGTGGCTTTCCTGCACAGGGGCCGAAAAGGAGCTGGATGGTGTAATGGTAAGTACATTGCCTTTGTAAACTTAATACTTTGATATGCGTTTTGTGTTGGAGGATACTCTTCGTTTCGAAAACTGTTTTATTGATTGGTCTTCTGCTCCACTTTTATGTTTTGCTTCTTTTCTCAATTGATGCGTTATCCTTGTGAGACGAGATTGACTCGTGCGATGATCAATTCCGGGATGATCCATGATGTTGTTACCCAGTCGGGAAATCAATTGAGAAGGGTAACACAGCGTAGCACGACCGCATCATCCGGATACATCCATGATTGATGGGTGTAGTGCATCTCGAGGCGGCCATGCTCTCCATATTTGGACATGTATATTGGCGGCTTGGCCGACTGATGTGCGTGCCCTACACGAGCTCGCTAGGTCATCATTTCCATTACCCTCCACCTTTGTGGATCACCCGCCGATGATCGGTGCCATTTTCCACGACCATATATCCCTTTGGCTTCCATTCTTCCATATGGCGACGCACGTTTTTTCTGGTCTCTGCTAACTTTATGAATTTCCCTTATCTTCTGTGCAAACTGCCTTGTCAACATGCCTTCTCCTCGTGTTCTTGAAAAAGTATGTTTTGGCTCGATGCTACTTCTAGTGATGTCTGGTTGCTAAAATGTTGTCGAGACTTCACTTCTGTCTCTTTAAGTCCTCATCTGCGACTCATAGAAGAGTCCTTGACCTCGGACATAATCCATATTGAGGTAGCCTTGCTGCTTCTTGGCAAATTAGTTCTTCAGCTCTACTTGATATTTGGCACTCCTGATATTAGGGTACCATTTCAACGGCGTTGCGCTTGTTATGCCGGTTTTCCATAGCTCTGTTAAATGCGTCTATCAGACCCTTTACTTCTCCCATTTGATTCTCCTCAATCCCTCTTCGCGTTCTTTGATTATCATGATGTATTCTTCCATACCATTTCTGGCCTACGAATTCACTTGGTCACACTCGTACTGCCTAGTAACTGATCACATTGACTCGGTAGGATGAAATACGTCAATACTACGTCTCCGTCGTGGAACCCACGCTACACGCAGCCTTTGGTAGACTTCGGCAAGCGGAGCCCGAGCACAATGTCAATGTGGTATTAGGAGGTGGGATTCCACGTCTTGATGAATGCAGCAATGAGCCAAGTTCTAACAGCGGAACCCTCGCTTCCTGGGTTCTGTCACGCATACTCCCTCGTGTCCTCCCGCGCGTTTTTGGTGGATGCGTATCACGGTCTTGCGATGGTGCCTGTTGCTGATGCGTGAGTGACTTCAAAGTTTATCTTGCTTTTGAGCCTGGTTCCGTTTTCAATGAATGGATGAATGAATGAGATCATGCATCGCGCAAGCCCCCTTTACGTTGGATCCACAATAGTACTGTAATTTCCTGGAGTTTGGCGCGATCTAGTAGAACTTCATGGAGTTATCATTCTTCACATGCAACTTCTCCTGCTAGCCACTTCCTCGCCATTGGATTGAGCATGGCTTCACTCTCGCCCGCCGGTGGCCTAGTGTTGTGCTTCTGATAGGCTTCGCGTGCCCCGCATCGTGTCGTCCTCCGGAAGCGCATCGATGACGATGCTTCTATCCGAGTTTCATCGTCGTTTGATCCATTTGACTATTTATGATTTGGGCGTGCTTGTCACTAGTCCAAGCCTCCGCCTCGCGTTCTACCTTGACGTTCTGTCTCTCGCGGCATCCCGGCGGCAAGTCGTAATATGCTAGCACAACCATAGTTTAGACTGGATCGGCTGACTTACTCGCCGGCGGCCCCTAACAAGCTGACGCTATGAAGCAAGTGTCAGATTCGAACCTACACGAGCTAGAATTCGTTGAAGACTTTTTGTTGTTTGGGTTAGCCCCACTGGTGTAGTTTCTGCATACCATTCACCATGTCACATATCTCCAACTTGTCTTCTTTTGGTCTGGCTCAAAATCTTCGCTTCCTCTACTAACAGCTTTCTCAACAGCTTCAATCACACCAACGAGAATCATGTGCATATGGAGGTGAGTCTATCAACATTTGGGGCATGGACTCATGGAGTCCGTTCCATCTTGATCCGACATGTCAACAACGCGGTCGTGGACCGCGTGATACTGTCGTCTTGCTAACGCATGTTCTTCAACTGTTCATTTTCCGCAAGGGATGCAAGTTGACTTGTTTGTTTTTAGAGTGACTTTGATGTTTGTGCCGAATGTGGATCTCTAGCGGAGTGCGACCATGATCGCGAAACTCTCCCTGCCGTTCCTTCCCGAGGGGCCTGTTCGCTTCCCGGAGCGTTCAAACCTGATATGGCGCTAGAGATTGATACCCTTGACATGTGTTCTGTTAAACCCATTCTACCTCATTCTGAGGTATTCAACACATATGGATCGCTATCAAACGCCGAGCTCATTTCCAGGTACGGCTTTACCCTGCCGGAGAACGAACACGATATCGTTAGTTTAGGTTACGGCTCCTTCTCCGCCTTCATCAACAACCTCGTAGATATGGTGCACTCTTCCGCCGACAGTGGTAACGATGCCGACATGCAGGGGCGTTTCCAGATCAGGTACGGGAACAAGCGAGTAGATATGGTGGATGAGCGGTAATGTTTTAATTCCAGAAACTTATGTCTACCTACGGACTGCTGCATATTGGGTGGCGAACGCGAGATAGGTGAGTACGTTGTAGAACGGCACGCTCCGTATGTTAACCGCATCCGCGTAGCAGACGGCTTTGCGATCCGATTCTTACGAATATATTCGCATCTTGCCAGACTTTGGACGACAGAACCCAGATGGGACGAATTAGGCGACAATGGAATGATCCATAATTCTCCATTGGTCTTGTCACCACAGCCCCTACTGGATAATTCAGAGTCTGCTCTTCCCGAAGTCTTCAACATCAACAGCGAGGGAAAGCTGACGCATACCCTGTGGCTTTTCTGCGTGCTGCTTGCTACCTGCATATGTTCACCGGAAATCATGACAAATCTTGCTCACTCGATTTTTCCGGGTGACAATGAGCCTACGCGTCAATCATTTGTGGAAGACGTGAAACGATACCTCGTGGACATACAAAATCATATTGACAATGCCAAGGAAACGGGGGATGAAGACGAAGAAGCCTCTGTGTCTGCATGGTCGGACGCCCCCTCGGATGCTCGGGACGATCCCTATATTCATGTCCCCCAAAGCCATATGACGACCGAAACCGACATCGACGGAATATCCAAAGACGAAAACAATGTTCTTGCCAGCGCAAGAGATAGTGCCTGTTTCATATCTAGTTTCCACACGCCAACCAGTAGGTCTCTGGGTCTCGACCTTCCCATTGGGATTAGACCCGGCGGAGACGCACTCCTTGCCCATGCGTACGCTTGTTCAAGTGAGTTGACGTCTCCATTATATGATGTCTATGCCGTATCACCTCAAGCTCAACGTTGCTTACTAGAAGTGCCTTCGGCACCTTCAAGCGCCTCACAAGCGACGGTCTGGAGCGGCCTGCGAAGAAGATCTAATACGGAAGAAGAGCGGCCCCCAAAACGTTTACGGCACTCCAGTCCCCATACCGTGGTTAGCCAGGAGCAGGAGGATCTGCTCTTCGACGTATTTGGTAGGTCAAGGCGTACAGCCGCTCCCGGTGAAGAAATAGTCAGCACTGGAAACTTAACTACTATTGCAGGACGCAGAGGGGCGACAAACGCCCATCGGGTAGCACAAACGCTCGCTCTTATCGTGGTACACCTTTGCCAGCACAGGGCCGATTCCGCGGTCGTATCCGATATGAACGCTGGTAATTTGACTGCAGCGGAACTTGGAGAGCTCCTAGATGTGAGTTCTTAGACATTTTCTTGGATTCTCAGTTCGTGTGGGGCACGTCTCGCGAACTATGGGCATGCCGTTCTGTGTGTGTTTGCAAGTCATGCCCTGATTTCTTGTCAGTCCGGGGGAGTTGATTGCGGAGAGCGGTGCGTTAGAGAAGCGGCAGTTTATCTTCTTGTGTTGCGTTGCCATGGTCTCTCTGTGATCTGCGAGGTGGATGGCATGACAATTGAGACATGAGCAGGCGTGCTTCTCTTCATGTTTTTTGTTCCTTTCGTATTATACTTGGCGCGGTGAATCCGTCTTCACACGGTCAATCCGATGGATGACTTGAGTCTCATACTCTGCTCATTTGGTCAGGGTGGCCTATTACCTCCTTTCTACCAAGAATCTGGCTCGAGCACCGCGCATACTTGCCCCTTTTATCTGCAGGGTAATCACTTCCTGTGTGGGAGTTCCTCTCTCGGATAAGGCCTTGATCGGCGTTCTCTCATCTTTCATTTCCTGTGGAGCTGTGGAGCAAGCCACAGATTTCAGGATACCCTGGATGTGCTCCCATTGATTTCTTCTTGGCTGCTCAGACTTCCCTGACTTGAGCTGTGGATGGCGAGGTGGGAGCCGACTTATTTTTGGTTCCCGTCCCCTAAGCACGACGCCTTCTACTTATTTTTGATTCAAGCCCGCGTTGGTCAACATGACGTCGCTGAATCTTATTCAAGCGTTACTTCTCCATTGTTGTCCCAGAATATACTTATCTCGAAGCGGGTTACTTCTCATTCTTACATTGTTCGCTGACGATGCTGCACCCCTGCGGACCTACGTTATGTACCCAGCGTATCACTTCATAGCCCACTTCTCGCCCTCTTGCCGTTAAAAGACGAGTCGCTGAATCCCTGTCCTTTTGTGCTCGATTAGGTAATACCGATGCATATGCATCGGACCCGAGTGGCAATGCTACTAGCGCTGAACGAGAAGTCTATTCTGGAGAGCTGCGCATCCTCTTGGGGTGCTGTCCTGGAGAACCTTCACGATATCAACAAGAAATGACGGATCATACAGTTGACGATAAGGTATGTACAACAGGTATCGGTGATATACTATCACGTCGAGCCTGATCCAGACATCAGGAAGCTTTTGTGCGGGCAACTACGTCCGCGTGCTTGTATTTGGCAAGAGAGGTGCATGATAGGACAACATCCGTCGCTCGCTGGAGATAATACGGCAGGAGTTCAAATTCTAATTCAACATTGACATGATCAACTGCCTAGGCGATGCACCGGAACCAGTTTCTGAGATCTGTGCATGAATGTCAAGTTGAGTATGATCATTCGAAGGAAGAATTGTGACCTGAACGGACGTACGACCTATGCGCGCTTGTTCAATAAGTGCGTCGGGACCGGAAGTGAGCTCATAACGTCTTGCTACTTCCGACGGTTCTACTCAGCATTTCTAGCTTTCGCATCGATTGATCGAGAGTAAGGTCCTAGCCATACAGAGAACGTAAGGAGCTTAGCGGATGAGCTAATAGGTCACCCGACGATCAGACAATAGTCACAAACTCTTGTACCATATCACATCTCGTAAGTAGGGTAGCAATGAAATAGAGTCACTACATGGACTCGGATGAGTCAGTGCTAATGAGTGGGAGACAAGATACGGATAGGGTTATATGATGGCGCTGCTGTCGGCTTATAGTAGATCTATGGCGTTTGATTCGTGGCGCTACAGGGCGCCACTTGGAAAATTATTTGGCTTTGGGGCCGGGAGCACTTCATGACTGATGCGGTGGCCAGTTGACACCAAGGTTTAAAATGAATGGGGGTGGGTAGCAGACGACTATATACGCGTAACTGAAATTCGGGTATGTGGTGGTTTTGGAACATGCCGGGGCCATCGGTAGGCTCATTCCTGCTCATTCCAGCGGTCGATGAAGAAAGATTCAAGGTAGTAACATAAAAGTGAGTGGGAGATCATCAATAATGGAAAGTCAAGGAAAATCTATGTTTGACTTGGGAAGGTGGCGAGTGGCAGAAAAAAGTCACACGGAGAAGATCACTGACTGTGCAAGACCCATGATGATTGAACATAGCCAGGATACGTATTGGCAGGATAAGGGCGGGAGCGCAAATGAAGGGGAACCTTCAAAGGATATCATCATGCGATAAACTAATTGCGCGTGTATTTGGCATGAGCGAGGAAGCAAGAACATTTGGGGTTAAACTCAAACCTTGCGACTGGCTGCCATCAAGGGTGCATACCAAATACACATGTATACCAAAAACACTTTATAGTCTACGTGTCGAACGTTTTTCTTTGTCTAAGAGAGAGTGGGAGAGCGAGAGCGGCGGCAGACAAGGTTCCGCTAGTCGACCCATAAAGTTCAGATACGGCAAAGAGCTAACCCAAGGTTCCTGTCACAGGATCGCTAGTCAGGGTGCTAAGATGTTGCGATGATTACGAGCTTTGTTCGTTTCCTTATAGCCGGTGCCGTGGGTTGTTGGTGAATTGTTCCTGTGATGGCACTCTGTATGACTTAGTGGAGGACTCGGTTGGACCAGGAGGGCCACCTTCTAGCTCATCGGTCACTCAGTGGGGGCCGGGGAGTGCCGACCAGATGTGGTTCCACTTGGTTCCACGATAGTTTCTTATCGAGCGCACTGAGAAGAAATCAGAATCAAATTCTTTTCTTCAAATTTGACAAATAAAAATAAACAACTAAAATAATTACTTTAATTAACTCGTTTAATAAACACACGATCTCGATCCCATTCCCAAATGGTGTTGTGAACGAAGAAGGGAGGGACCTTATAAGAACGTTCACAAGAAATGAGGGGAAGCAGTTTGCTTTGCCTTGCCCTACTCAGAACATCTTCAAGTCCTCCCCCAGAGCTCAGCTCAAGCTTGAAGCTACCTTACCCTAACCATGGATGTCGATTGGTGTCTTTCCTGTGATCGCAGAATTGTAACTATAACTTTCTCAATCCTCCTCGATCATATCTAACTTCAACTTGCTACAGGATGGTGCAGCAACCCCGTCTGGTCCATATTGCTCCCCAGAGTGTCTTTCCTATGCTCAACCAGCATTGTCCTCGCCAAAGCTAGCTACTCAAGTAGCAGCACCCAACACTCACCGCATTCACCAATGGGCTGCCGCTATCCCGCCGCATGTACCTGCTGGCGCACCCTCTTGCCCCTTTGCAGAGGCTTTCGAGCCCTTGTCAGCATCTACTCAGTCAACTCGTCGATCCCCTTCACCTCGTGCCCGTTCTCAAGCAACCCCCAAATTGATTGAGCGCACCTCTGCTACAGCACTTGTCCCCACTCTGTGCGTCTCATCACCGGCACAAGTTCGACCTCTCCCCCCCGCGCGCAGCACGCACTGCGCTTACTTTAATGGCAACACGGCGTCCAACACCACTGCCAGCATGAGCGAAGCAAGCACTTCCCTCACTAGTCTCTTGAGCGAACCGCTCGTGGCTACTCCTGACGAAGACTGCCCCTTCGGTATTGGCGCTTTCGTTCGCTCTTGGGTCCACCGTGACCGCGAACATGCAAAATCCAACAACGAAGAAGTCATAGAGGAAATTAAAACATATCTTCCCCCTTATCTATCCGCCAAGACGTCTCCTCCCCGTTCAAAAAAAGCAAAGATCATCCAGTCGCCTTCGCCTTCACCCATGTTACGCCCAAAATTCCCTGTTACGAAAGCTACCCTTTTTAACGACCACGACCGTTCAACACCCACCGACTCCCACACACCTACACCCGTTGTCTTCCCTTCATGTCGGGCTGCCGAGCTTGATTGGGATGACGACGATGACGACGACGAGAGTTTCGTCCCACAGGCTCGCTACCAACACTTCCACCAGAAGTATGAGCCTCACACACGTTCTCCGTCGCTCTCCGCGTCTGCTTCTAGTACCGGTTCTTCCATCCTCCTGATGGCACCGAAGCGATTGGACGTCCGAGGTCGTCGCAGCGGTCGTGTTATCGCGCCATGAGGTGCTGCGCGTCTTTTTCATTATCACTATCGCCCCCTTCACCCAGCATATGAATCTCAAAATCGCCTCGTGCCAATAGGCGCTCATTCTTACAATTGACTTATGGACTTCGATATCCCCCAAAATCACCCTCATGGTTGTTGTTCGTTATAACCCCTTTCAAACCCCTAGGAACACTCCGTGCATCTTGTACACCACTTTTTTTCTCTCGACGTTGCTTGACAGCGTTCACGATCACAATCTTTCATTTTCTCGCTGTTCTCTTCTCACACACACTCCTTCTCACTCCTCATACATACATTGTATATACATGCATATACACCATAGATAGCTCGTTGCACTTGCATACACGTCTCATTCCTGCCCACTCCTGGATATCGTATTGATTTATTGTACAATAGATTCTAGTGCAAGACAAGTGGAATTCGTCGTTTGAACAAAAATTTTTGCTTGGGACCTAAGAAAAGACTTGTTCTCGAAAAGCGTGAAACGTGGGTACGGGATTCAACGTGGCTTGATTTGAAGCGAGTGATTGTCAATGATTAATGACTGGTCAAAAGGCAAAAACAGTTCGTGTGATCTACAGTTGCGGCCAGCGCAACTCCAACGTCCCTATTTGTCTCGTACGAAAGCGGAGAGTCATGTCCTGTCGCTGTCAACTTGCACAGCTTGTGAAAAAAATTCATTCAAGTCTAAATTGAATGTCAGCCCTTGGCTGGTGAGCACATCCTGTACTTGACACTGACAGTAGCATCGCTCTTCGCGGGAGAGGCCAAATTCCCATAGCCGCGTGGGCCATCTTGGAAAAACGCGGGGTTTCGCTGTCAAACATAAGCGAAGAAATCGCCGTTAAGGCGACGGTGTTGGAGTCGACGCGGCAACTTGCACAAGGGCGGCTCGGGGATCCTGGCATAATGAGCGAGCTAGTACCCACGGTCGTGTCTCGAGGAAGTTGATGCAGATGGATGGTTGATCGCTGATGCTGTCACGTGGTGCCTGGCGGTGAGGGTCTAGCCTATTCGTTTGCCATAGGAAAAGTACGTGAAAACCGGGGCCCGTGTTACGGATGACTGTTGATACTTGGTGTTCGTATGGTCGAGACGACACGGGTTCTGATGTTGTACGTACGTTTGGTGGCATGTAGGCGATCTGATGAGATGCGAGGAATTCGCGTGTGCTAGCGGCGTGCGGCAGGGAAATTATGACAGGAGCGCCCCAACCTGCCATGATGCATCCTTCTTCTGATCATGCACATCGTTTCTGAAGTTCATACAACAAATATACACGATTCATATACCGGTGAAATAAGACGCGGATGATGGAACCCGCTAAGTAACTTGGTAAAGTTTGGCGATGCGACTCGATGATTTGCCTGTTTTGAATGCACATCAGAAGCGTATTCAATTGAGCGATCTCTTTCGTACGTGGAAGAATCGCCTCCTAGCTGGTTTCTTCTGTGGCGGAGGCCACAGTTCCAACGGGCTTCCTGGCCACTGGAAGTTGACTACAAGTCAGTCCTGCCATGGTCGTCCAACTCGCTCTGCTGGCAATGAGTCTGATCTCGGACTTGTCCGACAAATGATAGTATAGTCACCGACGCTGGCCTTCTTTGAAACATTCAACCCTCAAACATGTTCTCGAGAATACCATTAATATCTATATCCTCGTGGCTGACAACTACTTGGCAGCCCTTATTCTTTGTGAGTATAAGACCGTGAGGGTACTAATTATGGTTAATATGACTCTGAGGATCTGGCAGTCCGCTTCTCGCAACTATGAAACTACCGGATGAATGAGAATTCAAATAAGTACATAGCTCTCGTTCAAATCTATTTGTCCTCTTACTGAAGTTGGGTCTAGACCATGGGATCGTGAATCATACGTTCTTACCGGAATCATTTTATCGGTAGTAGGGTTCGACTTCAAGTGGACTCTCATGCATCACGGTACGGCAATTCCGCTTCGCCTGCGCAAGTCGACTTCTTTCCGATTAGTGATTTACTAAAAGATAGTACTCTTTGCACGGTGTCACGGTGAAACAGACCCTTATATCGCTGCCAAGTCTGATGCATCGGTGGCAAGACTCGATGGTGATCCTTGAGTTTATTTTGGGGACCGTCCTTCATTCAATCCTGGAAGATTCCGAGGGCTTTCATTGATTTTATATTAATGAAACCTAACCGAGTTCGTTATTTCACAGCACTGTCCTACGCTCAGTCCTCGTCACTTTACTCTCACTCCTTGATGCATTTAGGCTTGAATTTCACTCGCTCTTCGGATTGCCAACATGCCACTGTGATATTCTTAGAATCCAGCCGACAAGTCGAGACAGCTAGCATGGGCCACGCTGCACGTGTATCAGCAGCACAGTAACAACCAAGACTCAAGGCTGCATCTTCTCCCACAGAAGCCTGCGCATGGAAACCAAATCTGCACTGGTTAGCCATGCATTCGCGTTTGTTGGCGCCATGACTGATGGTGATAAGCCATTAGATGACGTTTTGATGACCTTCGCGCGACCATTGAACGATAATCGGGCCGCTCGGAATACGGTGTAGGAGGAAAGTTACTGCGGTCGTCACCTTGCCCCCCAACTCGAGCACCGCCTCACGCATGAAGAAATTTTACGGCGCTCGTAGAACAATAGCACTCGAGGCACACACAGATCAGGCTCTGCCAGAGTACTTATCTGTGGGGTTTTTCATTCTCGATCACGTATGTTCAATTCGAGTTAATGCATATTAGGAAGATTCTTCGCCGACAGTGGGATTATAGGCTATCCAGCGAGAGCCGAGTAGGATGTCATCATGTATGTTCTAAAGAATGAAAACTTTGACAGACAAGCACCGCATATTGTTCATCAAAGCGCTACCGCACGGACACGGTCAAAGGCTAATTGCCAAGCTAACTAATGTGAGGGTTAGCTAAGTCTGAGAATACTCCCGCTCGTGATGCGCAGCTAGCACCAAACTTAGTGTTACAACTGTCCCGCCAACCGGTGGCGTCGGGGGCGGGAGCTGGGCCTTTTGTTACGTATCCATTATTGGAACGTCCTGTGGATGCGCCAAGGCGCTCATCTTTGTTCTTGCTATATCGGGATCGGGTGAACGCTGACAGTTTCGAGCTGACTGACTAGGATTTATGTAAATCGATCCATGTTAGAACATACTGGAAACACCAAGAATTCAAATTCGCAGAAGGATAACTGTTGTAGGGATTACTAGACTCACTACGGCAATCATGTCATTATGTCGCAATAGATATGGCACTTGGCCTAGGTGGCATGACGGGATTGGGGGAAAGAAATACCAGCGTTGCGAAGAACATTCTTGACAGATCTCTCGTCGTCAATCAGACGTTGCGAACTGCGGTACCCCCCATCCCGAGTGTCTGGTGTGGGATCCGTGGTACGCCAATCCTAATGACATATGAACTCTGACATCTCACTGAGTTATCAGATAAGCAACCGCGGATTTATGGGCTGAATGATGTCACGACATTGCTTACACAGCGTTCCCGAGTATACAAGGCACCAGCGACAATGGGCGGAGTTTGTGCGATGTGGTGTGCAAGCTCCGGCCTGCCGAGCAAAAGCCTGCGCCACCTGGCAGCATGCCACATAACCATGAATCCATGTCCGACGGTCAGGGCTCATAGACGAGCTCGAGGAAGAATACCGGTAGACCCATATGCTAGCACGTCATTTCTTTCAGGTCGCATGTCTTTGCGCAACTTGCACGAAACAACTTGGCGGTGCCTTGAAACTTTATGACGCTCATCGGGACAACTTTGTGCAAAGTCGGCAGTCTTGGAAGAATATACACCCATATAGATAAAGTTAAGCACGTCCGTGTGAGGCGCTTCATTGGTCGTTAAGCAAAGTGGAGGACTTCTGAAGAGATAAAGCGCTCGTCGCTGAACATCTGAGGTCATCTGCCCCGACCGGAAACAAATGAAATGCCGAACGATGGTAAATTTACTCGGTGATTTTACTGCAGTTCAGCAGCTGGGAATACTTAAGTTACCTCCGTTCCGGAATGAAAAACGACGAACCTTGAGAGTCGGGGGCTATTATGTCGCACCCGGACCTTGGTCAAAAACTGTTCCATCAGACAAGAGATAGTTAGGAGACGCGGCGCATCAAGCTGCTCCAGCCACATGACAGCAAGTCGCGCCGCCAATTGATCGCACCTCACAAGAGTGTCCGGGTGGCGTCGCTCAAGACAAAACCGACAGGGCAATTGATGCGCGATATTCATCATTCTCTAGCCCGACGGGAGGAGGCCCGGAGCTTGCTCATGGCACTTAGTGCCCCATGGAACGGCATGTTAAGTTACTGTGTCAACCTAGTAAAGTTCAACTTTTTGGGTACTTAGCAAGGGGTTACCAAGTCAGGTGCTCTTCATGCCTCATTTCGCGCGGTCTTAATAACCTCCGCAGTTCGTCGACTAGTCCGCTTTGGGATCAACTGAGAAGAGTGCGAAGGCAACGTTCTGGGAGTTATCGATAACGCCAACAAGCTTGTTGATTGCGGTCAAGCGAATAGGAGCGGAACAAGAAGTTGGCTGCTCCAAACGGCCCGGTGGATGTTGTGGAGTACATACCGTCGCGACTGCAGTCACGACGCGTCGAAACAGTAGCTCAACGAGTGCGGTCTATCACACCCTTGAATAATGCGTACTTTGTGCAAAGGACATGATTATGTTTGAGTCCCGGAGCGCTTGATCCAGGTTCGTGCAATTGCAAAAGCCCAATCACACGTGCAACGATGGACAGCTCACCAAATAAAGCCCCCAAGACCGAAAACCCAAGAGGATGAGATACGATAGGTAGAACCAATCCAACCATGGCAATGAAATATCGCACAAGGTGAGAGGGCGATAAGGATTATCAAACGAAAGAAGATGTCGTGTTTGTCCACTTCCTGATCTTGGCCAAGAATGGCGCTGATACGAAGGACATGATACGCTGCATCACCATCGGAACCAGCGCGTCGGAGGCCCGCATTACGAGCTAACGTTCAAGTCCAGGGCTGACCACGAGATGTAGAGGCGGGGATGAACTTGTGGTATAAGTAAGTGATTCCACGCCAGTCGCGGCCAGTGGTTCCGATGACGCGGTATGTGGCAATAGAACACTTGCAGTGCTGCCGTTAACAGGGGCAGCTATGTTACACATTGACACTTGCGAGCGGTACAGCGCTGATAGAAGGATCTATTCCACGGCCTTCGAAGCTTCAGCTGCCAACGGTTCGATCAATGACACAATATTAATGTGAAGCACGAGTTCGGGGTAGTGACATCTCGGAGACGGTTGACCTTGACAGGAACAAGGAAGTGGGACTGATAACGTCAACCCCATGAGCAAGATGAAGGCACCCAGGGGAAAATATAGAAGTAGCGCAAAGTAGCAGGTTAAAAAAGACCTCACAGCTATTCCCAGTCAGGAAGGTACAGGCCATTCCATTCAACGATCATGATAGGGACATGTTCAACCGGCGGCGGTGTATGTAATCCAATATGTGGATTCAAGAATTTCTATGACCCTGGCAATTATAAAGGAGTCTATGGTGCCTAGGGAGATGTTGTCTATTTTGAACTTAGTCTCCCCTACCAGACCTTTGTAGAGGAAGGGAGATAGTCGTCCACAAACTCAGTAAGAGGATGTATAGGAGAAAGGCAATTTCCAGTCATGGGACGCTCGAGAGGCTCATCATTTTTGGTTGGAGCAACTTTACAAGGAGAACTCAAATTAATGTACATTCAACAACCAGCAATATGAGCAGACTCCAACCAGCAACCGATATGAGACGGTGCTGTTAGTTTGTCAGTGAAATGTACAACAAACCTTTCGGGGTTAAGAGGTCTCAGAGGTACATGTTGCAAACGTACGAACATTTTGGCAAAACTACTCGCCCTGCTTTCACCTCTACGGTCGGGATTTCGTCTGCTGCGCACAACAGATATGATCAAACAACAAGGAGCAGCAATAGTTTTACTGGGGAGGGGGTTGGAAGCTGAAGAACAATTAGGATCAGTATTGCACTGAAATAAAATAAAGGACAATACCCAGGGGGAGGGGGACCACCAAAACCTGGTGGAGGGGGGAATGATGCACCCGGAGGGAAGCCAGGAGGACGGAAGCCAGGAGGGGGGCCGGGCATGCCTGGTGGGGCAAAGGGCATTTGAGGACGACCCATGGGGGGCATACCCACTAAATACATGATAAGCAACATATTTTCGTCATGTGTCAATCAACATACTTGGAGGCATCATTCCCATTCCTCGACCGGCAGGCATTCCACGACCAGGCCCAACAGGCAGCTGAATGCAACACATGTGTGAGATCCTGAGTGAAGAATCAGCAGAGCATAACGTACCGCATTCTTTTTATCTTCGTCTACAACTGGCGGAGGCCCCTCAACACTTAAGCTGACGACTGTCTCCCCTCGTAAAATCACAAGACCTAAGGTGCGCTTCATCTCTTGCTCAGCAGGTGTCTCGGTTTCTCCAGCCTTTTTTTTGGGCCGAACGCGTCTGAACTCCTCACAGTCCGCCAAGACAAGGTTCATATGCCTGTCGAATGCGAGCATTTGACCTGTCAACGCGCGTCCGTCATTGATGGTCACTTTGAGCCTCCAATTGATGAGGCCCAGCATTTTTCCTCCTTTAGATTTTGGAGGAGGCTGAGGCACGATAATCAGACAAGATGCGCACAAGTTCTGATCAGGACTTACCATGATGATCGATTAGGATTATGGTCTGTAGATGCAGACGATGACAAGAAACGAGATAGAGTTGACGGCCACAAACAATGTCAAACATCTGACACAGCTGTGTTCGACGCGCACCAGCGTGATGACTCCACAGCTTGCATGTACATATGTAACCAATTTTTATGCGGTTTCTGCTCAAAAGACTACCCCAGCGGTTGCACGATCTCCATCGCAGCTGAAAAATCACGTTGACAGACTCTTCTGTTTGAGCATCCCTGCAGATGTAGCTTCGGTAATTTCGCCCGACAGTGTTTATCATGAAACACATACAATTTGAATCGTGGGCGGCAGTACATATATATATGGATTTAGGCTTTCGTTCCCCCCACCAGCTGTATCCCTCAAGATGTCAAAGATCCATAATGCTTTCACCGTCCTGATGGGTGGGTGTTTTTACCTGCTCTTTATTATGGATTTGCATGTATGAAGACTTTCACAGACATACCTACTCCTATAGTAGCTGCGCCCATGGCAGGGGCTAGCGGTGGCGCATTGGCGGCCCAGACATCCGCTGCCGGAGCATTTGGATTTGTCGGTGCAGGTAGAGACCGTCGGATCTTTTGGGAGTAACTTTCTAAATAAACATCAAGGATACTTGACCTCTTCTCGCATTCAGGAGGAGCTATCCTTAGCTCGCGCGCAACTTCTCCTATCCGACACAGATCCTCTTCCAATCGGTGTGGGTTATCTGGCTTGGCAACTGGAGAAAGATTCCTCCTCTGCCGTCGGATTACTTAACGTTTCCCTTTCGAACAGAGTCCAGGCGATCTGGCTCGCGTTCGGGAGCAGTATAGGGCGATGGATCGAGCACATTCGCTCTTATGATGCGAGTTCCGAGCGGGCGCAGAAAACTCTGATATTTGTACAAGTTTCCTCAGTGAAAGAGGCTCTCATTGCCATCCAGGACTGGAAGGTTGACGTCTTAGTAGCTCAAGGTTTTTCCGCTACCTCCTTAAGCTTGGTTTGAACTTTCCACTCATGGACATTCTCGCAGGGTCTGAATCTGGCGGCCATGGATATAGCACCGCTCCACCGCTTCTCACGCTGGTGCCCTCTATCTTGGCAGTGCTGCCCAAAGACGGTCCGCCACTTCTTGCAGCCGGTGGATTGTCAACTGGCGGTCACGTTGCCTCTCTGCTTGCACTCGGAGTCTCTGGCGTAGTGCTTGGCACCAGATTTCTGATGACGAAAGAGAGCTTCTATAATGACGTGCAAAAGAATATGCTTGTTCAGGCCAATGGCAATGCCACAGTGCGCACGATGGCATTTGACCGTGCTAGAGGAACTCTGGATTGGCCGGAAGGCGTCGACGGTCGTGCTCTTTATAACAAGACAGTGAAAGATGTGGATGATGGTGTCGACATTGAAACTGTTCGAGAGAACTTCAACAAGGCAATACAGGATAGGGATCCTGATCAAATGTTGGTTTGGGCAGGTACTGGTGTTGACTTGGTCACAGAAATTCAGACTGCGCAGGTCAGTTTGACTCGCTGAATTGCAACGTGCCAGACTCAGTTGATTTGTGTTTGTATAGGATGTTGTTCGGGAACTCCACGCAGATATGATGAAACATTTAAGTTTTGTATCAACACTTATTACCGCCTAGCAAACCTTGGTTTCCAATGTTTTCCGTGAACCTAGGACCTTTGTCTTTCCTATTCGGATGGGTCGTTTCGCTTGCTGATGTCCCTGCGATACTGTTAACCTTCAGGGAGATAACCATCAGGAACCATTGATTCCGTCGGTAATATGCATTCCATGAAAACTATGATACAACTAATTGTGACAACAGTTCGCTTATGATCGAGAAGATCCTTGCCTCAGTGGACGATTTCCACCGTCAAGTCGCCCTGATTGATGGAGTCACCTATACAGATGTTGTTAGGTTAACACCGTGTTCAGGATAAATGAATGAGGCTTGCCTTCATTGACAACCACGCGTTTAATATGACCAGAAACGGGTGCAGTAACAGCAGACTCCATCTGTAGTGAAACAAACGTCAGCAGGTCGTCATCTTCGAGCGTTTCACACATACCTTCATCGCACTCAGTACTAGGCGAAAAAAACGCTCGTGTCAGACAGAAAATCAAAGAATGCGGATCGTTCTTACCGCAAAGAGGGTCACCTTTCTTAATCTCTTGGCCCTCCTTTACTCTAACCTCAACCACGACGCCTGACATGGGTGCACCCACTGATCCGGGGTCAGAGGTCGCCTTCTCCCGCGAAACTGTATCTACTGCGGAATTCTTGTCCTCGACAGATACAGCCCGAACCTGTGGCACAGGGGAAATGTCAGCAAAATCTTCGCATGTCATACTATTGTTATCGACCTCGCCGTTAACTTCGAACCAGACGTCACGTTGGGCACGTCCTTCCACGACAGGACCAACGGCCATCAGGCGGATAATCAGTGTCTTTCCTTTTTCGATCGAGATGTGCATCTCCTCTCCAATAGCCGGTCGCCCCAGGAAGTACCGCGTGGGAAGAACGCTGGGGAAAGGATAAGTCCATCTTTGAACATCACATGCGTCATGAGGTTCACCTGAGATCTCCGTATTTCTCAAGGAAACCCTGGTATTCTTCGAAGACCTGACGGAGTTAACATGGCTTCAGAATATGCATCGCGGGAACGCAAGGCACGACGTACTTTGGGGTACATGACATACGAGGTAACGTCTGCATCCGTGATATGCTTTCCAAACTTGCTGCGGAGCTCTGCTTTGATCTTCTTGAAGTCCAAGGGTGCCATAGTTGCACCAGGACGTCCATCGATTCTTGGCTTATTTCTGATGATATTCGTACGGAGCGGCTCAGGGAAACCTCCCACAGGTTGTCCAAGATAGCCCTGGAAGAACTCGACAACAGAGGAGGGGAAGTCGAGCTGGTCTGCGCGTTGGATGACGTCCTGTTTAGAGAACGAGTTTGACGTCATCCATTGCGCGAAATCGCCAACTACTTTGGACGAGGGCGTGACCTAACAGTTCTGTTAGGATTTTCACGAAGTTGAACAGGTAATTGCATGCCTTGATAATGTTGCCACACTGAAGGGAACGATTCAGATGGGGTGGGAAATGACGTGCAGAAAAACCTACCAGTTCGTTGGCCTCGATGTATTTCTGCTTGATTTCTGGGGTTCGAAGTTAGGAAAACGTACGTTACTACAAAGGAAGACACTCACGGGTCCACTGCGTGCCGAGACCTAATTGCGACGCTTGGAACTATAGGATCGATCAGCCGTCAAATCTAAATACATTCCAGACACCACGCTCACCATGAGATTCGTGTATTGACCTCCTGGCATTTCGTGGTCGAAGACACTCGAATCCGAGGCCCGGACATTGGCTTCGAAGCAACCGTAGAGCATGCGAACCTGGCTCCAATACAAGTTTAGCGCTTGGATGTCGGCGTAGCGGATGCCCGTCCCTAGTCGCGTTTGTTCGAGTGCCATGCACACGGCTCCCATTGAGGGCTGTGACGTCAGACCAGACATACCTATCGGAATTGTTGAACATCTAGCTTGCCATTCGCAGATGACAGCGACTTACTATCAATGGCAACATCGACGACATCAGCGCCAGCCGCCGCGGCCGCGATCATGCTAGCTGCTGCAATTCCAGCCGTGTCATGGGAATGAACGTGGATTGGAAGTTCAGGGTACTTCTCCCTGATCGCGCCGATAAGCCTACAAATGTGTCAGTGTTTGCAAATTGGATAAAAAAAGTGGTTGCTAATGTACAATCTCGCAGCTTCAGGCTTCAGCAAACCAGCCATGTCCTTGACACCAAGGATGTGAATTCCCTCTTCCACTAGCTTGTCAATGAAGTCAAGGTAGTATTGCAGCGTGTATTTGGTCTCCTTCGGGCTTGCGACATCACCGCTGTAGCAGACAACAGCCTCAACAACACCTCCTGCCTTCTTGGCGGCATCAATACCGAGTCTCATCTAAAATGAAAGTTAGTACAGTCTCATGAGAATTTGGTTCACTTCGCCTCACGTTCTCTATGGGAATCCATCAACAATCAAGACTATTCGGTAATGGGATCAACTCTCACCAAAGTAGTTTAACGAGTCGAACACTCGGAAGATATCAAGACCATTCTCAACCGCCTTCTTGGAGAAGTCATAGATCGCGTTGTCACTACACGAAATTAGCCGGACATTCGATGGGAATGAGAGAGCACGCACGGGTAGCTTGTGTATCCAACACCGTTGGCTCCACGAACGAGAGCCTGGAAGGGGATGTTGGGTACCAGCTTACGTAGGGTGCGCTGGACAAACGTCAGCTCGAACTCCTCCAGCATATCGCAAATCGCGCACCAGACGTTCCCAAGGATCTTCGTACAAGAAACGCATGGTGACATCGAAGGTGGCGCCACCCCACATCTCCAAACTGAATGCGTTTGCGAGGGCATAGCTGGTCTCCTTGGCGATGTTGACCATATCGATTGTCCTAAGGCGGGTAGCGAGCAGCGATTGGTGCGCATCACGCCAAGTTGTGTCCATGATGAGTGTTCCAGGGTATTCGCGGACGGCCTTCGCGAAAGCTTCGGGACCCTTCTCGACGATAATGTTGCGCCATCCAACCTCACAAGGGAACGTAGTGTCAAGGGGTGTGCCATCCGGACCGTCACGGCTCTCGAATTTGGGAACAACGACCTCGTCCTTGAGGCCTGGTTCGCCTGTCTGGCCTTTGATGGAGCTTCCATTGACTGCAAGGTCACCAAGGTATGAAAGGAGTTTCTGTGCACGGTTTTGGCTCTGTACCAGCTTGAAGAGCTCAGGGGTATCATCGATGAACTGAGGTGATACAAATGTTCAATAGTGCATCTTATGGTCCTTACTTCTATGTGATGACTTACAGTGGTCCATGTCTTGCCACCAATGAAGACGTCATGGGTAAGGAGACGGAACAAGAAGGGAATGTTTGTCTATCGGCAGTGTCAGACGCTAATCCATACGAAGACCAAGGGAAAACTACCTTGACACCGCGAATACGGAACTCGACCAAGGCACGCAGCATCTTTCTGCGAGCAACTTCGTAGGTTGTGCCACTTACAGTGCACTTCACTAACAGACTGTCGTAATGGGGCTACCCAGGAAAACGAGTTCAGAATGACTCCAAACGCAAAATACGATTGGACACATACCGTGATCTGTGCACCTGCAAAGCCAGAGGACGCGTCGAGACGAACACCATTTCCACCAGCACTGCGGTACACCTCGATTTTACCAGTATCGGGCTGGAAACCAGTAGCCGCATCCTCTGTAGTAACACGACACTGGATCGCGAACCCACGACGACTGATGGCCTCCTGAGTCAGACCAAGCTGAGGCAGGGTAGCACCGGCAGCAATTTGGATCTGAGCCGCAACGATGTCAATACCAGTAATCTCCTCTGCATTCCTAGTAAGCAATGCTAGAAGCACTCTAATTCATGTCTGGAAATCGTACCAGTGATGGTGTGCTCGACTTGAATACGAGGATTAATTTCGATGAAGTAGTGCCTTCCCATCTGATCAACAAGGAACTCCGCAGTTCCAGCATTCCTATATCCGACGCTCTTCGCGAGCTTGATTGCATCCGACAAAATGGCCTGACGCACTTCCTCGGGGAGATGTGTTGCAGGTGCGACCTCGACGACCTTTTGGTGACGTCTCTGGACGGAGCAGTCACGCTCAAACAAGTGAATCGTGTTGCCAACACCGTCGGCAAGGATTTGGACTTCGATGTGACGAGGGCGCTCAAGGAAACGTTCGATAAAGACAGTACCATCTCCGAAGGCTGATTTAGCCTCGGATACGGCACGCTCGAACGCATCTTTGAAGTTTGATTGCTCGCGAACAACACGCATTCCGCGGCCGCCGCCGCCCATAGCAGCCTTAATAATGACTATATGCGGCGAAATGGCGTCAGAAGGAAAGCGAAAAAGATAATATCGACGGACCTGGGAAGCCGTATTCTTTGATGAATGCATCACCATCCGTGTATGAATCGACCGGGCCAGGTGTACCGGGAACAACTGGAACGCCGACCTTCATAGCTTGATGGGGCCATTCCAGTCAGCACATGTGGAACCGATTCTCATAGCACTATCACCCACCAAGCGTACGCGCTTTCGTCTTATCACCAAGACCATCGATAACCTCGGGCGATGGTCCGACAAATGCGATCCCGGCCTGCTCGACTTTGCGAGCGAATGCAGCATTCTCGGATAAGAAACCGTACCTAGACAATCGTCAGCCAAATATAGCGAAGGAGATATTAAAGTAACGCACCCAGGGTGAATCATGTCAACCCCGTGTTCAAGAGCGATGCGAATGATATCTTCTTGGGCAAGGTATGCCCCAACGGGGGTCAGCCCCTTGCCAACTTGATACGCTTCATCGGCCTAGTTGATGTCTGATGAGCAACGTTCGATAAATTAAGCATCGTATCATTCCAATACCTTCTGGCGATGAGCCGAGAGACGATCCTCGAACGAGTAGATCGCGACGGTGTGCATAGCGAGCTCATGAGCGGTACGGAAGACTCGGATAGCGATTTCCTGTCAATGAAGGATCTAAGCGACGGAAGACACCAGATCAATAGATTGAAACGCACACCACGATTGGCAACGAGAATCTTGGTGAGAGGCCCACTGTGACCAGCGGATTTCCTTCTCATGGTTTGAATAGAGTGCACTGGCGTACCGGGGACGCTGGGCGTCCCCACGAACGTATGCGCCAGCCTCGGGGGGTGGAGCGGGGACTGAGTCGAAGCAGCCATAATGATGGTTACTGGTTAAAAGTCAAAAGAATGCTAAAGCAAAGTAGGGGATGTTAAAGAGCTTGGCCTAGTCAAGGACGGTGAGATGGTAGGACAGTACTAAGAGCTGTTCAAATTTCAGGGATTTTGATTATCACCAGTTTGACTCGGGCGCTTAGCCTGAAATATCTAATCGGACCATATGAAATCACGAGATGGCCGTAATCCGCAGTGACCCGGTATCCCCTATCTTTGTTTCGTGTATTTACTCAAGGATAATATTGAACAAACCTCGTGCGGGTTTAAAGTGGGCCTTACCCATCATCTCCACGTCTTGTCTCTCAACTCCATCACTATCATCAAATTGGCGCTTGTTCGGCAGCTCGCGGGAAACCGCACTACATACGTAATTCCATTGACCAGCGCTCCGCCTAGATGCTCGGAATATATAGAAACACATAATGAGGTCGGGAAGTATGGGCACTTGCCGACGGTCTACCTGTTCGACAGGGGTATGATAGTGGTTGCTTGAGGCCGGCTCTCCATTTTCTTCTGGTTGTTCTTCGCTATCGCATACACAATCCCTGCAAAGAACCCCATTCCGATCGCCGACACCGACCCTGCCGTTACTACATCACCAAAGAAGAGCATACCTGAAGCCGCAACAGGCAGTTTGTTGAGAGCTCCGACCATGCTATAGTCGTCATTAGCTGCAGCCCGCTGAGAGTACTAGAAGCCCTGTATCCATACCTATAGGTGGTACTACTCGTGGTGCGCACGCACCATGCCGTAGAGTATGAGATTCCAACTGCAGCCGCACCCGAAAATGCGATAGCTGACAAAAGAACGGTGCGCGTCTCGAGTGGGCTAGATCAGGTAAGCGTCAGTAACTATTCTGCGGTCTCGTTGGGTGATGGGGCGTCGTACAAGTTCCTAACGAGGTTCTCTGAGCCCCAATTTTCCACAACAATGGAAAACACTGTCAAGACAGGGATCGATAACAAGTTATTATAGAACATTGAATCCCAATCAGAAAAGCCGGTGACTTTTATGCGCTTGCGCATCAGAAGAACCTAGGCAACGCAGCCAACATTCAGCTCAGGGACATCATTAGGGCAGGGAGTCTTACGTAGGCAGCGCTCATCAGGCAGTTCGCAAACATCCATACGTATCCCGCATTCAGTCTTGAAACCATGTTTGACATCATGTCTAACCCAATACCCATGGCGGCGCTCGCTGGTGGAATATTCTCGGTGCCACCTATGGCATCGCTGACATCCGTAAACGCAGCCAATATGGAAGATAACACCTGTCATAAAATCAGCCCATAAACCCTATCCCTTTGAATAATCATGAGGCCACACACCATAAAAATGAAGGCGACCATCGTAAGTGCCGTAATTCGTCCGCCGAACCACAGAACTTCCCCGTATGCCTGGTTCCTCGTTAGCTTCGGTATGTTCACGACTGAGAACAATAACCGCACAATGAGTATAATCGTCATATTCTTGAAAATGGTATAAACTGGTATACTGAGATATTGCTGTGGCAAGGCTGTTAGCGCATGACGTACGGACTGAGACTCTTGTTCGGCAGTACTTACCAGGCTTTTCGAACCGGTATAGATTACACTGACCAGCAGACAGCTGATGGGATACCATGCCTTGGCATCTTGCATGTCGAAATCACGGAATGATATAACACCCGACTTCTTAGCTGCAATCACGCACGCAACGCAGACTATGCTCTGCATTGATAGCAGCAGAAAAGTCATGTTAAATTGACTCCCGGACACTATGAACTAAATCACGTTATCAGAGACTTAGCATAATGAAAGGACATTGCCTATGACCTTGTTCACGACTGTCATCATGATTGACGCTAGACAGTAGCATACTACGGAAGAAACTATACACCACCACGCAATTGAGTAAGCAGTAAACACAAACTACATCAATAACTCACCAGCGGAGCTAGCATCTCCAGAGTCTTTCTGGTTGCCGGTGGCTAAATTGCGCCGCAACTCTGCCAGGTCTTGATCCTCTGAAGATTCCTTTGAACTTCCCATGTGCGCCTGAAGCCGAGTAGAAAAAAAACTAAAAATGGAGCTTGTACTAGGGCCGGGGAACGAGGGGACAACGAAAGAATCGTAAGATATTAAGAATAAAATCTCGTCCTTGTAGCAGAAGGCGCGACCGAATTTCATCCACTACTTATTTGTACACGTGATCCGTCCCCCTTGACACGTAGTCGAGTCCTTGCTTGCAACGATCCTGAATTGGGGCTACAACTTCGCTATATATCATAGTCTTGGATCCACAGAACGCAACCTTCTTTTGCGACACGTCAGTTGGACGTGATAGCATCGTCACAGCGGTTCTGTCTTCCGATGGGCAGTCCTCATCGCGCCCAATTTTTTTGGAAAGGGTCTGTCATATGACCATGTATAACGGCGCTCAATCAACATGGGAGACGATCTCGTGAGGCACAGGATTATTTCAAGAGAATGGCCGAGAGACTAAGGGGACGTCAAAGTTTCAAGCTCACAAGCGTGCCGAACATCATCCATATGAATCGAAAGGTACTGCTGAATGTTCCCCATCCTCGTATCTCCATGCACTGTTGGCCCTTTTCGTGTGCTGATAGAGACCTTCTTGGCGGAGTCTGCACCACAGCACGAACCATCCCTGTTCAAGTTCACCTGCTCTTCGATGCATTCGATCTATTTTCCGAAGGCGAAACCTCCAAACACATCACGGTTGAGTTGCGGAACGCGTTCAATGACTGCAGCTTCAAGTTTTCGAGAAAATACGATTCTCTATAGAAGGGTCTCAATAACGAGACTTTTTCGAATGTCAGGTTAAGTACTCACTATTACTTATGCGCTGACTCGGTACTAACTTAAAGTTCGGCGGCGACAGTCGTATACAGGATAGACCACACGTCAGGTGCGAAGGCAAATATCAGCACCTATCGTGCAGCATGTGTACCACCGAGAATTCTCATAGCGTCCCAGCCTGTCTGGAGTTGTCCGAAGAGGTCTGCTGTCTGCCCGACCGCACGCGACATGAGTTCGTCAGACTAGTTGCAAGCTGGCCATATAGTCTGTCTTTTGCCCGAGTTACATTTATTTAGATGATCTATGTCCCAGCAGGCAGTGGTACTGGCAAGGAGTACTTATTGATTGAGCTTCCGTAACACGAAACATAATACAAGTATGACGCGAATTTCCATAAGTATTCAACGAATATTCAACTTGAAAGTCCGAGTCGAATGCGGTCGATGATGATCTACATAATCCCATTGATCTAGATTCTGTGCTGTCACCCCTCCAAAATGTTTACCACGTCCTGGGTCTCTAAAGTCTGGTTGATATCAGATGGGTTGGTCGGTAGCAAACATCCAGTAGCATTTCAAGGGGCTATCCTGAGGTACTTCTCCTGTGAGCTGGAGTCTGGCGGCCGCGTGAGGCATATTTACCGTGAGAGGGATATTTGCTACGAGACCTTCGTTATAAGAGCACCCAGGTCCCAAACTGATCAATCACGCATCAGTGTTTACACCACCATGGTTTCACGCCCCTTCCTGCAGAAAAGTGCCATCGCCATCAGCATCGCCAGCCTTTTCTACAATATCGCGGAAGGCGTCATCTCCGTGGTCTTTGGGGCAGAATCGTCCTCGCACTCTCTCATCTTCTTTGGCATTCAGTCGGTAATCGAAGTGCTCTCGGCCTCACTCGTAGTTTGGAGATTTATGAACGGGCTCAAAGCTGGTGAAGAAGGCAATGATGGATCTGAAGTCAGAATGAGCAAAGATCTGAGGTTTGCATGCTTTCCCCTCTGCCATCTTCGTTTGCCGACACACAGCAGGATAGAGAGAATAGCAACTTTGGCTATAGGGATTCTCCTCGCAATGCTTGCCCTAGCAGCTGTAGGTACATCCATCGCCTCCCTCATCGCCCACGAACATCCCAGTCCATCTAACGCATCACTCATCATCGCCGCGAGTGCTACCTTTATCATGTTCTTGTTCTGGGTACCGAAGCGCTACCTTGCAAAGGCGCTAAACTCCAGCACGATGAACGGTGAGGCACTCTGTACCTTGTCGTGCATGCAGTTTAGCGGTGCGCTATTGATCGGTTCCCTCATATACCGTGTCTGGCGTGGCGGTTGGTGGGTCGACTCCGTGACTGCCATGGTGATTGCTATGCTTTTTGGTTGGGAGGGCTTTAAGATGATTAGGTGGGCGAGTAATGATGAATTCAATGGCAGCTGTTGTTGCGGACAGGAGGAACGGAAGGCAGATAAACAAGCCATCCCCGAAGTCATGCAGGAGCCCAGTACAGCTCCTCAGCGCTGCTGTGGTGACTCCGGTTGTTGCAAGCCTTCACAAGAAAGTAGCAACAAAGTCTAGCATGTTCAGATCATAGTTAATGTTGTACAATAAGTATTCAGCGATACATGTAAAAATGAGACGAATAGGAATTATGCACTACACCAAGTGACTCTTCCAGTAAAGGATTTCTACACCACTGGAGTACGACGGAACTAAACGATGATCAGCATGGTTTGATACCTTACCGTCGCTGTCCACAACCATAGAAATTACGGATGTTGAATTGCGGTCAGCAATATAGTGTATGCCTTGTTCGGCCTTATTCGAGGGAATCCCATGACTGTTGACAGCGTTGGCATGAATATACTTCCAATGAGGAAAAAACCTACATCTCAGCCAGATGATTCTGAATGAAAGCGAGTGACAATGCATCGCGCACATGATGCTGGCACAAGGCGCAATACACGATAGTATCTGCCTTCACAGGAGGTTTGGCCTCTTTCTCATAATCCTTGACATTTTCTAACTCGTCACCCTCTATTATTGTCCACTTGATCTCTTCAGGTTGCAGATCTCTGTGCAAGCGATAGCTGTGCATCACCTGTTACGACAAACCGATGAGCATGGTTGCAAAAATCCGCGTAAATTCATTTACTGCCATGTCCCATGTCATAACCACCTTTCTGCCCAGCGTGGAACACTTTCCGCATGCAAAGCGAGCATCCAGTCCATCCATGTCCTCTCGACGTGCAGTCTTCGGGTCAAGACTGGCGGCCTGGACAACAGCTGCGGTTCCCTCGAAAACACTGATCCGAGGAAGATGTCTAACGGCGGACCACATCCGGCACCCAAACTGTTTCACTTGTAGAAGGTAGAGCTCGTCAAGTATCGAGACAGATGCCGGGGCGATAAATCCAGGCCAAGAGAGCACCTCGGGATACATCAGTAGACGACGGTCACTGCCAGATTCCACAACGAATACAGCAGTCGCCAACTGCAGGTAATCCACATCCTTCTGTTTTCCACTATCGCCCTGGTTTTCTGGACAACGGATCGTGTCTGAAAATTCGTGATCGATTTTGGCTCTCCAGGAGGATACAAAGTCCGGGAGCTGCTGAAAAGCAGAGACGAAAGAAGTCGAGGTAATTGTGGCTGATTCAGGTGACTTGATGAGAGCCCTGAAGGGGTCGAACTCTGCAACATCGACGGCATGTGGCATCAAGTCAAATGCTGCGTCCGGGGGAGGGGGTTGCTGGAGGTACTTCTTATATTCATCCATCAGAATCTGGCGCCGAGGACCGTAAACTTTATCTTCTATGCGACGGATCCTGACAACATCGAGCGCTGTAATCAAATCTGTGCGCATACGATCCCACGCTGGTAGCAAGGAGATCTAGTATACCTAGTTCTAATAATTCGATGACATACTCACATTTTTGATTAAGAGGTTTTGGTTTTCTGAACGATGTCCCCAGATGGTCTTGCAACCAAAATCTATCCACATAGTCCAACTCAGGCTTGTAGCCTGCTTCAGTGAGGCGAGTCACAATACTAAGTTTGCGCATCAATCAAGGCTAGAGCATACAAGAAAATGGTAGCTGACGTACTCGTCCTGGCGACCGCGTCTAATGGCGTCAAGTTCATGTTTGCGAGAACTTGCGACAGACTGTGACCACTGTTGGCATTGCTCTGCATGCTGGAATGAAGATGTAATTGCGTAACGCAAGTATAACAAGATCAACGACCTACTTTCATAACCTCAGCAGCATGCTTTCGCTTCTTAGACAGCAAAGCTGCCATCTCGTCCGCTGGCGTCTTCGAATGCTCGGCGAGCAGTTCATCAAATGCCTTCTTGAGGAACAGCTGCTTGGGTCGACCTGAAGCGTCGTAAGAAAACGAATGTGACAGTGATGCAAATCAAGATAGGCCTACCCGTTCCGTATATAATGACATGCGGTAAGTCATATGAACTGAGATTTACCGTCCATGGAATGCGGCTTTGTGAGCTCCACTGATCAAGAGTGCTATGCAGAGCGTAAACACAAGGTTGACGAGCCTGAACCAAGATGACCAACTTTTCACCGATGCATCTGGGGCAGTATCGTGCCCGAAGTGGCCATAAAACAGATCGGACAACTCTGTCACAATCCTATAGTACACATTTGTGAGCAAGGGTAGTGACACTTTCGGTAAAGCTCGTCGCACGTGGCAATGAGGGTAAAAAGCAAGATTTGCATACTGTGGTTCACTCATGTCTTGGGGACAATCGGGAAGGTCATCAACCTGGAGGCGGGCAGTTTTCCAAGCAGAAGCGGATGATTGCTGCAGCAATAAATTTCGGAAGTCCTTGCTGGTTCGGGATAGATTCAAAAGGTCCATTGGAAGGAGAAAACTGAGTATCTGTATGAGCTCATGAGCCTCGCGTAAAGAATTTGTAGGCTTGAGCCTGACATGAAATAAAATATCCAAGTTCATGGTGGGCATTAGGTCAAGTCGTCCACGGCGCTTCAACTTCGTTTTGGTGCGGTGACCCGCGCTTTTCTTGAATCTTTTCCTGACGTGGCGCGGAGCAATATCAGGGTCTTCTGAATCCTCGTCACTAGTAGTACTAGCTTGAGGGACAAGCCTTCCTGGATTTAAGGCCATTGCTTTTGTGGAGTCATCGCCGACTACACGAGTGGCCGATCTTGTTGTAACCATTGAACCACAGTCCTTGGTGCACACGTCACTTGAAGCTGAAGCTTGAACCGCGTGGGTTGGGTCGTAAAAAAAGGAGTCTCGCTGGATCGGGATCGGCCTCTTGATGTCACAAAAATGGGCAAATAGTCAAAAATAAATATACTTACAGATAAATAAATAGACAACATTCACATGCACACACACCAGACAGCAATACGAAAGAAGAAAATTCATTACAGCAAAACTCAAGCATGTACTATGATAGAGGGTAATAGTCCACATAACAACGATCAGAATCCAAAGCCGGTCATAGCCTGAGTAGTATTAGGTCAGTCATACGGAATTCCAAGTGCACGGGGAAACTCACAGGCATCATACCAACCATGCCGTTACCATTTGCCATTGGCATCGGTGGCGGCTGACCGACATATCTAAGACTCGTTCATTAAATCAAGTATGTGAACTCGCCAGGATCTTGCTTACCCATTGGTTATCATCAGACGGGTGGCAGGATTGATGATTGGGGCTTCAGCTTCTTGCTGCTCCTTGGCAGATTCTTTTTTGGTGCGCTCCTTGACCTCCTTTTCCAATGCAGCCAACTTCTCGCGCATGGTCCTTGATACTTGGATTTTGTATGGCATGTAGAAATCATTGAGACCGTGCTGCCATGACAGCTCCTCCACAACATCTGGGCGAAGAAGGTCGAAGCAAACGTATAGCATAGCAGCGAAGCACTCCTTGTTGCCGATATCAACGAAGTAAGTGAGCAGATCTTCAGTAACGTCCGTTGAAGCGGAGGCGGCGGCAGTGATAATAGCGTCCTTATACAACTGATCGTGCTTGGAGAGAGATATCGACTCTTCCCAGCGAGAGTTTTTCTTGAACACAAAAGTCAGTTTCACATCATTGTATACCCAAACGATCGTGTACCTTGTACAGATGTGCCGCGAGTCTCCTGAATTCCAGCAGACCATGCTGCTCTAAGCGCCGTGCAAGACCAATGTTGTCGAAGTTGTCAAAGCTGTCGATAGAATCTCGGAGCGTTTTATAGTCTTCTTCTTCTATGAGGAGGTCGTTGTATGCATCGTTCACGGTCTCAATATTCAGCTACTCGAGTGGTTAGCTCTCGCATAGAGAAGACAACAGGCGCAAAGCGACTTACATGCTGGACGGCAATGAGATATGCCCGAATCAAGGGAATATGATCTATCTGACGGAACATACGGACAACCCGCGCGTGCTCAATGCGGGGAATGAGGACAGTGAGAAGATCAGTCAAAAGCGTCGGTTGTTCTTGAAGATAGAATGTGAGCGCCTTGTAATATCTAGAAAATCGTTTTAGCCAGAAGCATCGTCAGATCTATGAGAACCCACATTTCGACATTGGCAGCCCGAACAACAACATCTTTGAACTGGTTGTGCTCCCAAGCATCAGCTGAACGTTCAATCATCGCCAAAGCTGCATTATCCTGGAACAGCCATAAGTATTTATTGATAGAGTTGGTGACAAGAACACATACAAACTCGTCGTATTTGATGTATAGGAAAACCAACTCGGGCCAGAGATGAGCCTTTTCAGTGGCTTTGATGACCTATATAGGGTCTGAGTATACATGCCAAGATAATGTACGTGACACCTGCCTTGGGGATGTTGATTCTCGAGACGAAAAGCTTGAGGTGTTCCATCACTAATTAAATGGAGATGAGATACTGTTATCGAGATGACTATATGCCTACGTTTGCCCGGTCTGTATTTGCTGTATAGGATCGACAATTCAGTGAAGATACCCATCTGTCCAAATAATCAGAGCTGACAATGCCAGACGTCGTAAAAGCACTTACGTGCGCTCGCTCCAAACTCAGAGCAGCTTCAAGTAAGGACAGAACTTCATCGAAGTAGCCACAACGTTCATAAGACCGGAGCAGAGCGGCCACTTCCTCCTAAATTGATAGTGAGTGCAGAACATAACTATTAGAATGCTAACTGACCGCGTGGACGACGATGTTCAAGCCACAAATTTGCGCCTGTGACGATAGTCAGAATACGGCCAACTGAGCTTTATATATAAAATCACTAACGAGTCTGAACTCGGCTTTCTCAATACATGCAGCATGTACTTGCTTCCAAACCCTTAGGTAGAGTCAGTTCAAGATCGACCCTTTGAAAGAATGAACGTACTGGGTGTTTCCGGCCTTCCGGGCACTTTCCACAGCCGCTTGATTTTCGCCAAGGTAAATGAGGGTCGTGGCAAGACGTGCCCAGTTGGAAATACTGGTGAACAGTAATTTGGCAGCCTGGTACAATTCGTCCTCAAAGCACTTCTCTCCGACTTCCAAGATGTCAGCAACATTGGTCATGGCCAGGAAGTCCTCCATGTCATGGAGACGGTCGGTCTTAGCATATGCATACGCAAGTTCTGTGTCGATCTTAGGTTCGCGAAGTGTCTTGCGAGCCATTTGGAGGAAGCGAACAAGATCATCATGTTTTCCAGCGTGACTCGAAATTTCAATGACCTCAGCGAAGTTGGAGGGGTCCTCAGCCTTGATATACGAGTCTGAAGAAAAACATAAATGACAATACAGACACGAGATATTGCAAACAACTCACCAATGGAGTCCTTGATGCGAAGACCATCGAGCTGAGCCTTGGCAAGTCTGCTCCACACTTCTGGCTTGTTGGCCTTGTTCGCATAGTCTAAACCGCGGTCAATGGAGGCGATATGCTCGACGAGAACATTGATAGCCATTGCATGCTCATCGTATTTCTTGTAAATCGTCAGTGCCTCTTCATACAATCCATGATCGGTCGCAATCTTTGCTATCTCTCCGGCGTCGTAGTTCTGGAGCTTGTTGATGTAACCAACGACCTTCCCCTTGTCTGCGCGGATTGAGGTCAGGAGAAGAAGGTTCTGCAGATTACGGTTGTCGCTGAACGGAGAGGGCTCTATGACCACTTTCTCGAGAAGCTCGATCAACTCAATTGGGAGATCAGCCGACAAAAATGCCTTGACGGTTACTGAGACATCATCAGGGTCCGTGCATTCTGGGAGTGCAGTCGCGACAATCTGTTCAATGGAGGATGAGTCTCTAGGAATGCGTGGTCAAATTGGTTCAATTCAATCTCACCTGATCAATGAGAGCCCTGCGGTGAATATTGTCGTGGACAAGAACCTGCGCCCAAAGCTCAGGCTGGCGACGTTTCACGAGGTACCGAGCTTGCTGCTTGAACATCGAGTTGTCGTTGGTAATACCAATAAGCTCATCATCACAGAAACCCTTTGCGTAAGCGATGTAGGCAAGGTAAGGATCCCTGGCCTCGCAGAACTTTCCCACAACCAGTGGCTCATACAACTTTGGAACAAGCAAGTGAGCACGCCAGTTAAACTCATTCGCCAGGTAGCATGACTCACATTATTTTCCTTCAAGAACGTTTCCGGGTTGTTGTTGCTGTCGATGAAAATCTTAGCCATGGCATTGAAGACCGCTGAGTCCTGGCTGCCAGACTGCACGCGAGCCTCCAGCCAAGGCAGAATGAGCTTCAAACGGTTGCGTTGCTCAACTTCATTCACAAGCTCATCAATGGGGAAATTCCCAGTGACAGAGGCAAGTAAACCCTTGATGGTTGTCTCGTCGCAATCCACATCGAGCAAGCCCCCAACAACCTGAGGCGTTCGAACCGAGTTAACACGCTGCACATACACCTCAATGAACTTTGTGAGTCCGTTTTGGTACAGGTACAGAACAAGGTCGTGCACGAAGTCGAAGCGGTCACAGACAATGATAAGAGGAAGTTGATCCGGGAGCTTCGCCTCTTTCAGGAAGTTCTTGACTTTCTCAGGGTTGTAGTAGTTGCTTTCTCTGCAGATTCGCTCGACCTCACGAATTTGACCAGTGCGAGTAGCGGCCTGGATGTACTTGAAGTGCACCTCGGGATCCTCACTGAGATTAACGATGGAGCCAAGGTAGTAGTAGAGACCTGTGTTATAGTTAGCGCTCGCTGGCCCTTCACTCTAGTCACATGCCACGGGAATCACCTTCAAATGTCTTGAAAGATTCAAACATCTCGATGAGCTTCACAGGACCCAAGATGTCAGAGTACTTGGTGGCAATCTGGATTACAACCTGCAAGTTCTGCCGGATGTTAACGCGCAGCATCTCCTGCATGCATGCCATGGACTGCTCTGTTGTTAGACGACTGAAGTAGTTCACTAGCCACTTCGGAAATGTCAGGTCCCACCTCCTGTTGAGAGCAATAAATCGAGAGCTCACCTCCGGCTGTAGACCGCTGGTATGAACAATAGCGCGCTTGATGTCCGCTAGGTCTTCATAGTGCTCCAATGCCTTCCCACAGATAAATGAGACATGATCAGCGTTCGGTCAAACTTTACTCACTCGTTGGAGTAAGCCTGCCTTCTCGCAAAGATTGGCAATTCGGGGTCTATCGTAGTTGGTGAACATCTCATTGCCGAGGATGGCATCTGCAACTTGAGGAGCATGAATGAGATTCATCTCGAGCAAGCGAGTTTGCAGATGGCCTTGCTCAGGTTTGTTATCCTTCAATGCATCGAGAAGGAACGAGGTTGCGGGCTGAATCATATTTTGTGACATGAAGATGTCAACCACCTAGGAAAATGACAAATAAGGAGCCGACGATCACATAGATAGGAAGTAGCCTTACCCTTTCCATGTCCACGAGCGGCCCGTTCTCGTCATTGACTAACTGACTTGCGAACTCGGCCCCCTTCTCTGAATTTGTCCTCATGACATGCTGTAGAAGGGAAATATAATCCGGGGTGTAGCCAACTTTCTTCGAGTATAGGACGATCTTCTCAGTTTGTCCAGTCTCCGCGAAGCAAGCGATGACCTTATTGGGAACATTCGCTCGTAGGTAGACGCTCAGCGCCAGTGTCATGTCATGTAACCGCACAATGTCCCCCAATTCCTCGCTGCATGTGAGCTTCAAAGGAAACTTGAGCAAGAGAAAAACACAAGGAAGAATAACCTCACCTTGTTCTCCTTGAGCCACTTCTCAAGCAGTTGTTTCCTTCCCTGTTGTAACACCGGGCGCGCGAGTTCGAGGGACTCGAAGTGGTTGAGCTCGCCCTTCTCTAACAAAATACCGAAATACTGCAAAATCGGTGACAGGCCACCAGGAGGCGCTGGAGCTTGTTTGAAGGACTCGATGACTTGCGCAGTCCGGAGTATACCCTGCGTGGCAATATATATTAAAAAGAGAATGATCGACAATTTGAGACATACCCTCGGAGAGTTCGCAGCAACTTTTGCGGCCTCGCTGTACTGTCCACTAGAGAACAATTGCTGGTACTGCTTAATGTAAAGGTCATCCGCGCCAGGGAGATTTGCACGACTGGCAAGCTTGAAAGCAAGCTCCGTGTTATTGAGGGTGGTTAATATGTACGGAATGATGGTCTGCTCGTCAACGCTGACCGAAAGAACTTGACCCTTCTTGTTGACACCAATGATACCATTTGACGCTTCATGCTCAGCAGTGACGAAAATCGTGTCACCAGAGATGCGGTTCATGTACACACATGCACCGCTATCCAGGTCATACAGGTGAATGAAACCGTATTTCGTAACCAGGAAAATGATGCCATGTTTCTTCGATACCTGCATTGCCACCGGGAAATCATTGGTAGCCTCTGGAGGGAAGTAGACATCTACCGCCTTCTTCGCAAAGGGAGGATCAGGAGCTGTGTGGTCAATTTCGACGACATGAAGCTAGTAAAATGTTGAGTATTCCGCACGCTTCGCAGTCGCAAGAAAACAAACCTTGGCGCCTGTCGCTGTCCTAACTGCAAACGCAAACAATTTGGTGACGTGTTGGTGCCCGTCAAGTTTCAGCTCCGCAAAAGTAGCCGCATGCCCCTCAATAGGTTGACTGACGCCTCGTTCACGACTATACAGCTGCATTGCACCCTTGACCTTGAAAGCCGAGGGATTTGTCGTGTTGCCAGTGATGCCGATGAGGACCAACCATTTCTCGTCCGGAGTCATACGATAGTTGATAATTTGAGCACCAGTCAATGTCGCATGCCGATCGAATACTTTCTGAGGCGGGGAAGTCTGGTCCGAGATGCTCCAGTGGTACACAGCCGTGTCGGTGACCATACCGATGGTGGTATCTGAGACCCACTTCCAGAACACAACATCTTCTGCGTTGACATGTGACTTGACTTTTTGCTTAGTTTCAATGTTGAAAATTTGAAGCGTTCGGGCAGCTAGAGTGGGAACTTTAAGCAATTCCCTCCATTGTAATGCACACACAACCGTACCCTTCAAGGCGAGAATTTTGTTGCGAGGGTGCATTATAGCAGAGTCTGCACTTATCGGTCTTCGTAGGACATTATTGGCATCCGCAAGGTCGATGATAACGACTTGATTTTGTTCATTAATCTTCTCTCGTACACAAATGAAGTGGTCGGACTCCAGGGTCAGGGTCTATGAAACGCGAGCCCACGCGATCAGTCATCTCGTTTAGAGTGCAGCTGCACACTCGACACTCACCTGCAACATTATAATAAAGCCCAGCGCACATGGATAATTGAGTCTCCTTCTGCTAACGACGATGTCAAATGGTTTGCGCGTACCTGAAAGCCAATTGAACTTGGCTGTATGGCCAAGCTTGAGAGCTGAAGATGCTCGCAGAATGTGATGGGCTTCGAAATATCAGTCATAGCGTAGAAGTCAAAGCCGGACGCGGCGCAGTTGAGGGAGACGTGGGTGCTGGGTTAGCGAAGGTAATAAGAGTTTACCTTTATTTGTCTCTCGCTTGCAAACGACCAAACTGCGGGAAAACCAACAAATATGACACATAAGTAGGAAGCATGTAAGTACATAAATCACATTCCGCCAAACAGTCTACTCTATTCTTCTGACAGTGCTAAAGCTTCCTGCTCAAGATCATCCCCCTCTTCGAGCGTTGCCGGTGGAGCTGCATTGCCATAGTAAAGACGTTGTATGATGATGGCTTTGGAAAACGCTTAGTGACATGTTGCAACTCGTGGAGTGGAGAGACGCTTACCACAGTCTACCGACAATTGGAACACTGCGCACACCTTGAACTGCAGGGGTGAGCCCTGAAGGAAAAAATACACAGTCCTGACCCGACGTCAACGCGCTGGAGCAGGGCAATGTATCGGGAGAACTTACTTGAACGAGTCACCCCCCACCCATCCAAGGAGAGTTGAAGCACGGAAGCCATACAGTGATCGCTGTTTGTAATTACTGCACGAGGGAATGTCAGTCGAACGTGTGGACGTCTGATGTCGATTACCTGATCAACTGCGGAATAGGCAGTGTGCTCTCCAGTCCCAAGGCAACAAACCCTAGTATCATAACGTATAACTCCGATCTACTAAAGATCAAGAACAATATCGCTGAACATAAACTGAACGGCTCGATGAAGTAGAAAGAGCAAAAATTACGGCTAACGCTCACATGTACCCAGCAAGAAACTCGATATATTGAGCATATGTATGCCATTGCCAAAATGAAAGAGGACGGGACGACGCCCCGAAGTTTTCAGGGCTCACGCGTGGGCGGTATCGAACGCAAATGTAGAGCAAGGCCAGCTGATGTGATAGTCAGCTCGTCACATGCAGCGAGGCCACAACGTACAACATACCTGCGCTATTATCATTAAAATTGACTGCATGAGCAGGGCAAGCTCAAAGTGATCGCCCAACCAGAAAAAACATCGAGTTATGTTTGCAATTAGCCTTCGGTGAAACAAGGGAAGGGTTGCAGGGTGCGGAATCGTGTCAGCGCTGCAAGATGCAGCAGAGTGATGTCAGAGAGCTCACAAAATGGCGCAGACATCACGAGAGAAGCCTGTTGAGTCCCTGGGTGAAGAGACATGTTAAGTCAAGCAAACCGTGCATTGACAGGAACATAAAAAACCACACTTTTTACGAACGATAGACGCAGCTTGATCGACATAAACTAATGGGGGTCCAATGGCCATTCCAACTGCAGCAACAGTGGGTATCCATGACGCCATGACGCTGCCTAGCTGCCTATTAGTATTTGAAAGTTCAAGTTTCGAACCTGAATTCGCTTAACCGAGTGTGGGGTTCAATACTTACAAAGATGAACACATGCAAGCTGCACAGCCACCTAGTGCTTTTATCAGGTTAGACTTATTGAGTCATAAAAGTTGCATAGAAGAAGCTTATCCGGCCGAGTTCATTGAACTTACTGCTGAAGCGCTGCGTGCAGGCAGATCCGAAACATTAATTCTGCGAACATTCTCTGGAGCGAAGGAGATAATGTTTCTCCTGGACCTCAATCTTCCACCTTCCATCACTGGCAGGAATGCTTCAGTGCCTAGGCCAGGAGTCTCGTTCAATCTGATAGAAACAGGAACTCGATTTCGTGACATGTCCCCCCGATGCGAAGGAACATTCTCTCTTCATCACCGCAATGGCGCACAGTAATCGGCTCAGATCAATCTATGGCGCAACAGAACGGCGTGAATCTCATCCAGATTTCACATAATTCTGTTTCATCACACAAGGTCTGCGTGCTGTTTTACTTGTGTACATGGCGTAGTTTCCAGCATCCTGCCGTTTGTCTGGCGTTGCCCGCCTGTTTACAAGCAAAGCAGACCGCCATTGTTACTAAGTATGCTTCTTTGATCTTCTTTAATTTTTCACTTCGAAGTTCTTTTTTCCCCTGCGTCCAGAATGCATGTCACATACATGCCGTAGCGAAGGATGAATCACTGTGCACATCTCTGACTTTGATGGCTACATCACGACGCGGACGTATTAATTGTTTAAACAAAGCCTAAGTATGTATCCGGGTATACTTGTAACATTTTTTAACGCTCATTAATAGGTACCATAGCAATAATGTTGTCGTGGTGCACAATGCGAGGGACCTCGGGTCTAATTTGCATATCACTCGAGGGGGAAAACAAGCTGATGAGCTAGCCTTTGTGCCCCTTTAAGAGCTTGAAGAAATCCCGGTCCACGCGGCAATTTTTAAGCTTCCATTTTTCACGGATGGACAAAGACAACGACTACTAAATACTGTTTCGCCCAGCTGACCGTAAAGCTCCTGCTGTTGTCAGTTTTGGGGACCCCAGCATTCATGACGCAAGTTGAATTCCTCAAGATCTGGTGGAGCCGCATGCCTGCCGGCAATCACCCTAATAATGCAGTACTCGCCCTTGCGGTGAGCTGCCAATCTCAGTGATAATGCTGTGTGTCCAGCTCCTTTCTGCACCACTTGATCCGCAGAGACTTGATGGAACCCGTGAGGTCACGCAACATGGTCTTCTCAAGGTCTAGGGGTGATGCATCGCTTTTCCTCGTTGTGTGGACTTGTAGATGAAGTATGGTCGTCCCCTTGTACATGTCAACGGTACAACGGTCTCCAGCGAGGAGCCGCATTCCCCGAATGGAAATCCCTCGCTTGCGCGCGGAGACACCTTTCACATCATGTTGTGCTACAACTCAGATGCTGAATGAGTATCAGCACCCTCAGGCGTGTATCATAATTTTCTCCCTCATATCCCGTGTCTGGATTCAAACCCAACTGTTAGCGCGAGGTCATTACAACGCTTTTGGTCACTCTTCATTCTTCGCCTGTGGCAGCCAATCAAGTACGCCCCAGCGGAGTCTCCGCGAGAAGGAGACGACCGGCTTGGCGAGTAGAAAACTGGCCCCTAAACATAATTTCACCATGTCGATATGGCCTGATCACGGTGGAAGTGAATAATTCATTTTCACCGTCGATTCGTTATGCATTGCTATTGATTACATTATGGGCGTTCCTTACCTGATACAAGCGCGAAGCGCAGTGCTGCTTGCCTTATGGATTTACTGTATAGAATGCCCTAGGCCTAGGGTGGCCTGCAATTACATGCACATATCGTGGACCAGTGGATCGGTATATATCTACCAAGTTGCAAGTGGCTCCGGATAGTCCACCATAAAGCTCTCCCCCCCGTCAAGTTGGGGTTCCACTCAGGTACTGATTTAGCCTAAAGTTCTTCCACGGCATCAATTGTCAGAAGTTTGCTTCCGTTTTGCACTTTCCTTCTCTGTCCAACCGTGTCTCTTATGCCCCCGCACGTCCACGACACTTTCGACCGTTATTCTGCGATGGAGCACTGCGGCTATCACGATGGGGACCAGTACTACGATACTAGCCTCTCTATTTCTACCAATTACGATTATGCTCCCTATCAACCTTATTCGTATTACATTCCCGACAACATGATGCTCGCGATGACAGACCTGCAGGGCGAGCAACAATTAATTCAGACACCTGTTCATGAATATCACCCCCAAGCGTTTGACAATTTCACCTCTTCCTCTATCCATTCTGTATCGTCAGATTCATCGTGTCCAGTGAGTACAGTGAAGCTGTAACTTGTTATCGAACGATCAACTCACCCGGACTTAATCCAGGCGTCAACTGAATTCCATGATGCAGCAGCGTATCCCAGCATCCCGACATATTCTTCTGATAGAAAACCGTCATATCCCCCGAGCTGGGCACAAGACGTCAGAAATAGCTCTACTCATGTCGCAGCCGCCCAGTCGTCAGAGTACCGGGCAACGATCGCGCGTCTCAGCGATGATTTTCTCGCAAGCGCGTCATCGTTGTTTGGAGGGTCTACTTCACGAACTCGCAGCACGTCCGCTACCTTGAGCGGACCCACGACCCCTCATCAGAGCCCTATGCGAAACAACAATCTTACCCCTGCCAGAAAACGCTCATCAGAAGCCATGAACGAGGAGGTCTTTGTTGATCAGGTACCAGCGCTTGTTACTTGCCATCCACAATTGATGATCTGACGATCGAAATTTAGCAACTTAACGCTCGTACATCCGTCCAAGATTCAAGATACCTTCCTCAGCCTCACATGATTGTTCCTTCTCAAAATAGAGTTGTGCGTGAACGTCACCTTCCTCAGGGTTCATCACGCAGTGGCGAGTCACAAAGCCTCCTGCGGACTCCCGCTCGCCCCTTTAGACAGTCGCTTTCACCAGATTCACTACTATTACGTGAAGAAGGGCGACCGGCGGCCCATCAGGCCAACAAGAGGCCCCATCGCTCCGAGGAGATCACCCGCCATTCTCAGACCATTTCAAGCATCTCTGCAACGTGGCCAGCGCCAGTGGAGCCTGTCATGAAAGTAAGGAAGACTGGTGAGCAGAAGAAGCAGGCCCTGGCTTGCCTATTCTGCAGAGAAAGAAAAATAGCTTGTGGCAGACCCCCTGCCCATAGCCCAGACCAGACCTGCAAGTAAGCGCTGTCCTGATGGGCTCTAATTTCCTCTTTCTGACTACTTCTTCAGCCAATGCGCACGACGTCGGATGAAATGCGAGTATCCCACAGAATCTCGTCGAGGACAGCACAAACGCATCCGCCGTAAACCAACTGAGGATTCTATTGGAGCTTCCAATTCGTCTTCAGCTTCGCAGTCAGCACCAAATACACCACCCGTCATTGCGTTAACGGCTTGAATGAATACCACGTGTCGATGTACAGCACAAGTTTTGACGACCGTTCGACGAGACACTATAGATATATGTATGTATTATTGCCTTCAAGGGCTTCCCGTGACCTTCGACTACGTATACCTATTTCATATCGATTCCCTTTCTAATTGTTAGCTATTATTACCTGACGGCGTCAGCTACTCTCCTTGCACTCCTACCTTCGTTGACCTAGCATGCCCAAACATTATGTTCTCTTTTCGCATTCTCTTACTGCATGATTTTTCTCATTGTTGGACTGCAGTATATTTGCTTTAATAATATGTCTTGTCGTGAATTTGAATGCTTTAAGTGATTGTTACTGACTTACATAAATCACTTCCACCCCTGGGCTAAGCGCGTTTATGAAATATGCCATGAAGCATGAAGTGTGGTAGGCGCTCATCCCAGCAACTGAATGAAATTCTTTCGCGAAGACTCGCGGAGCTACTGCATGAAAATTCAGGGGTGAAATAGATTCCAGAGAGTTTTAATATGATTTGAGAAGTATATCCGAAGATGTCTGTAGGCGAGAAAAAAATTAAAATACGACCGAAAAAAAATTCTCGGCCAAAGCGCGAGGAAAACGTCCCCAAGGTGTTCCAGAGAAAAGACTAGGAACACCTGATAATAATATCATGTATATCCCATTATCACCGCCCATTGACTGTGGCAGTCGAGTCCCTGCGTAAGCCCGATGGGCCAGGGACAGGACGTACTTCTGGAGAAGGAGGTCTCTTATTCGGATGGTCTGGAATTTTCTCAATCTCCTTCTTTGCCGCTTGCCAAGCCTCGAGGTTCTGTGACCATTAAAGCTAAATTCTGGAATAGTCGAAATGGAACCTACCTTTTTGCACCAGTCCCTGTGAATTCTGGCCATGCTGATAGTCATCTCCCTTAAATCGGCAACTTTCTGTCGCTGGAAGCGGTCTAGATCGGCCTGGATTGTCGAACTTGAGTACTTGAGATCCTGTGCTGAGAGGTGCAGCGCATCTTCCAGCTATAGTAAAATGCAGTCAGTTGAATGACGAGCAACAGGGGAATAGCAAAGATATACCTGCGAGATGGTCTCCCGCGTCTTGCTGATGCCACTACGACGTGCCGTTTCGGGATCAACGTCCATCATCCCATGGAGCGTGTAACTGAGAGCATTCAAAAATCCCATACCAGGTGCTCGCCGTTTGTATGGATTGGGTCCTGGGTGCGGAGGCAGGTATGCTGAACCCGGCTCCTCAGCCTCGTCTTGAGGCTGGCTTTGGGATTGACTTTGACCTTCTTCGCCCTCAGCAGGGCTGCCTGGTGACCGCAGGCCATTAACACGACCCTTGGACAACGCCTCGTCCAGTCTCTTTGCCTCTCGTTCGCTCTTTTCGTATTCTTCTAGCATCTCGCGTTTGTTTTCCAACGCATCCTGCGTCATCTCATATTGAACGTGCTTTTGGTGACGATAGGAGAGCAGCTTTTTGATAATCACTGCGAATTGCGCGTACTCATGGAGAGGCTCGGAAAAGTTCTGTTCAAGTTCCTGGAGCTATGAAGGAGTGAGTGGGTGCCTTTGAACAGAAAAGGGCAGACGCACAAGTCTAGTTGTTGACATGTACGTCGTGTCAACAGCTTGTCCCGTCTTCTCCATGGCAGCGGCCAGTGCGCCACTTTCGTTCAAGCTGTATCCGTTGAGGGCAGCGCCAAGTTCTGAGTAATCCTGAGCATTCTCTAACATTACACAAAAGTCATTAATAGTTCAGTTGTCCGATTTATGACATCGATCGCACCTGACCATCGCTTCAAGGTCCTCCGAGTAACCTTCTCCATCGGTCCACTGAGATGGTTTGCGAATTTGTTGGTGAATATCTCAGAGTCTACGGACCGCTGATCAGGGTTTCTCAATGGGTGCGTTGCTGATGGATTTGGAAGGGCAGCGTAAGCAGAAGCGGCGCTCTGATCTGTCGGGTTATGTGAAGGTGCTTTGAGGGTGTTCTTCGGAAGGAGGGACAAAGGAGGTGAATGTAGCACTTCCGTCTATTCAACCAGTCAATCAGATGCCAGTAGGTTCAAATAAACTTCACAGACCCAAGATACCTCACCGTCGAGAAAACGATGAAATACATGCTCGTTCGACAAGATAGGGTGCCGAGCAATGCGATTCAGGAAAGTCTGCAACATTCGCTTCCGGCGTGCGATCATCGCAGCATCCTCCTTGGCCTTTGCCTGCTTTGTGGCATAGTCACCAATAGTTTGCTTTGATGGAATTGGTGGAATAATGATGGTCGGATACAACTTCACGAGGCTTGACCTCAGGGACTCGAATTCCGAGTACCGATGTCTCGCTTCCGCATTCTATCTCGTAAAGTTAGGAGGGTGCATCCAATTGAGAAGTGTGTTGCACTTACGCCTGCGCGAATAATGTAGGTAATATAGGGCGTGTTCGAGTTCAAAGATGTTTTCTGCGCATCCGTTATCTTATCGTGTGAGCTCCTTATTAGCGAGTTCATCTAGACATGTATGACTGGAAGAGCCACGCACAAGAATCTCGAGGTCCTCCCCAGAGTGCAACCACTGATCTCGTCCACAGCAAAAGTCACTCTTGTATGTTGTCTGTGGATGCCTGTTGGTTCCAGAGGAAGGAAATGGACGACTCAGTGTTGGACTTGTTGGTGAGAGCACCCGAGCGGGATGGCGGGGAGAAGAAGGCGCAGATATGTTCACCTTCGATGTGGATGACGTTTCGGAAGGTACACGGTCAATATCGGTCTCGAACGGGTTCTCGTCCTCGAAATTATCCATGTTAATGTTCCAGCTATGTGTGTCGTCGGGTCAGCTGAGGAGCTTGGTGAGGTACGGTTCTGCAAGTCCAATTTGAACTAGAACAAACGCTGACCCCAAGAAGGTCTCTGAGGTAGACTACCTGTGCAAGAAGATGTCGCAAGTAGCAGAAAGTCAAAAAAAGCTGTTCAATGAATGGTCAACAACTGCGTTTTGGGCTGTGATTGTCCACTGAGAACGTCACTGTCATCGAGCATCTATATTTGGATGTGCCTCATACGTATGACTTAAAAATGTGGCAAACCGAAGGACAGAACGCAGGGAACTATGTGTACATGGTAGACTACCCAAAAACTCTGAAGCCGCTCTTCAGGGCGGCATCAATGTGTTCTCGCATCGAGGTATCTTCATCCATCCCATCGTCTGCGCCTTGCATAGAATTTTCGAATCCTTTTCCGAGCAAAGAAGCAAACAATTCGTCAATCTGTTCCTCGTGCCAGCTGCCTTGTGTTGTGACCGGAACCATGAAGTTTTGAATCTTTTCGTGTACCTCGTATCTGTGCGAGATGAGTATCTTGGAGCAGAAAACTAATAGATTTACTGACCGTAACTTGCGACCTTTGCTGGCCTTGGTATCGACATGCTTCTTGGCCTTTTTCTGCTTTTGAACTTCCATCCAATCTTCGTTGCCTCCATTGCCACGGGTATCAATGACGTCACGTAGCAATTGATGATAAAAATCCGTATCGTCAAACACCTCTGGATCACCTTGAACCTCCTGCTCGTCACCTCCGCCACGTTTATCAGCCCCTATTCGAGATCCTTTACCCCGATAGATCCTTGTTCGTTGAAGAACCTTATCGTGATCCACAAGCGTTTCATCAATAAGTTGAGAAGCGGACTTCAATGCTTGCGACGACTTTGAGAATGCATTGCGATTTGAAGGCAGCAGCACAGAGGGGGCAACCGCCTGAATTTTGCTTGACCACTTGTTCAAAGTTTGGATGAGATGAGGATGAAAACTGCCGTGTTTCATTAGCTAGTATGGAGCGGTCGACAAAGCAAATGGAAATACATGTGCTCCACAGAGGCTGCTGCCTGTGTGGCTTCCCGAAATTCTGAAGTAAAATCTTTTACAGATCTCACATCGCCAGTTTTACGCCGTTTCCGAGGAGGAGGAGCGATTGCCTCATTGGTAGATAGTAATGCCTGTGAAAAGTGGATAAACGTTGATAAGGGGGAGCAGGGTGGTGGCGATTCATTAAACATACCTCCTGCAGGCGAAACAATTCATCGGACAGAAGCTGTGCCTCTGCCAGCATATTTACTAATGATGGCTGGACATCGTCGTAATCTGCAAGCTGCGTGGAGGTGAGGGGGAAGTACTGAGAAATGAATCGGCATACTAACCGGTGGGAGCCGATTTCCTGCAGAAACGGCCCTCTGCAGACGGATGCGTGCGTCAAGTAGCGAGTCCCACAATGCCTTCGAACGTAGTCAGTAAAACTAAGATAAAAAGCATAATTAACCGCACAATTTGTTTCGAAACGGCCTTCCCTTTTTTGCGGTCCTCGTCACGCGTTTTGCGCAATGAGGAAGAAAGATTCTCGGTGTGCTTTGGATCCCCATATGACGTCGGGCTTTTGGCTGCAAGTGTTGTAGAAATCAATGTTGGAGCATCTGGTTCGCTCTCCGGTTCGCTCTGAGAAGATGGGACTTCGTTGTCTAATTCTTCCTCGTCTTCCTCGCGCTCCAGTTCGCCGTCGGTCTCGTCATCGTCCCCCTCACTGCCATAGTCGCTGCCGTTATATTCCATCAATTTCTTTCGGGATGTCTTTATGCCATCATATTTTGGGTCAGCTATGCTGTCTTGCAATTTGCGTAACCCAGAGGGCCTGACGAGGACTTGAAGATAGGATCAGAGCAACATTGAAGGCGAAACTTACCCAACGTCAATGTAGTGATCGCGTGCACCGCTGGTGTCATCCTCAAGATCATTATCTTCTGGATCATGGGCTGTGATCTCGTTTTCTGGGTCGAAATCTGCAAACGGCAAAGTTAGAGTGAATGATGAACAGCCGTGCCGTAGCGCTCGCCTACAGGTGCAGCGTCCTCAAGCTGAGCAATCTGTTCCGCGAGAGAGATGCCTGTTACAATGAAATTTTCAGTCTTTTGTCGTTGTAGTCTACAGCCATGAACTCACGCTGCATGAATGAAAATGATCAGCTGGGCAAGGCCCGGCACGGTTGTCATTTTCAATGAGTTTTGTTATGTAATCGTTACGGACGCGGGAAGTTGATGGGTCAAAATTATATCGAGCAAAATATTTCTTCTCCCTTCACCACCGTCACCAGCGACAGTCGTACAGTGGCCCATTGCCGCTACTAGTATTGAGTGCTAACAAGCTGCAGAGAACAGCCAATCTGGAGTCTATATCTTATCCATGTTATTTGCAGTCAAAAGATGCACAGAAATCGTGTCTCCAGTGAGTGCTTCTCATTTCGGATCCGGACTTGTTCTTTTGAGTCAATGATCTGTCACACGACAAAATCTATCGCTTGTCGATACTAGGTACTGATCTCTTTACATGTAATACGATAGCCCGACCCATGGCTACTCTGATTTTTACTTGCTTTATGCGCGTGTCTTCTCAGGAATATCCCGTATTTGCATCATTTTCCATTTGCTTCTGTGAATATGTCAAGGGCAGTTCGAGTGGATCATCATTTTATCTCCTACTATTGTCCTCTCCCTATCCCTCATTTATACGTACATTTGCTCACATATCATCTTAGATTATCAAAAACAATCACCCCCAGCGATGTCTCCTTCTCTCATCCATTCCGCAGGCGCCGCCGTAAATTCCCTCTCTCCAGACGACGAGGACGACAGCGACATATGTCCGGTGTGCGATGGAGATTGCACCTGCGACAACAAACCGCGCCCCCCACCTGCACCGGTCACAGGCAATGGACTTGCGCGTCCTGTTGTCGCTTCATCCTCTACCGCTCATGTTCCCGTAATGCCGTCGCTAAAAATCAAATTCACCGTCCCAGCGAGTATGCAGAACAGAGCACGCGTACTAACATCGCAAAGCAAGAAATCTCGTGCGGATGGAGTGTCCACCGTATCATCCAACATCACGGGATCGGGAGCCGTGTCTACCCTCGGACAGGCTCAGCATCTCGCTTTGTCAAGCACCATTGGCCATGGTCATTATACGTCCCAAGATTCAACAAATCACAAGCGCAAAGGACGTCCATCGATGGGTACCGTCGATGCGCGAAACCCGTCCAGGACTGCGGCAGCAGACCGGCAAATTCGCGGCAACGAGGCCAACACGTTGCCACAATCACAATCACATCTCCCATCACAATCTCTTCGTGCACATAAACCAGGTGCATTAAAAGGCCCACGCTCCAATATCAGGAGTGCTAAACAGCCGAGGACAAATTTTAAGTCCTCGAGGCCTCCCCAAAACACTAAGGCCCAAGGCACAATCCCAAAGAAGGTCTCGGGTTCGAAAAACAAGAAGAAGAAGCGGGCCCTATTCGGTGGCGGGTCAGCTTCTGATCATGGCGATCACAGTGCTGATGATCTAGACGACGACGACGACGACGACGATACTGAGTCTGGACAATTTCCGACTTTCGTCGCTGCCTCAGATTTATCGCGGTCGTCGGCATCCGATTCCTCTGACTCGGGCAGTGAATCGGCAAGTTTCGACTCTGATTCCTCTTTGGAGGCAGAGGAGGACAGCTATATTCTTGCGGAGCAGAGACGTCATGACAAAGCACGCGTTCGTCGCGAGCTTTTAGGCGACGAGTCTCATCGGCGCAAGGATGCGCATAATAATAATAATAATTGGGTCATTCGCCCGCGCAAAAAAAGTGTTGGCCTCAGCGATGTCGACATGGATGGTGAGAGTGATGATCTTACGGAGGATGAGGACGAGGATGAGGACGAAGAACTGTGTGATGAGGAGGAAGATGAAGAGACAGATGGTCAGGCCCCTAGCGTCATTTACACCGGCCTTGCGACTGGTTGGTCGGATGACGAGGAATCGAGCTTCGACGCTGACATCTTCTTCGACAATCTTTCTGATACCAACTCCGATGACAGCTCGTCAGGAGATGAGCCTGCTGATCTTCAAGACGCTCAGGCCGATGTAATGGCAAGTAGCATTAGCAGCCTGCAGCGTAGTACGGACCTTGAGATGACGGAGGGATGGGATGGTCAGATTGTTTTTACCAATGGTTGTGATGATGGTCAAGGGGTTTTGGATCTTGCCTTTGAGGCCACTGCTGCACAACTGTTGGCTTCGGATACCGCATCCATCAGCCAGGATAGCGATGTGGAGATGGGGTCAGAAATGGGAATGGGCGGTGGTGACGATGGCGACGAGGAGATCGACTCCGTTATCAGTGATGGTGAGACCACGGAAGAGGAACTCGTTGACGCCAGCGGCTTACCAACGTCGCGCGCCATGAGGCTCTTCCGTTGGCCTACGAGCGTGTCTTCCATCAATCCATCATTTACCGTCAGTCCCACAGTCTCGCCTGCACCTCACAATCGCCGGTCAACCACGTCGCATCACCGTAAGTCCCCTCGACCCGCCGACATTCTCGCCAGAAAGGTCTTCTGCGATGACTCGGACCACTCTCAAACGGACAGCGGCGAAGGAAGGGCACTCAGTCCCATTCGGAGAATATCTCGAGGTGGTGTTCCCATTATGGGACACTTTGAGCAAGCCCGTGATGTCACGCAGAAGACGGCCATTCTCACTGGGTCGAACAAAGATGTTCCATCTCCCTTCCCTCGCCTCGCTCACAGACACAGGCGCATTGATTCTGGCAGCGGTGGAAGCTTCAGTAGCGTATGTATTTTATATGACACGATTTGTTGTCCTATTAACTTGGCATGTTAGATGATGGACGTCCGTGGTCGCACATCTCGACTCACCATTTTCACCCCGTCTTCTACCCTACCCCCTCCTTCGTCGTCCGATGAACCCTCGTCACAAACTACCCCCGAGCCCTCACTCGCAGAGCCGATTGAACTCGACGATGTGCTAGACTCGTCCTATCTCGACTCTGAACCGGAGATGTCACTAGGGAACGGTACAGCGAGCGAAGGCGAACTCCATCGTCATTTGCAGAGCCTAAGTCGCTGGGACCGAGTTCCTGTCGGTACTTTTCGTTTTACTCGCGAGTCGGCGGCATCCTCCAATGATATCCCCTCATCTCCTGGCTGGGCATCCGAACCTCCAAAGACCGCCACATCTGACGTACTGTCCTACAGTAATGTCATGAAAAGTAGTCCTCTCAGCACCATGCTCTGGCACGATAAGGGACCGCCTCCAAAGGCGACTCCCGGCAAAAACCGATCGGTCGTCATATCTCCTGTACTTCTTCCCGTCCGCGACGGCGATCGCACCCCTACCCACGTGCTACACAATCAACCTTCCCATAATCAACAACCTCCTCACAAAACTCGCAAAGAGTCTCGCCGCGAGATGAAGATGTTGAAGCGCAAGACTCACGGGCCCGTCCACCACCACCACCATCAGTATCATCATCACAACCACCATCCTAACATGAAGTCACGAAGCACTGGGTCTGTGCAGCGCACCAACTTTTTCAGTTCCCCCACTTCCGTCCCACCCCTTAATTTATGAACAGTACTGACTTCAAAATGCCGTCAATTGCTGACGACGCAATGTTTCGAGCGCTAACTCACGATTTCTTTGTTGTAATTCTTTGTGCCACCACCTTGTTATGATCACGCCATTTGTTGTTGTGGTATATTTCACTCATGCATCATCTATATCGCCCATATTGCTTCGTTGTTGCACTACACATCGAATCGTATATCCCATGCATTGCTTGATAAATAATGAGTGTCGTGTTATTAGTGGAGTAGTAATGTAAAAATACAGCATGAATGCGAGCACAGCTCTAACAAGTCCGAGATAAACTATGAACATATGTATCCGATGTGATATTGCTATCACATAATCACACACCCAGACCCAGACCCCTTTGCCCGCGTGCTCAAGGACACGCGTGCAGCCTCATAGAAGACCTCCGAAACACCTCTATTGTGCTTCGAACTACATTCTGTGATGATCGAGTCAGCTCACACGAACGAAGAGGTAAAAGGAATGATAGGCACCAAGATACCGTGATGCTCGTATTCGACGGGCAACTGCAAGACCCTCCTCATACTGCACTGTATGAGCTCCATATCGAGCAAGTCGATCATGAACAGTTCGGTCGTCCCGAAGGTCACATTTAAGGGCTATCGTGTGTCAGATTATGTTGTTAAGTAAGGTTGTTAAGGTACGACTGACCGACTAGGACAAGCTATTACGAGAATTAGCCAGCGACGGAAAAAGATGCAGAAATTATTGCACACCTTTACGCCTGGACAGTATTCTATTATTTCATCGATCCACTGCCCAAAGAAATTCAGCCAGACGAACTATGGGGAGCAGGAGCGCATGTACCTTCGACTCGACGTTCTCCAGTGATGTTGGGTTGTCAACCTGTGAAGACAGCATGAGCCTCGACGTCCCAAGGAACGATGAGCTTTTGCAACTGACAGAGAAACAAATCATGACAACATGCGTTTCTGCGTAGCTTAGCGATCGTAGCCGGTCAAACTCCTCCTGTCCTAATGAGCCCTTCGAATGTTAGATGTTACAGAGAACAGATAGAGGCATGATCTACGCATTTGCTCACCGGCGGTGTCCCATAAGCTGAGTTCGACTAACTGGTCCTCCACATATATATCATGCACGTAGTTCTCGAAGACGGTCGGCTCGCTACCGACGCAGTCAGTCGCCAAGCAATACGTAGGGTGAAGTGCTCACTAGACTTGAGTGAAGAAACCTCTCGTGAAGACATTCAATAATGATGTTTTGCCTATCAGAACAGCTAGTGTTTAGTCTCAATGAGTGAAGCAGGAAAAGGTCATACCGCAAGCGCCATCCCCGCATACTACAACCTTTCTTTGTATCTGCCACCCACGTTAGTTGGAACCACATTTATTGAGGACTGGCTCACAGGTCGACGGCCAAAACCTGTTTTTGAGGAGGACCCACAGATTACCATGAGACTCAAAAAGAGAAGTGAGAGATTGAAATATAAAGAGTTATTTCCCCAGTTGTGGCGGTGTGTGCAACTTGGTGATTAGCTAGACTTGGGAGTTGTCCCCTCGTCTGTCAAACAAGACTAAACAATGTTACGACCACATGACATCAAGCAATGCATGCTCTGATTCAGATATCATAGTACTAGTATGAAGATATCAAGAAATGACGAAATATCATACAAGAAAACCGATGAGAAGAATATCAAAGTAAAGATGGTATCTAGACAAGAAGGACAACTATGACGTGGCAAACAGTATGAGACGAGACACCTAGTTAGTATATGTACATCTTACCATATTTATAGTCCATCAGATAAAGCAGGAAGTGGGCGGTATCAACCCGTAGAATCGCCCAAGCATCAAGGTAGGCAGGACGAGAAATTTCCTCCTTTGCCTGACACCCACGTGCACTACGATCCCATCCCGAGACCACTTTGTGCCACAAAGTCTTGCCAAGTGTTGTGCATTGTATTTTCTGGAGAGTCGCGGCGTGTACCTGTCGATATCTGCCCGTTCATTTGCGAGTAATTTGCCTCGCTACTGAGGCCATAATCGAACACAGAGAAATAGCTTGGGAATTGCCCTGCGACAAGCTCCATGGACTGCATCGGTGTCTGAGAGTCGGTGTATCCCGAATTTTCCGAGTGGTGAGGCGCGTTTTCTCTGACAGGAGACATGCTATACGCAGATGAATCTGCATATGTCGGCTCTGCGTTATGCGATTGTCCCGTGGTCGGAAAAGTCTGTAGGTAAGCCAGAAGGTTCGGGTGCACCACTTGATGCGTGTTTCCTGACATGAGTGGGAGAGGAACTACGGGATTCATAGATGTGGGAGAGCGATCAAAGATTGCCGCGGGCGAGGATGAGGCTGATAGTGAATCCCTCTTCGCGACCAAACGTGTCTGCCCTCCGAGCGTAACCAGTTCATCTTCGTCATATGGCGAATATGGTTCAGATGGTTGACGAGTAAGCGGCGACACTTTACCCTTCCGGTGCTCAGTGAGGCTGAGATGAGCTTTCTCCCGCAAGCCGAGCATCACCTCCTGTTGGAAATCGTCAGTAACAGTGTTTTACCTAAGCCTTCAAAGAACATATGACTGTAGTGAGTATAAATGAAAAGCACTTACCAAGACGGACTGTGCACGGAAACCCCTAGCTGCCTTCGAGAATAACTCACAAGCAGAATCCAATTGCACCAACGCCGAAGGGGCTAAACTCATAGATGGACATCTGGTCACCACAGACCCTAGTACGATCTATAAATAAGAAGGTGCGAAATTAACGCCATTTGCGGAGATCCAAGAGGGTCCAAGATACATACAGCGCAAGAGAACAGGTGACCCCAAAGGAACCAGATACGCTCGCTCGGCTCCTTCAGTTGAGTATGAAGGTTGCGCATGAGGGCAACAAGCGAGCCCGCACTGCGATAAGCAGCAATGACCGAGGTGCCATAGGGACTTCCCAGGGGGTCTTTTGGGTGGTCAGTTACGGCACGTGCAAAGAAACTTCGGTGGAGGTATAGGAGATCTGATGTGGGAGGCACTGTCAGTGCTCATGTGCTGCGGACCCTTCCTCAATATATCGTCAAGAGGCAAGTCCCGCGATATCATCAAAGTTAGGTTTCAAAATTAACTCACTCATTTCCCGAATAGCCAATACGATATGACGTTGCAACATGAGCATCACACTTTCTGAATAATGCGTGTCGGCTGGCCCTGTGGAGGCGCCAAAACCGGCAACCTGCAGCGCTGGGGGTACAGGGAAGGCACGGAGTTTGCGGTCAAGTTGAAGGACTGTGGCATACGTTGGTGTCTTGGCACCAAACGCCTGATCGTGAACAACACTCATGCACTCTGAAGCGAAACGGTGTTTCCAAGCATGGACTGGATAGTGATGTAATGGTCATCGAAGGTAAGATATCCCCGTGGAGTAAGAGCTTACAAATGTTTTCCTCTGACGCATCTGTTGAGTATGGCAATTTGCAATCCATATGGGCCATGTAGAATGACACAGGTCGACCAAATGTAAGACACTGCGAACACCGTTCTCCCATCAGTAATCAATAGCGCCCACAAAATCAAATGGGGCGCACCTGCCACGAGTCATATGTATATAGTTCCCAGAAGAGCTCCCTGCGACGCAGAGTCTCCTTTTGATCCACTCCCCACCGACTGGGATCTCGGTCTAATGGATGAGAATGTGGCGTTAGTATCTCAAACCGCATTGGGTATGATTACATTACGTACGCAGGCCAATCTGCCAAGTGACCAGGTGAGCATGATAAACCAAGGCCCTTAGCTATGTACGGCTTACACTTTGCGCCACTTTGATAGCTATGCCCATGATAGCCCACCGTGCGCCAGAATTGGAACCATGTCGGTCCGACATGAAGAAGTAAAAAGTCATGAGGAACTGAAATCGTATGTGTAACAATGATGTGATCGGAAGAATCGTCATGGTATGCTTACAAGAGCTTGAACGGCACTAATAGTCGGATCTTCGAACAGTGAGCTCTGGAATAGCGCAGCCCGAGCTAATTGGTGATATTTCTCGGCTTCGACGTTGTAGGCTGGTTGGTGTACATCCATGAGGGTACCAATCGCGAGAACCATGAACACGAGAGACAGTTTGTGTGAAAGAAGGGGATCATCGGGGGGCGGACCGGTATTTGGAGTGTAAAATTGGGGATATATGTCTTCATAGAAGCACTGCTGGCTTATGGGATTGTACCTTTCGGGGAAAAGTCAGAATTTTCACCACGATAGAAGAAAGTGGACAGACATCCATGCACCTAGGCGATAGTAGGTCTGACATATCTCTTGAGCTTTGGCGTGCTCTGGAAGGTACCAGACAAGATTTCTTAGTCGCACGTTCTCAACATGAATGGATGTGTGTGATGAGGGCAGAATTGGGAAGGCCCCACTTCGCGCGAGAATGTCGGGGGGAAGGACGGTTTGAAGTGCAGCGAGACGATCACCGTCGGTCTCGTTATCTTCATTTGCTTCATTCTGCAGATATTTAGAAGATAATAGGGGCAAATAAACCACTTGGACGGACCTGTAGGAAATACTGGAGCACTTGTAATCAGACATAGCAACAACCTCATTGAATGAATATTCACGTACCCAGGAGTTCGCGATGGAGCCAAAGTATTTTGCACCCCCAGAAGCACTTATCGATAAGGAGCCAAAAGCGTCGACAACCTCGCCGTTCTGCTCTTCTTCCTTGGCTTCGCATCGAGGCATGTTTCTGTTACTTGGAGGCTCACGCTGCAAGGGTGATTTGATTTGCAATAAGTCATCGGCCAATAGAGCGTGCCTATCTGTAGACACTAGAGAGTGCGAGTGCCGAAGAGCATCCTCTAAATCTCGGACACGTTGACAGAGTTCTGATATCTTTTCGTGAAGTTCTTGAGTTGATGCCAAGACGAATCTTGATTGGAAGACATAATCAGACAGTACTCGGCCTGGCACTAGATGCGCGGCTCACCTGTTTCCCTGGCCAGTTGTCAAAGAACCTATGACATCGATGATCAGCCTGTTGGCTTGTATTGAGTTGAGCTGGAGTCGTACCATCTGGACAGATGGCACCGCAGCCACGTTTCACGCATGAGCCACAAGGAATCGCTCTGTCACAACGCAACTTTAGGCTGTAAACAAGTACATCGGGTCTGAGTAATGATTATGCATGCGTTCCTGTGGCTTACCGTCTACATTCTGCGCACGAAAGACGAGTAGCGCCTTTTCTGCGTTTCTTGGCTGCATCAGCAAAGAGATTTTGCTCCATGCGATTTGGAGAAACTGGGGATGATAACATGTGGAAGCCCCAAGGGCGATACAGACTGGTGGCAGGAGAAAAGAAGACAGATGGCCATAATTATCACACTGATGCCAGTTTTCAATCGAGTATGTGAACTATGTCCAACTAAATTCCGCGCTGAATATTACATAAACATTGAATTCCAAATGTAGATTAAACGGACTATCACCCCCCTTGCCGACCCCTCGGCACGGATGTATTTCGAATGTCGCTGACCTCACAAGCTGCACGCGGAGTGAGTGTACGACATTCGTGACCCCTCACAAAGCAATTTCACTTCCATCCTTCTATCAAGATTTTTAAAAACACGAGGCCTCTACGCCATTCAATTCATGGCGGGTAATCATTTTTTTCCGCCGTTCCGTGACTTTCATAATAATATCGGAAAATCGGATCTGTGTCTGCCAGTTACAACATAACTCGAGGGCGCGGGACATACTGGACCCTTGGACAGCCTTCCCCAGGTACAAACCGTGTTACATGATGTACTCCATGTTTCATTCCATTATCTCCTGACATGACGTGTCACATGTCCGAGAGTACCTCTTGCTTAGCAAGACGGGCCAGACCATTCCAAAACATTCACAAGCGTTGTATTGTGACGTCCAAAATTCGCCTGTGGAGTAAACCACCCACTGGCCCTGCTCTCCTAGGGCATTGACGGCGGCCGCGCTCATAGCGTCCGAAAAGAAGCATGGAAGACACCAGAGACCAATCATGACAGGCGATGACGAGATGAGAAGGGCACACCCCCTTCCAGTCGCTGCGGCACCGGTAAACAACAACAACGTAGGTCTTGCTTGAGCACCAGGAACGTCGCGCTCTTTCACTTACTCACACTGATCACTATTAATAGTTCTGGATCAAAACGCACCAATGCTAAGAGTGAATTTATAGGATGACATTCATGACATTGGCCACCTCCCAGTACTAACTTATCTTGAAGACGATTGACATAATCTAATCGGAACGGAGATCAAATGTTTTTTTTTGAGCTCGCGGGATTCGTTCTTGAAAGTAATACGCTAACAAATATCTCCCAATCATTCTCTACATTTGATCGCGATTCAGCTCACATCTCTTTCCACTATTTCGGAATGCAGTCACTCATGTTTATCTTACCTACCAGGTTTTACCCCGCGCCTTGAGGCATTCTCGTGACAAGACCTACGCAGGCACAACTTAGGGATATCGATCCATGGTCCTATCGATGTGGGATTATGATATTTCTAGGATGACTTCGCAGGAGTCCGTGGCAATCGAACGCGCATGGGAACTTGCATGCGTTATGAGCGGATGGGATATGTATTCGTCCAAGCTCATCATTCATCCGCGATCGTCGAACCGAACGCAGCTGGTGAGTATTCATCTATAATAGCCGTTGTTTGACAATCCTCATACTACGGTGTGACAGAAAGACAACAGTAGATCCGTACCCAGGATGACTAGCCCATGGGAAGTACTGTTTTACCTTTTTTTGTCGCTTTGAATCTCCAACCGCAGAAATCTCAGTCTTCGTGTGGCAGTAAAGTATTACCCTTTGCCTTGTATCTCGAAAGGACCGAGTACGTTAATCATCGCAAATCACGGTCGTGGCATCTCAAAGACTTTGAGCTCATTAGACAGTGAGCCTCCGGTGTCTATGGATCACGGTAAATCTGCACACGAAAACTACGGAATACACTGCTTAGTTTTGAAAGCCGAAACACTACGTCCGCCTTCGCCCCTCCGGCGTTCAGGAGTCTGCACTTTTTCAGTCTGACAGACAGTCATGGAACCTACTACACCCTACTGACAGGCCACACTGAGCAGGGGCACTTGTTAATGGCGCAGAACTGTACCTTCACCTTGATTAGTGTATCAAATCACGGTCAGCTGATCACTCTCGCTATCATGCCTTTAGATCGGCACTGACTACGATTGGCGGACCATGAGTCGCTAAAACTCTGCGATGCATCGATGAGTATCCATCTGGACTAGCCCCATGATCGCATCCCGAAGCTGCCTCGGGCTAACTGCAATTCCGTGGATGTTTGAAAGAGTTGTCCTTACCCGACCTGTGTCTTAGTACGTCTGTACTTTCTCATATATTTTGTTGACTGTTCCTGGAGCGACCCCGAATGTTGCTTCCATTGCTAGTGGCGTGGGGGGCACGCAACCCAGCAGAACCTAGCTTGTTATCAGTGAACCCTATTCGCTGATCGAAGCAGGGCAGAGCGAAGCCTGGCCCCACATCATGCTGAGCCCATTCTGCAGCAGTCGTCAATATTGACGTCGAAACGTTAACACCCTCCTGACATATTTCCCTCTCCTCTCTGCTGCCAATGTTAGTGGCGGGATACACGCATGGTACACACACCACGTTCCTTCATCCTTCTCATGTTGCAGGCCAGTGACGCCACCAACGTTTCGTTGGTAACTTTATTCCTCGCCACTTCACGTTCAAACGTGCACCCTTCGCCCATTTCCACGACATCGCGTAAAAAAATCAACGCCCCAATTCACTGAACCTATCTACCATCACCGGGGCCAGCATAATCCCGAAGGTTGCGTATGCACCTTGCCGTTGACAGGGAACGTTGTGTTCGCTCCGACGAGTGACTTCAAAAAAGATATCCTCAGCGAGGCGCCAACTCACTCACAAGCCCTTGAAGCCGCCCAATGCCTCGTGGTCAGACGACGTGTGGAGGAGAAAGTCAGAAATAGAAATTTCCAAAGATTTATCCTATTTTTACATCTTCTATCGATGCACGCATTCTGCATTGTCTGAGCTGAACATCGAACAATTTTGAAGATTTATCTATGTAAGTAGGACAGTAATCATATCTGACCGATTTGAGCGATAGTCTGTTCTCCCTATATTCCATCCCGCTCTCGTGCTTTGTACATTACAGAGGTATATGCTATATCTGCGAAGAAGTGTATCTGTCTTGAGAAATTCCCGACCAGATTAGGTTCGAGGTTAGAAAACGAATTCGAAAGTCTAATATTGCGCATGACCGGGCTCTCACGAAGAGCCCCATCAGAAACGCCTACACTAATCAGATGACAACAGTGGTCAGGGTTCCGTCGGTACATGGGGGAAGCAGCTTCCCCTCGAGATTGACACCAAGGTCCCGTGATGACTCAGATGTCACGCTGGTAGTATCTCGTACGTGTACAGCTGGCCGTGGACGCTCGCTTGCGGGGCTGATGGGCTCGGCTACAGAATCCTCGATGGACGACGTATCCGACATGCCGTTGTACATCGGGTCTTGTTCAACGCGTGGCAGCATCGGCGAAGCAGCCGCCGTGGTACGAGCACCGAAGAAATCACCCAATTTCTTGGAGAGAGGAACAGGGGACGTCAGAGATGATAGGGATGGGGATACAGTGTGGGCAGCGGGTGCGACGGGGGTTGGAGAGGCCAGCACAGGATTCTGCGTCAAGGAATCTGCTCGCCAGAGTTTGAATCCCCACCCAGCAGCAGCTGGTGGTGGTGGCGGTGCTTTCTTCGCTTCTGCAGGCAAAGAAGGAAGGCTCTTTGGCACAGCTCCAACCTGGTTCTCTTCAATGAATTCCCGTAGAGCTTTAATGCAAGTGTCTGAAGCTTCGCGGGCCTCGCTTGTTTCACTCAGCTCATGCTTCACGTCATCAAGTTCAGCTTTCACAGCATTGAGCTCCCGGCGTAGCATTTCCAACTCAGCAAACTCTTCCGAAGGGAAAAGAGACTGCGGTGGTGACCCACGACCGAACATGCCAGACATCCTCCTCGTGTGAGAAGGCTGTTGGGACCTGCTTTTCTGCACATCGGGAAGGGTGAAAGTCGCGGGAGTTGGAGTGGAGATAGGGGATGTTAAATGAGAGCTGTCGATGGAGAAAGCGTTGTCGGAGACTGATGATATTCGTTTATGGGCACTGCTACGCCCAGTCGTTGATCCAATCAATGATGCGCGCTTAGAGGATGGCGGGCCATTGAAGGAAGGAATGCCTGCTCTAGACAAGTCAAGAGCTGAGGGAACTTGACTCGCCCGCCGATTTTCAGACTGTAGACGCATGAGTCCACGCCTGAGAAGCACTGTGAGCGGCACGTTGTGCAGATAATATGGGTGTGAAACGAACCTGCTTTCCTCGACTTTTGTCCTGAGTATGGATATCGTGTCTTCATCATCCTTAATCTTTGTACGAGCACTATCCAGTTCCTCCTGCATCTTCGAGCATTTTTCTGTCATATGCTTAAGTGTGTCCGTAGTTCCTGCCTCGCGGGCTCGTACTTCAACAACTGTCTGTGAGAGCTCATCTCGCTCTCTTGTAACATCTGCGAGCGAGAGTCTCAGTTGAGTGACGATTGAAGCAAGGACATGAGAATCCAGGGAATGAGGACGTCCTGTGGCATCTACTGGCGAGTTCGGGTTTGATTCATTGTCGAGCTGGCGCTCCAGTTCTAAGGTGAGATCAATGGAAAAAGGGCGAGGTGGGTCGTCATATTCTTCAAGTTGTTCGTGAGTAGTCATGGCTAGTGGAACGTGCTCGTGCTCAATCGTAAAAAGTGTGAACTAGGGCTTGTGTTGGCATGTGGACCAGTAGCAAGTTAGGCTTGGAACGGTGGCAGCCACGTCGCGCTCTGTCAGGGATGGCCCTTTCCACTACCCCTTGCCTTTTATGGTGAGTGGCTGTGAAAATGACAGTGCAAATGTCGTCGGTGGACTCACGTTCGTGAGTCACAAGTACTAGTCATGTTTTGCACCGGTAGTACAGCTTGTTGTTAGTCGGCTAGTAGGGGCGCCGTTGCGTAGTCTTGAAGTCTTGGACGTACAGCCATTCACGCTTTATCACATCCACCGACCATAGCCTTCCCCGGCGTATCCCCGCGCTGCTTCGACTCCTAACGTATAACTTAATATCCACCGATCACGGTGACAAAAATTTAAGAATTCCATGCTGAGCAGGAAACCAGCAAATGAATCAACCGCTTCTAGGTTTCATAGTATTAATGCAAATGGCTTGGCTGGTTGGTCCGGGGCGGCGAAGAAGGTGGGCTCAATAACAACTAGTCCAAGCCTTGTGACCGCAGTACTAGTAGCTCTCATCATGATCAACAATAGTGAAATCACATTCGAAGGGGTAGAGTTGATCAGGCTCCAGAATATCATTTTTCAGGAATGTTAATTTGAGGCCAATGAGGAAAAGAAGACAAGAGTAACGATGAGGACGAAGATCTTGACATCCTGGTGGAGGCTGTGATGATTGATGGTAGCACTATGCTGATCCGAGCTACATCTTAAATGACCATGCCAGCGCTGCGATTCAGTGATCAGTCGTGTGTCCAGACAAGTCCATGTGAACAGAGTTCCCAATATTTTCGCGCGGAACTCTATTCGAAAATCAGAAAGGAAGCGTAGTACTAAGTGGGTGCACGAACACCCCTGTTGTACCTGGCCTCGCTCTGGATGATCTTCGGCGGAGTATGTAGGTGTCCCAATAACTACCTCGGCCGAGCGGAATCGAATATTCTCGCGAACACCAGTAGCTTGGCATCTGGCACAAGGTACCAGTTGGTGATTGCTTGGGCGTACAGACAACGAAAATGAACATTCCAGAATTTCCAAAGCGACTCGCTCACCTGGTGCTGTGCCGGGGGGTGTCGCAATAAGTATCATGTGCATTGCGACAATCTTATCAAGTATCAAATGCGATGCAGGCTGATGCCCGGAATGTTCTGATCGTAGTCTTAGGAAGTCAAAAGTGAACGTAATTGTTTGGAAGTGTGCGGGTGGAACTAACTGTGATGTCAGGGTGACATGCTAAATTCCAATAGGCTCCACCAGAACATTCGGGTTGCTCCATAGTGGGAAGACTTAAAGGATTCGAGCTAGGTGTTTATACACCACAAGGAAAAGTTAGCACATTTCGTAAACACAAGTTATGAGTAATTAACTGGAAAGTAGAAGGGGAGCAAACATTTTTATCACAGAATGAGAGAAACTCACAACTGTAAAAACACTTCACGAAGAAGTCAAAGAACATCGTTCCTACGAGACTGAGCCACGCAAATTGAGTGCATTGTAAACCAGGAGAAAATGCACTCACCTACTACTTCAATACATCCTACTTCGATGTCACTCAGATGCAAAGGACTGTTAGGGTCCCGAGAGGGCCTAGAAAATACCGCTCGCGCCGTCTGACCACGGATCCCAAAAATATCTGGGCTCTACATCACAGATGATGTATGACTCCATCTGTGACAGATAAACCGGTACGCGACGCGATTCCAACATGTGTACTAGGCGGAAGGGAGCGTGCTGGATTCCAATGTAGTATCACCTTGCAGACACAGTGATTCCTACACGCAAGATCGCTCAGTGCAGATAGCCAGCCTTTTGGTAACCGTCTTCAGGCTCAGCACTTCCTGTCGTCTGGTTAATTGTGGAAAAGACTCACCATCAATGTAGAAGGGGTCTTGGCTTCGGCAGCCGTGGCGATTCTGGACTCGAGAAATTAGAAATGAGGGATAAGTATAAACTGTCCGCACAGGCACCGCAAACGTGCATCGTTAGGGGTTCGGGCAATTTTGAATATTCGTCTGTAAGTGTCTAATGGAACGGTATGACACGGGAAAAGATAAAATCACATTTTCTATCCTTGTTTGTACAATCATACAACCTTTAATAGATCTGCTTAATAACACATTATCCTTCACAGCATTCCATTTCAAAACAAATACCAGTCTTAGCAAAAGGGTCATTCTCCAGCTCCGGTGGTGTGGATACTGCACCAATGACGTCCTCATCCATGTCATCCATGAGTAAGAGCATCTACACATATGATGCCATCGCGCTCGCTCCAAGGATAACCCCACCGATGGAGCCATTCCCGCACGCCCGAAGCGAGGCGAGCCCGCGAGGCACCACGTGCTACGTCCTGTGTTCCAGTGTGCTTTTCTTCTCCGACAATAAGGAAAGCTAAAACATAGAAATGAGTACAGGTGCTAGCGCCACAGGAGAACACCTACCGAGACCAAGGAAATGTTCCCGCTCGAGCTGAGATTGAGATTAATTAAACGGTCATCTGACTGTTGCATGGAGTACTTACAGCAAGTAAAAATTGTTCGAGAACATCAGTTGCCTCATTCGAATGTAAACCGTGGAGATCAAGCATAGATTCAGTTCTCTCTTCTGACGTCGATTTCGAATCACCACCTGCGGTAGTGCTGGCTATGCCTAGACATACTCCCAAACCTCCTCCGCAGGTTCGGCCACGGGCAGTTCGATCTCCGGCATCATCAGACCAGCCAAGATCACGACCCCTCACAGCTTGTTCGGCAACTTTTGCACGTTCTCTGACGAGTTTACTAGCCGCTGTCTTCATCTCATCTCCCATTTTAGCATTGAGATCGTGACCCTCCCTGCTAAATCGTTTGGCTGCGGCACCATCGCCGCGTCTCCATGCGTCGGCCGCCCGGGATAAGCACGCATTCCGAGCGGCACCCAGTTGCAGTGCTCGAGATCGATAAGACATATATAAAGCATTGATCGATTCCCCAGTGGGTAGCGTGGGCAATAGTGCCGGGGAACGTAACTTTATGCGAGGCGATGGCTTTGGCGCTACGATCGAGGTGCGGATGTGCAAGTTATCCACAGATGCATTCGATGAGTTTGGCGGGCGAGTGGCTGTTGTGCGGTCCACCGGCACTTGAGCAGGAGCTGGTCTCTTTACGGCTGCTGCAAATCTCGTGCGACCGGGATCGTGTTGCCAATGGCCATCACGGGCGCCGTAACCTCTTTGAGTACGAGAAGCATCAAATCCGAGAGCTGGGAACTCATCAGGTGGAGGGCTTGTAGTGCGGGTACTAGAGCTGCTGAGACTAGTCCGTGACAGTGCACCAGTCACACTGGCCACATCGACATCTTTAGGAAGGTGATGCAAAAATTCACATTGATCCTGTTTGGCACAGGTCCCACGCAACCAGAACCGGCAGAGCGCTCTCTCCAGATCGTGGCTGCGAATGAAGATAAGGTGGACATAACCCAGAAGAACAGGAACCAACAAACCTGAAGCGGCAATCGGCTCGCAAGCATTCGCCCGCAAGGTAATAGCGGCATACTCTATTTCCGCCCGGGGCGGGCCGTCCATTGCCTCTGGTAGAACCTCGGGCAGGCTGGAAGCCTCCGCGTCCCCCATGCACTACCCCGGCGCTGCCATCCCTAGCCACTAATGTCACTCGTCCTCCCATAGACTGCATACGAGGTTGACTGTGTTGAGGTGGAGAAGGCAGAGCGCGATCAACAAGCCATGCCATAGCACGGTCGAAATCATAGCCGTTCTGAGAAAGTGCATCTTCAAGCTCGGATGGCGCAAGGGTGGATCCAAACACCGAGCTTAGCACGTCAAGAGGCGTCATCCCATCTGTCAAGTACCCTGTCCCCTCCGCGTCGTCGACTGATCCATCGAACTGCGGGTCATAGTCATAACCATGCTGGTAGTAACTTTGTGCAAGTGGATCATCGGGTGAGATTGGGGTGCTATCCATCCACTGGTCAAAGTCGGTAATTGTAATTGGATGGAAGGAATTGGATGCTGTCTTGGGCGCGAAGGGATCGAATGGGTCATCTTCTTCGTCTTCCTCCCCTGGCCTAAGAGACGAGCGGAGGCAACTTGGGGTTACAGCTCGGGGCTGCAAAGAATCACCCGGCATCAACGGCGCGGCGATGGCAAGATTAGAAGTTGCTCTGAGCTGGCTATGAGACCACAGGTCAGGAGACGGTGTCTCGGTTCTATATCCAGAAAGGGTTCCGGGGGCGGACGAAGCTGCAGCTGCAGATAGGGGCCGGGGAATAGGTTTGAATTCGGTTGCTTTTGCGCTCAAAAGTCGAGGAGAGGATATTGGTGATGATGGAAGGCTCGAAGTGAACTGAGGATGTACTTGTGCTTGTGCATGCGCGAGTGTTGGTGAGTTCATTGGTGAAACGCTACGTGTAGTCATGTATGAATTTGCGTTTCCAATTACAAGAGGGGAACCAGCAGGTGTATGTGGCCTACGAAAACCGATAGCAAGAGGAGAATTAGGTACTGAACTGGGGGTATCTGGCCTGTTTGGGATGAACCGAGCAGCAGAGTGGGTGGAAGCGCGAGAAGAGGGTCGAGATGGCCGTCGTGTTGGGGTCAAGAAAAGGAAAGGCACGCCTGCTACATCGTCATGGTGTCTATGCATCAAATCTAAGACATGTTGTTCAAGCTATAAGACAGAAGATCAGCAAAGAGGGGCAAAAGCAGGCATATCGCGAGCTAACCATGTCGTCTTCTACCCCACAAGTAGTCTTCAATGATTCTTTAAGTTCATCCTCTTGCTCATTAGCAAGAAATCCTGCTACTTTCGTCACAAAAGAGGTGCTGATACGGATTGATTCATCTACATCTCCATCTCCATCGAAGCTGTCTGGACCACCCTTCTGCTGACGGATTATAGCTAATAATTGGGCACGGGTGTGGGGAAATCGTTGGCTGGTTAAGACTGAGCCAGATTCAGATACATCGTCAGACTCAAAGATAACAGCGGGAGGTAGCGTTAGCGTCGGCGCCATCGCTAGAGGGCCTCAAAGTGAATGGCGAGGGACACAAGGCAACAAAAATCCGAAAGCGAAGAGTGAGATGAAGTTAATCTCTGCGTCCGGGAACGTGCTGCTAGCTAGTAAATCAACAACGGTAGGATCCATATAAGAGCAATATGAAACAACGAACAAGAAAACAAATAACGTTACTCCCATCGCGCTTAAGCTGGATCATCGATTCAATTATTGTTCTCAACAACCCGACGAGCAGGATCAATCGATACATATGTTGTAAAGTAAAATCAAGACCGGGGATATATAATACTTCTTAACATTCAGTCATCCCACTGAACGAGAACAAACTCTTCTCTCCAACACTCCTTGTCACCACTGTGGTCATCAAGGCAACAGTCCTTTTCACACGAAAAAATCATACAAGTGCCCCACTCCATACCTCGCTTATCAGACGTAGCTTTTTTCTGCAGCACTTCCTGTACCACCTTCATCCTTTGTTCGTCTGTCAACTTCTGTGTATCTTCATCCTTTATTGAGGCCCTGAGGACATTGATCAGGTTGGGCATAAGTTGACATTCGAACACGCGCGCCGCCTTGCACGCCGGGCACGGGGGTATTGATGCGGTGCTGTACGAACGTCTAACGGCAGGGACGACCTTGAAAGCAGCCTTCGTCACTGGAAGAGGGTCCTGAGGAGGGACAGGGAATAATCTGTCGAACACTTTGTCCGAAGAAAAAGGCAAGGGGATCCCTTTCAGCTCATATCTACACTCAAAACATTAGATGATCGGATAGAAAGACCGAATTTAGGCTAACCTGAGACATTGCTCTCCTGTGTTGCTCACTCGCTTCGTGAACCGATCAAATACACCGTCCACCTCCAAGGAGTTCTCGTATGGTTCGAATGCCCAGCTCACATCTTTTCCGGCTTTAGAATCATCATCTGCGGGATCCTCTATGTGGGCACTCTGAGAGATTTTGGTCTTGGGCGGGGGAGGCAAATATTCCGAGGTCGTTGAGAGGTACAGAGGAGAAAATGATGGAGCAGCTCGCCATGGTGAATCATCAATTGTCGTTGATGCCATCGCAGTAATTAATGAATGTGCAGAAGATTCGGACGTGACGCTTTCCGTATCACTTATGTCCTCTGGCTCGTCTTCATTTGCGGGGGCAGCACCTGTGGGAGCTGGCTGTCCGAATACATGATCACCCAATCCAAAAGGACCAGGAGTAAATTTCGCTTGCATCTGGTGGTTGAATAAGTGACTGTACATATATTGCACAAGTTTGACTCAACTGAAAACGGATTAGTCGTAGATGCAGTTTTTACAGGTGAAACCTTCTGTTGTGCTTGCTTCTTCGCTAACTTTTTTGCAAGCTTTGATGCATACTCTACGTTGTATCTCAGAGCACGCCAAGCACGAACGCTATTTCAGAGTCCACTGAGAATGACGACCCTTTTCTTCACGGAATAGCACAAACCTACCTCCCATCCTTTCGTTGACATGCACTCTGGGAACATCCCCAGATGTACAATGCTCTATCCATGGGACTGTCCTCGACTGGGCACCAGACTTGTACAAGCAATTCCATGGGATACGAACAGATCTTGCATTGAGATGAAGAGAATGGCGGTTCTCTCGAAGGCAGCATTGCCTTGAAAAAAATCAAGTAAACTGCATTGATAGGTTGATCATACATGATCGAAGAGACATGCTCGTACAGGATGCCCGCCAATGCGAGAAACCGCAGCATCTTTGATATCAGTCTCTGTCTCCACTACGCCATCGGGGATGCCTAGCAAAACTGCCGTCTCTACTTCTGAACCGATCTCATCATCGGAATCAGACCAATCATCATCGACAACAGAGGGCATCGTGATAGTAGGATCTGGGATGAGTTCTCGTCAGTAAGATGCATTTGCAAGAACGCGACAAAAAGGCGAAAAAAAGTCAGATATGCATGAATGGTAAAATTTGAAAGACTCGTCATAGGTGCTGTCGTGAGGAAACCGCACGCTAGCAGATTCAGACTCGTCATCTAAAGGGCTCATCCAAAAGATACATAGCTTTGAACTTGGACTCACCGTGATCGACGTTGAACTTGAGTGAAAAACAGACAAAATTTTGAAGATATGGTATGGGAGACTAAACATGAACAAACTAAGTAAAAGTCGTGGGAAAGCTCTTGATTTGCGGATTCTATTAATGCAAGTCTCAAGAACAAGCTACGACAAGTCACAAGTTCGAACGCGCTGAACCGTTTCTGAGTTTGACACTTGTTAGAATATTCACGCTCTTTTACGCTGGCTTTTGGATGTCTCCCCCAGATGCCCGAACGCGTCGGAAGATCAGCTTGAAACCAGCCAGAGTGCTGACTGGATCGTAAGTTGGTCAGTATGCGTGTCGATAATGATATCTCACTCCTGAAAGCTATTCCAGAATCAGTAACAGACTCATACCAATCATACTACCCTCCAATGTCATCTTCGTGCTGGCACTCTATGCAGCAAAAGAGCTACTTCTCTCGTATGATGTGGGAGTGTTCTGGGTGCTTATGAGGGTGTTGGCTTGTGGCGGTTTGGGTATGCTGACATGGGAAGCTTTTACGGGGAAGCTTATGAAGAATGGCAATATAGAAGTACGTGTACGAGAATCTAGCACTTTCTGTCTTGAATCTTGATCACGCTCAGTGGACAGCAATTGGCGTGTCGTCATTGCTGCTCTTCGTGCAGCAAGCAGCTCTATTTACAGCATTATATCGTCTTCCCTCTCTAAGGTATGTTGTTTCTTGACAATGAACCATGAGATTGTTGGGGCTCATTTGTATGCAGGGTAATGTTGTTCAGTCATTTCTCCGCAATGTGGGTAGACTCCTTCATAGCCCCCGCTTCGGTCAGTCTGCTTTACACAATTGAAACGTTATATTCACAAGGCCTCTCAGATGTGGAAACCTATCTTGACCTTCTCGTCGTTTCTACTCTCATTTGCTTCAGATGCGCTTTTGTCTAAACGCAGCGTCTCCATCATTGCTCCTGGTTATGGAGCCTTGGTCATGCATGGCATATCCACTTATGCTCTTGAACATCTTCGTGGTGTCTTAGCTCCATCTGTGAACCCCACCTTGACAACTGCTGCCAGTACACTCGGTGCGGCGCTTGTTGGACTCCCGCTTTATGCCTTCAGACAAGCCCTCGTATGTACTTCATATTCGGGTCTTCCGTTATGACCTTACTCTACCCTTTTAGCTTGACCTTCCATCAACACCTGTCGTTCCTCTAACCTCGTTGGCGGTCCTTCCAATTCTGGCATATACCATGATATTTCTGACGCCAGACACAATTGGCATGCAATTCAACGTTACTCAGACCTCTCAAATGTTTTTGATCTCCTATCCGATCGCCTTCTTTGTTGCAACTGCCATGGGTTTCCTTGGTTTCTCACAGCACCCACATTGGACCGATTTTTTAGTGGGGGTCATGCTCTACTATTGTCAGCATTTATTCTGCTCGTGGTATCCGGTTCTTACCTCCTTTTTTATAGCGATACATCCTGACAATGATCCTACACTATCTGGTCCATCGCGTACTTCAATGTCGAAAGTTATACGGTTCTATTTGAACTCCATACTCTCGGACCCTGAGTCGAGAAAGATTTTTTATTTCCTTGTGTTGAATCTGGCCTTCATGCTAGTTCAGATGCTATACGGTGTTTGGACAAACAGCTTGGGTCTCATCTCTGATGGTGAGTTGAATGACGACGGAGTTTCCGCGTGCTGATGACTCCCTTTCAAGCTATTCATATGGCTTTTGATTGCTTGGCTATTGGTGTCGGCTTACTAGCCTCGATCATGGCCAAATGGCCTCCAGATGAACAGTTCACGTACGGGTAAGTCCATGCCTTGTATCAAGCTGGCGCATGCAGTGATCCAGTCGTCCTCCAGATACGGCCGAATCGAAACTTTGTCAGGATTTGCCAATGGAATATTCCTCATCCTGATATCTGTTTTCATCGTCTTTGAAGCTGTACAACGAATGTACGTTTCTGATTGGTCGCGAGTTACGATCTAGTAAATGTTAACTCTCTGTAGATTGGACCCTCCGGAAATGACGACGAACCAACTGTTGCTAATCAGCTCCCTCGGACTTGGTGTCAACTTGTTTGGCATGTATGCTATGGGCGGCCATCACCATCACGTTCGTTAATACACTCCCACTGGCTTGTCTCATTCTAACTTCAACGCCACAGGGTCACTCTCATGATCACGGACATGCACATCATCATCAATCACATAACGGGCATGCTCATGGTGATCATGCCCACGAACATGACAGTCACTCCATCGGTGCCCATTTGCATAGCCCCACGGCTTCCAAGCCCAGTGAACATCTGCAGTCTTCGCTATCCCATGAAGACTCGCATGCACACAATCACTCCTCACATCGGCACTCTTCAAATCACACATCCTGCTGCTCGGACCATGACTCTCATTCTCATTCAGACTCGCATTCACACTCTGATCACGCACATTCCCATCCTCCCCCTTCCCCTTTGCCCATGGATCACGAGGGCTCTTCAATACGTGGCCGCAAACCTCACTCTCGAGGTCCCTCCCTTCATATACCCACTGATGGCGCCCAAGTCGCATCTGCCATTCCATTTCCCCTGTCTTCCCCCAGTGGTGTAGACTCGCCAATTTCACCTAGCTACCCCAGCACTTTAAAGCATGACCATCACCACCACTACCACCATGGGATAGAGTCTTCGGAACACAGCCCGCGCGATCATGATCATAATCATAATCACTGTCACGAACATGAACACGGGCACCATCACGAAGGACACAGTGATAACATGCGTGGTGTTTTCTTGCACGTTATGGCGGTGAGCATTTGTCAGGAATTTTTGTGCCGGTATTGATAGATCTTTACAGGACACGCTCGGTTCTGTCGGAGTCATTATCTCGACCCTCCTCATCCAGTTTTATGGATGGACGATATTCGATCCCATAGCATCGTTGTTCATCGCGGTCATGATCGCCGCAAGTGTCATACCGCTGGTAATTGACACAGGTAGGGTCCTGAGCCTTGATATGGGGACCCGCGAGAAAGAAGTTCAACAAGCTCTCTCTGAGGTATTACATATCTCTCCTAATCTAATTACTCTGACCACCCTCTTCCCATTATAGCTTGCCTTCGTGGATGGCGTTGCCTCTTACTCATCCCCTCAGTTCTGGCCCAAAGACTCAGCAAACGTCATTGGCTCGATCCACATTCAGCTCGCGCTTTCATCACATAAGCATCCTGACACTGATGGCATACGTGAACGCGTGCACACCCTTCTGCGGAGCAGAATTTCGGGGCTTGAAGAGCTGACCGTACAGTTAGAAGAGGAGGGAGACTCGTTGGAGAGTAGATAACGCGGACTGAGCCCACGCCATCGCATATATTTGTATACAATTTAATCGTACGCCGTGCATCCATTCGCATTACTCCGTGTGACCAGATATTCTGAACAGCTTCTCCGTTTCGCAGGCCTCGCTCGGCTGAAGACTGACTTATAGATTCATCATGACGTCCACATCGAAGCGCGCATTCTCCGAGGAGCATGTGAGATTTTTGCTTCTATGTCAGAGCCAGTGGTTGGATCTCAGAGACGAACCTGGACAACATGGGATGCATCCTCACTAACAATCGGTTCCTCGAGCATTGTGCCAGAAGATGATCACATAGTGAGGAACATATATTAATTAGCCTAGACGTGCCGAATGACAGACCTCCTGATAGGGTACTCGCTTCGAGGCATGACCCAGCTAGACTTCAAGTGCTCATGCGAGATGTCAGTAGACTGCTGATGGGTCACCTTCATATGTATGAGGCTGATGACCGATGACCAATGACCAGCTACTGTCGCACGAGCCTGGTCAAATATGCCTGCAAAACCGAAGCCCAAGGAGGCCCTCTATTGTGACGTTGCAGCCGTCTATGCTGTGCTCTTAAATTGAGGCAAGCAGTATGGCTTGCGTGTGATGCGCCTCGTGCACTGGGTGCTTGTCCCGCATGTGAATCTGCCCCATTTTGGGGTGCTCCCCCGAGTTCCCGGTTCCACGAATGAACATGACCAGGGCAGCAACGTACGCGAGATGTAACGTTCAGACATTTACATTGTGATGTCCTGGAGTTGTAGTTCGACCCGAGAAACTCATATAGCCTGCAGAATAGATGACCCTCGTGACGCTGATGATCACACAGGTGGGAAGAGACAGGCGCTGCTGCCCGACATCACGGGCAAAGTCGTGTACAAGTTGAATGAACCTGGAGGCATTGTGGTATTGCAGTCATTCTGCAAAATCGCTCGTGATGCGAGGTATTGCTCGCTTCGCAAACTGCAAACTGCATCTGCCTTGCATTGTATTCCGTGTGACGGAAGTCAGATGGAGAGGCGGTCTAACCCACTGCCCAGGAGACTCCAATCACAAAGCGGACGGGCTTCACGAACCACTGAAGAGACCCTAATTCAGTTCTCACGGGCAAAGCCCATTCGACAGACGTTCTTGCTTGTCCGTCGTGCGATCGGTGTCTCCTCGGGGTGCCTGACTTTGCAGAGCAACTTGACTTCGCAAGCGATACAGAGAGCGTAGGTGACTCAAGTTGAACCGAGCTCGAGTGTCCATTAGATGACTCTGACAACTTGAACTTGCCCAGCGGTTCGCTGTAGAAGAGGAGTCTCGCTCGCGAGCGTTGCAGTTGATGGTTCGCCTCGGACAGCCTTCCAACGCATTTTTGCTAGCGCAGCAGCGTGTTGGAGAATACAAAAGGATCGCGTCGGACCATTGCACAAGTCAAAGACATTGCCTCCGTTGATAACATGGACGTCGGTACCGTAAAAATACTCATAGTATTTAATATTTCAAGGCCAGGCATCTCTGACTGGTATTCGTTTGTCCTTTGATGTTCAAACCTACGTTGTTACAACGTACATGCACGCACAGATATCCCACACCCTCCTTCAAAGCAGACATTGAAGATCTACTCATTAGGCATGACCTTCCCCGTCCTACAAGCATGAAAGTCAACAAGCCAAGAACAACCTGCAACCAGTTCCATGAGCTTCTTTAAATTGTGAGAAGAAACGACTATTTTCATTTATCGTGCACCCATTGAAGAGATGGTCGCGCAGCGTGTCTCCTTTGACAATCAATATACGAGGTGGAACTTCATCTTGGGGCAACTTCTGTTGTCTGCCCGTGATATTCTTGCTGAGTGCGATAAGAATCCGGCAACGAGTTCTTTGCTCACCTGAGTCATTTTACATTCACAATGATCTCGTGTATGCGGAACGGGTCAAGTCGAGACAGAAGATGATCACTGAAACACAGTGACCATTTATATCAACCGGTACGTTGGATTAGAAGATTTCCCGTGCTGATGCGGTCGTGCAGGCGAGTCCAAGGCTTCTGTTCTCCCCTGGGTGATCCGTTTTGACCTAGAAATGGCATCGTATCAACCTGAAGGGATACCACGATTGCTTTCGTGACCTTTGTGACATCTGTCCTGGGTGGATGGAACGTTGTGGAGGCACTCGTCCGGAAACTCGATATGACGAGGTTTAGAAACTGGGGTTGGGAGTAAGAGGATGCGGGCGATGGCGGGGGCTATGCTGTTGTTCCTGGTGATTGGGATGTGGGCGGTAATGGGGAGATTTCGAGGCCCGGGGACTGGGCTGCAACTAGTCTAGGCTCGTCGCAATATTGCTAGAACAGAGCCGTAGACAGCAGAGATGTGTATGCGGGCGCTAAGAGGTTTTGGCGTAGGCCGCGTCGCTCTACAGCCAGATTTGTTGGGTTCCGAGGGATCTGGGACGACGAAAGCCCAGGATCCGAGATATCGGCGTACGGAGAAGTGAGGAATGCGAGCGCAACCTAAAATGGGCGCAGACGAGTGACGCGTTGACGTCGGCTCGTGCCCTGGAAGATTTAGAGGTATATTGCATGTTACTAGGGCACTCGCTATAAAAGCCCTACCCCCGGCCTACGAGCATCTCAGTTCTAAGGAAGATACTGAGATGTGAGTACTTAAATACGTTACGCACCTATACCGTTGTCTAACGTCCCCGTGGTGTACCTTTGTTCTAGGTACACGATTTGTTAATAAGAGTCTGAGGAAGATACTGAGATTGTACCTTTGTTCTAGCTCCGTCCCACGTCCCACGTCCCACGTCGCTCGTAACACGTAAAGATTATCCGTTGTTTCATCCTCATTAGCATGCACTAATTCTCATTCACGAAGGCGATGGTACATGAAAGTCGAGAATACTCATGAGTGGATCAAAAATCAACCACGCAGCGCTTGGCACATGGTAGTAATTGTGGTGAGAGCATTGGTGGTGTGAAACCACATGGTCTTTCGGCGGTCCAGGTATAAGGATTATTGATGCCACAGTAGATAGCATTCCAAAATATCTGTAATGTCGATTTTTTGAATGCAGTGCTGTGTAGGATCTGCGGTGAGGGCTCGCCGAGGTTAGCGACCATGTTGCACTGATAGTCTGATACTGGTGTAGTGATTCCAATAATGACGGACTTGGGCAATGGGAGGGGATTTGCGAATGAGAGAACTGAAACCAACTTGGCCGGGAGTGGACGAAGCTCAGAGTAGAGATAGATCGTGAGCAGGGTGTTGGAAGCAAAGCGCTCCACCATGATAGAATTGGTAACAAGTTTGAAACGCCAGAAGAGAAACTTTGGCTGCATCCAGTGCACAAGCAGGTCTTGGGAGTCGACAGGATGATGGGGTGATATTGCAATAAGCTATATGCATGCGGAATGACATCGTGAGTGCTGGAGTAGCTGTTCGACATGAAAGACAACGATATACATGCGATCATCCAGGACAGATGGTTATATTCGAGGCTGGGAAGCACTAATTGCTTGATTGGATGTGAGAGATACCTTCTGGAAGCTTTAAAGACAAGAGTCGGACACCGATGTGCTGGGAGGGAGGACGGCAGGTATGACAATAAGAGGTGCATTACGGTGATGGAGGTTGTCAGGTATCCTGGGCGTCTATTGAAACAAGACAGGCGAATGCAGTAACGCATATTTTAAACCGCAAAATACACCCACCTCTAGAGCTGAGAGCAAGACATCCACAATCCCTCAAAAGTCCACCTCGACCGCGTCTAACGCCACCAACCTCCGGTAAGATGTCGAAGCTCATTCCAATCACTACACCCTTGCGAGAGTTCAAAGGCCATGCAGAACACGTAGTGGCAGTCGCAGTTTTCCCCGATAAACGACGGATGGTTACGGGCTCGGACGACAAGACGCTTCGGCTGTGGGACTTGAAGACAGGTGTTATGTTGAAGAGGATGGCGAGGCATCGCGAGAGGGTGTTGGCATTGGCGGTATCGCGAGATGGGCATAGGGTATAGCACGGGTACGGGTCACACCGCCCTCCGAGTTGCACTCTGCCGCGCCGGAAGTAATTGATGTCGATGTCGATCATGATGTCGATGAAAATAATACAGCTCCTGCCGCTGAACAGGATGACGAAGCTGATCTAGGTATGTGAACTTATTACTCGTGTCTACGTGGACCTTGAGAGGACAAGAGTGTTGGGTGAGGGTATTAGACCTACGTAGTACTGCTACTTCTTGTATGTGTACCCGCGGGTAAATGCAACACCGTGGGTAAGCTGCTATACCGCGGGTTAGTACGGTAATACCGTACCCCTACCCGCACGGGTACGGTGTTGACGGGTACGGGTGCGGTGTTGATCTTCCGACCCGCGGGTATACCCGTGCTATACCCTAGATGGGCAATTGATAGAAAGCGGTGATCAAGGCGGAGTGCTCATCGTCTGGCATGGAGAAACTGGTGAACCTCTCACCCAACCCATCAAAGCCCACCCCGTCGGTGGGATCACCTCCCTGGATTTTTCTCCAGATGGAAATGTGCTGGCCACAGGTTCAGGTGACGAATGACGAAGCTATGGTGCACCAAATCCCGGGAGCTGCAAGGAAATCCAATCAACTGTGGTAGCTATGTCTTCTGTGTACGGTATTCGCCCTCTGGAGAACTTCTTGCCATCGCAACATACCACAATATCCAAATTGATAATTCTAGCACAACGGAACGCGTCGCATCCTTCAAGGTCACACATTATGCCACTTGTCACTCGCGTGGACGCCCGATGGCACGCGCCTTGTCACAGTCGGCAATTCTTTCGAATGGGATACAACAATCTGGCAGCAGGTTGGTGATCTATGGACAGGTCATATTGACTCTATGCCGGGCCGTGCTGTCACCATCAATCCTGCTGGCACACTCGTTGCCTCCGCATCTTATAATAATCATGTCTATCTCTGGTGCCTCTCAGATCGACGAACCGTTGCCATATTCAAGCACTCATCTGCGACGTTATGCGTCACTTTCTCCGTGGACGGCAAGCACATCCTCAGCGGAGGTCAAGATAAGATGATCTCAGAGTGGGCAGTACCTCAGGGTATTCATCCAAAGGCATTTTTCGGTCCTTGACTCGTATGACACAATTCGAGCATGTTTCGTGCAGATCCTAGCCATCATGACGGCCCACGATGCATGCATAGATGGAGACTTATCTACCGCCGAAGAGCTACTCACGCAAGATATCAACACCGGTGTGAACGACCATACTTCCTACGCCCATCGCTCCTTCGTTATGGCCCGAAAACACGACTGGGAGCGCGCCCTTCGGGATGCAATCAACGTGAGATTCACTGACCCATCATCGCCCCATTATGAAAGGCTAACTCGATGGTGACATAGTCAATCAGCATTCAGCCCTCATTGACAGGCTATATCTCCAAGGGTATCGCCCTCTGCGGAACAGGCCACATTCGGGATGCGAGGGCAGCATTCGATGTTGCATCCATGTACACTAACCAAGATTCAGAAACCACTCATTTCCTGCTCTTGATCAAGGTATGTTACAGTTGCCTCGCATACTCTCCGCTTCATCACGTATTTCAGGCCATCGCGCTCTTCAATGCAGATCAACATGATGATGCAAACCTGCTCCTCAGAGAACTCGCTGCCGGCTGTCCAAATGCCGACACTCGCGCATGTCATATCGTGGAAGTAAGTATCATGCAGCCACGCTGGGTTATCGACGCTCATCTTTGCAACTCGCACATTAGGCATATCTACGTGTTCAACTCGGACTCAAAGCCTTGGACGGCGCGCGTCACGTCGAAGCCGCCGACCACTTCACTGCCGCTACAAACTGTAGCGCTTTATCATCAAAATCGGACATTCATCTAATATACGAGGACTTGGTGGTGGTACGTTAATACACATCCGAAACACTTTTAATAACTGAGTCCCTTGTCAAGCTCTTCGGTTGGGATCTCAAATCATTATGGCTCACTGCACACCAGAAGTGTTGTCATGCACTCCTTTGGGCAGGTAAATTTTCAGATGCTGTGACATTATACCAATACATGATGGTTTCGAGTGACGAAAACACCAAGGCCAACTGCCTTGACTGGTCCAATGGCAAGTCTGAAGTTCGTAATGCTGTACAAGCTACAATCCTCACCGGCATTTCACTCAGCTTTCAAACAAGAATGTAGCGCGCTCTTTCTTACCAACGGAGATGCTGCCCTCGCTGCAAGCAATTATAATAGGGCTATTTACCTATACTCGGTGGCGATCGACCTGGACTATACATTCGATGCCGTCTTTGCTTTTGCAAATCGCTGTAAGGCAAAGTTGGGGACAAGGCTATGGGAGGAAGCACTTCTCGATGCGCAGAAGGTGCGATGGCAGCTACCCAGGCCATTTCGTAACTAATAGCAATAGCTGACTTTGGCGATACACAGGTCATCGAACTCAATCCTTTGTCTCATGTTGGATACCAGTTGACACATATAGCGCTACGTGGCGCTCAACGTCACGACGAAGCCATCGAAGCCTTCACCATCATGTTGTCCAAGTTGGACGATGCTCCCGAAGCGCAGATACGAGGTAAGGCATAGAACACTCCTGCATCGTCTCGGAATGCCTATCTCGTTCTGCAGATCTGCGTCAGCAGTATGTCTCTCCATCCGAAGCAGAAGACGCTATTCGAAGGGCAGTTTGGATTGAACTCGAAAATGCCCCCCTTCGTCTACTCAACACCTCCACGGGTCTCTTGTGTAACCGAGCAGCACAGCTAAATTCCTTCAAAACGAGTCCAGAGTACAAGGAGCTTCTTTCATTCACAACGAAGCATTCAGACCTCCGAACAGCGCGCATCAAAGACATGGTGGCGGCGTATTTCCGCTGCGTCCTGCTATCACACAGGTGGAAGAGATGGTGGCGCTGTTGCACGACGTCCAGGATAAAGATGTGCGCGAGTTGAATGGACTTGGCGGCGTCGTGAAGTTGCAGTCATTCTGCAAAATCTCTCGTGATGCGGGTTATTGCTGGGCATGGATGGATACATGCTGTATCGACAAGAGCAACAGTACCGAGCTTCAACAATCGATCAACTCCATGTTCGTCTGGTACCACCACTCAGCGCTTACCATCGTCTACCTATGTGATGTTCCTCCTTCATCCCAGCCCGGCGCATTGGCGAGGAGTGTTTGGAACGAGCGAGGATGGACCTTTCAAGAATTCGTCGCTCCGAAAGTTGTTATCTTTTATCAGCAGGATTGGTCGTTATATCTTGGTGATCGCTCTCCCAACCACAAAGAGTCCCCTGCAATCATGAAGGAGTTGGAGGATGCGACGGGTATAAATGCACGGGCCCTGATCTCCTTCCGTCCAGGGATGAGCGACGCCCGACAGAGACTTCAATGGGCATCATCGCGCGTCACTACATTGCCAGAAGACATCGCGTACTCATTGTTTGGTATCTTCGGTGTCCACCTACCTGTAATCTATGGCGAGAAGGAGCAGAATGCGCTCGGGCGGCTCCTGCAGGAGGTCATAGCTCGGTCGGGCGACATCACTGTCCTCGACTGGATCGGACAACCGTCCGAGTTCAACAGCTGTCTCCCAGCCCATATTACCTCTTACACCACTCCTCCACACACCCTTCCATCTTTGTCTGAAGATCATATTCACTCACAGGTCTCTTCGCTGCGACAAATCGTGCCTACAAATATGGCATTGAAATTTTATGTCCATCTTGAACAGCTGAGAGCTCCTCGCTTCGCAAACTGCAGGCTTCATCTGCCTTGCATTTCATTCCGTGTGACGGAAGTCAGACGGAGGCGCGGTCCAGCCCAGGAGACTCCTATCACGTATGGAATCAAGGCAGACGGGCTTCAAGACCTGCTGATCACCACTGAAGAGCCCCTAGTTCAGTTCTCGCGGGCAAAGCCCATTCGGCAGACGTTCTTACTTGTCCGCCCATGGGATCGGCATCTCCTCGGGGTACCTGACTTTGCAGAGCAGCCTGACTTCATAGACGACACGGAGAGCATAGGAAGTTGGACCGAGCCCGGGTCTACGATGGACGACTCTGACAAGTTATCCGGGGGTTCGCCTGTAGAAGAGGAGCCTCACTCACGAGCCTTGCGGTTGATGGTTCGGCTCGGACAGCCTTTCAACGCATTTTTGTTAGCGCAGCAGCGTGTCGGAGAATACAAGAGGATCGCATCGGACCACCACATCATTGCACAAGTCAAAGACATTGCTTCCGTTAATATTATGGACGTCGGGACCGTAGAAATACTCTAGCTGTATTTTAAGGCCAGGCGTCGGAGTCTCTGACCAATATTCGTTTGTGCTTTGATTATCAAACTTGCGTTGTTACCATGTAGCTGCATGCATGGATACACCATACCCTTCAAAGCAAACGTTGATGAAGACCTATTCATTAGGCAATGACTTCTCCGTCTTACAAGCACCGTCATCCCGTGCCAAATTGCTGTGCAGATTCACGACCACCCCCTAGAGTTCGATTCATTCAAAGGCCCTTGGATCGAATTTCCCTTTCTACTTGGCTTCGTGCCACAATAAGTCATCGCATCGATCAATCAGGGCAAGAATGGATATCTTGCTGGTAGCTTGGGTTGTGGTGGAAGAGCAGCGGAAATGGCAGGGGTTATGCTGTTGTTCCTGGTGATTGGGATGCGGGCGGTAATGGGGAGATTTCGAGGCCCGAGGACTGGGCTGCAAGTAGGCTCGTCGTAATATTGCTAGAACAGAGCCGTAGACAGCAGAGATGTATATGCGGGCGCTAAGAGGTTTTGGCTTAGGCCGCGTCGCTCTACAGCCAGATTATCCGTTGTTTCATCCTCATTAGCATGCACTAATTCTCATTCACGAAGGAGATAGTACACGACATTCGAGAATAATCATGAGTGGATCAAAAATCAACCACGCGGCGCCTGGCACATGGTAATTGGGGTGAGAGCATTGGTAAAAGAACTGGTGTGAAACCCACATGGTCTTTCGGCGGTCCAGGTATAGGGATTATTGATGCCATGGTAGATAGCATTCCAAAACATCCGTAATGAAGATCCTTTGGATGCAGCGCTGGGTAGGATCTGCGGTGAGGGCTCGCCAAGGTTAGCGACCATGTTGCACTCATACTTGGTGTAGTGATTCCAATGAGGATGGACTTGGGAGGGGATTTGCGAATGAGAGAACCGAAACCACCTTGGCCGGGAGTGGACGAAGCTCAGAGTAGAGATGGATCGCGAGCAGGGCGCTGGAAGCAAAACGATTTACCATGATAGAATTGGTAACAAGTTTGAAACGCCAGAAGAGAAACTTTGGCTGCATCTAGTGCACAAGCAGGTCTGGGGAGTCGACGGATGAAGGGCTGATATTGCAATAAGCTATATGGATGCGTTCAAATGAATGACATCGTGAGTGCTGGAGTAGCTGCTCGACACAAAAGATAATGATATTCATGCGACATGCAGGACAGATGGTTGTATTCAAGGCTGGGAAGCACCAATTGCTTGATGGGATACATTCTGGAAGCTTTAAAGACAAGAGTCGGACACTGAGGTGCTGAGAGGGAGGACGGCAGGTATGACAATAAGGGGTGCATTACGATGATGGAGGTTGTCAGGTATCCTGGGCGTCTGTTGAAACGAGACAGGTGAATGCAGTAACGCATATTTTAAACCGCAAAATACACCCGCCTCTAGAGCTGAGAGTAAGACATCCACAATCCCTCAAGTCCACCTCGATCGGGTCCAACGCCACCAACCTCCAGTAAAATGTCGAAGGTCATTCCAATCACTACACCCCTGCGAGAGTTCAAAGGCCATGAAGGAGGCGTAATGGCAGTCGCAGTGTTCCCCGATAAACGACGGATGGTTACGGGCTCGGACGACAAGACGCTGCGTCTGTGGGACCTGGAGACAGGTGTTATGTTGAAGAAGATGAGGGGGCACCGCAGTGATGTGTGGGGATTAGCGGTATCACGAGATGGGCAATTGATAGCAAGCGGTGATGGAGATGGAGTGCTCATCATCTGGCACGGAGAAACTGGCGTATCGCTCACCCAACCCATCAAAGCCCACTCACGTTATATCACCTCGCTGGATTTTTCTCCAGATGGAACAGTGCTGGCCACAGGTTCATATGCACATGTCGGAATGATGAAACTGTGGAACACCACAACTTGGGAGCAACAAGGAAATCCAATCAGGTGTGGTCCACATGTCTTCTGCGTACGGTATTCGCCGTCTGGAGAACTTTTTGCCATCGCAACATACCACTTTATTCAAATTTATCATTCTGACACGAGGGAATGCGTCGCATCCTTCAAGGCTCACACATCACATAACTTGTCACTCGCGTGGACGCCTGATGGCACACGCCTTCTCACAGGTGGCAATAAGGTCGATCCTACCATACGTGAATGGGACACAACAACCTGGCAGCAGGTCGGTGATCCATGGACGGGCCACTCTAACAATATCAACGCTATTGCCATCCATCCTGCTGGCACACTCGTCGCCTCTGCATCTGATGACCAACATGTCCATCTCTGGTGGCTCTCAGATCGACGAACCGTTACCATCTTCGAGCACTCGTCCCTAACGGAATGCATCACTTTTTCGGTGGATGGCAAACACATCCTCAGCGGAGGTCAAGATAAGATGATCTCAGAGTGGGCAGCACCCCATCCACAGGCACGTTTCCATCCTTGACTCATGTACCACAAATCGAGCATGTTTCATATAGATCCTAGCCATTACAACAGCCCGTGATGCATGCACAGATGGAGACGTATCTACCGCCGATGAACTACTCACACAGGATATCAACACCAATGCGAATAACCATACTTCCTACGCCCATCGCTCAAAGGCATGCTTCCGTCCTTGACTCATATACCACAATTTGACCATGCTTCATACAGATTCTCGCCATCACGACAGCCCGCGATGCATGCATAGATGGAGACTTATCTACTGCTGAAGGACTGCTCACGCAAGATATCACTACCAATGCGAACAACCATACTTCCTACGCCCATCGCTCCTTTGTTGTGGCGCGAAAACATATGTGGGACCTTGCCCTTCAGGATGCAATCAACGTGAGATTCGCTGACCCACCATCGCCCCCTTACGAAAGGCTCACTCAACAGTGATATAGTCCATTAGCATTCAGCCTTCGTTGGCAGGCTATATCTCCAAGGGCATTGCCCTCTGCGGAAAAGGCTGCATTCTGGATGCGAGGGCAGCATTTGATGTTGCATCCATGTACACTGACCAAGACTCGGAAACTATTCATTTTCTACTGTTGATCAAGGTATGTTACAGTTGCCTCGCATACTATCTGCTTCATTCCGTTTTCCAGGCCATCGCCCTATTTAATGCAGATCAACATGACGAGGCAAACCTGCTCCTCAGAGAGCTCACTACCGGTTGTCCGAATGCTGACACTCGCGCATGTCATGTCGTGGAAGTAAGTATCATGTAGCCACGCTAGGTCATCAACACTAATCTTCGCAACTCGCACATCAGGCATATCTACGTGTTCAACTCGGACTCAAAGCCTTGGATGGCGCGCGTCACGACGAAGCCACTGACCATTTCACTGCCGCTCTCAGCTCCAGCAATCTATCACCGAAATCAGACATTCATGAAATTTACGAGGATTTGGTGGTGGTATGTTAATACACATCTGAGACGCTTTTCATAACCAAATCCCTTATCCAGCTCTTCGGCTGGGATCTCAAATCATTGTGGCTCACTGCACACCAGAAACGGTGCCAAACTTTCCTTTCCACAGGCAAAATCGATGAAGCTCTGGAATCACACAAATATATGATAAACAACGTTGACGAAACAATGAAGGTCAGCTGCCTTGACCGGTCCACTGGCAAGTCTTCAGTGATGTCACCCAAGGTTATAATCCTCACCCGCATTCCACTCAGCTTTGAAGCAAGAATGCAGCGCGCTCTTTCTTACCAACGGAGATACTGCCCTCGCCGCAGGTGATTATGATAGGGCTATTGACTTGTACTCAGCGGTGATCGACCTGAATTCTGCGTCTGATGCCGTCTTTGCAAAGCGCAGCAAGGCAAGGTTGGGAAAAATGCTATGGACGGAAGCACTTCTTGATGCACAGAAGGTGTGATGACATCTATCGTTTTTAACCTATATTTATTGTAGTGACACAGGTCATTGAACTCAACTCTTTATCTTATCTCGGATACAATTTGAAGCACGCAGCGCTTCATGGTGCAGAACGCTACGATGAAGCGATACGGGCCTTCCAAATCATGCTCTCAAAATTAGATAATGCTCCTGACACTGAGACACGAAGTAAGCCCTGATACCCCATATATCAACATCCTCTAACTGTGTCTGCAGAGTTGCGTCAGCAGTATCTCAGGCCATCTGAAGTGGACCGTGCTATTCGAAAGGTCATTGATGTTCAACTTGACAATGCTCCACTGCGTGTACTCGACACCACCACTGGTCTCTTATGCAATCGAGAGGTGCAGATACGCACCTTCAAAATGAGCATAGAGTACAAGGAACTTGTGTCGTCAACAATCATGCATCAAGATATCCAAATGAAGCGCGTCGAAGAGGCGGTGAAGTCATACTTCCAATATGTCATGCTATCACACAGGTGGGAAGGCAAGGAGCCGCTGTTGCAGGATATACAGGGCAAGGTCGTCTATAAG